>CAXAMN010007158.1:268561-290485 GCA_963970005.1 Durusdinium trenchii
AAAGTTCACTAGTTGCCCGCCGTGAAAGAAAAGACGTTCTGAGAGAGAAATATCTCTAAATTATCATGTTCCTATTAGGTTGGAGGCCATCGCTCTTAGGTTGGAGGCCATCGCTATAAGGTTGGAGGCTCTAAATTACAAAATACACACACCTAGATTGTCCTTGAAGAGTTGGGTGAAGTAGGCATCGTGGGTGTTGCCCCTTGTTCGATGCCCTGTTTGACAAAGGCTCATTTGTTTGCTGTTTTCACATGTTTTCACTGGTCGAGCTAGAATTGTGTACCCAGACAGCCCGCTATGTATTCCGTGGTGATACTGGCTCAAAGCACTGAACCGGGACAGCAGCATGTCGAATCCAATGTTTCTGTTGCAGCTTTGAAGTGCCAAGGATGACGCGGGAAGGATCTTTACCAGTTTGTGCAGAAACATGTTCCTACAAGCTGCATGTTTTTTTGCTTGGCCTCATTCGCACTGCGACTCCCCCATATGTCCGGTGCATTCTAAGAAGCTGTGCACTGCCAAGGCATACGATGATATATGATGTAATGTCCACATTTGAGAGGAGTTTTGTTTCTTCCAGAAGCGGCGAATCAGGGTCAAGTGATGTCAACTGCTGCAGCTATTACTGAGACGATGCAGTTGCACTGTCTAAACTAAGGACAATGTATTTGGCCACGCCACCTGCGCCGCAGGAACGCTTGCCAAGGCCAGGCAGCGGTTTCAAAGTCCTTTGCAGCGATTGATTGAAGTGGTTCGATTCACGATCAGGGTTCATATCTCCAAAAGGTGTCTTGTGGTGTTGCTGAAGTTTATGCTGTTTCAAGCCAGTTGGTGAAGATCCTTACGAACCGTCAAATTTCAATGGACCAACACAGTGGCAGAACACTAACTCCAAACCGAAACTACCCAAGCATTGTATAGGAAGACAAGGAAGAAAGAAATGACATGGAAAAGAAGCAGACAATGGATGATAATAACATACAATATCAAACTCAAGCCCAACAGAGCTCCACCTGTGTCCCATCAGTCGTCTCTTGACACAGTGTCGCAGTAACACTGGGTGTTTGAATCGTGCCATCAGCGCTGAGGAAGTGTGCAGTTGTATGAAAGTGTGCTTTGTCGTTTCACAGCACGTTTGTAGGCCTCAAACCCCTGCAAATCAGAGAGTGTTTGGGCGCAGCCGCGGACTCGGACACTGACATGTCAAGCGACACAGTTGGATTCCAGCACAAACCTTGGAAGGCAAGGAAAATGAATGGACGTGAGCTGCTCAGGCAGAGAGCTTCCATGCATTGATGCATGTCTATTTTGACACAATGTATCCTGACTGAAGGTCACCCATTCGTTCAGGAGGAGCTCAATGATGTTTGGGATGGAATTCGAATTCGGAGTGTTTAATCAATCATTTAATCTCCAAAAGGCGTCGTGCTTTGAAGGTTTGCAATGCTGCCAAATGTTACTAGTAGCTTTTTGCTACCAGTAGTGATGCCCTTAGCTACTAGCAGCGATGCACTTGTTAGTAGCAATGCACTTGTTACTAGTAGCTTTTTGCTACTAGTAGTAATGCCAGGATATGGATCTCCTGCGAGCGAAGGCTCCTCACCGCTCTGGCAAGGTTTGGGTCCGATGAACTTGTGCGCTGAGTCATCGCAGAGCCCTTCGTGGTTCACATCAGATTGTGTGAACACTGAACAGGGCCGAGTGCTGAGAAGTACGAGAAGGCCCAAATTGGACGAGTATCAAGATTCCAAATCTATCTTTATCCAGATCTTTGGTGTGTGTATATAATATATATATATAATTATATCATTTGAGGCTTGGCTGAACCAATCTCCAAGTGCTGCAAGTACCACCGTACCTTTAGAGGCCTTGGACTGTTGTCCTTGGATGGCTTGGGTGGTTTCAGAATGGCCACTTCCAGGTCACTCGGCCTGAGAGCTTCTATCAATCAGGCCATGGCGGCCATGTTCTGAAAGTGGCTGTGGCATGCTGTGGTTTTCGGCAATTCTTCCCTGCCCATGAAGGTCCTTTGGCTGAGGGTCCGATGAGGCTTGCCCCCGAAGTGGCGCCACAGCAGCAAATTGGAGTGCTGTTGCACCGTGTGATGTATATGCTGCAATTAGGCTACGTATAAGCGACGCAAGATATGAGAAAAGCAATGGTTCAGTCAATTGCACAATCATGTAACCGGTGAGTACAACAGGATACTTCAATCAGACAAACATTCTTCCTTCTTTTTTGTTTTTATTGCTTGTGTCCAGAAGACAGCAGTGGAACAGCAGCAGATTAGATTGACAAGCCGGGCGGTCAAGGGTCACGCCGTGATCACACCTTTTTCATCCTTTGTCAAAAGGCTTCGTGGCGAAGCTGACAATCATGATGTGGGGTTCTAGGGAGAGACACCTGTACTCGTGTTCAACAGCTCAAGAAGCGCAACTTTTGTTTGGCCAGTGCATTCTTCATTGGATTTATACATAGATCCACAGAGAAATGTCGTTCTTGGTTCAGTTTCACACATGTCAGGATTCGCCAAGACGCACGCTTGATCCTCCAAGCTCACCATCGGGAGACTGGCAGGGCTTTTACAATCAATGGCTGCAGGATCAAGAAAGCTTTCAGTCTCTTGGAAGAAATGGAATGATGGGACCACGTTGGACCGACAAGATACGCGGACAAGACGAGATACATGGACATCAAGAATAACAGTTTGAGTATGAGCCGGTTCCCTTCATCGCGATTCATGTTCCAATCTTGTTCATTATGTCATATACTGTATATATATATATATCGGACGTTTGAAGTCTCAACTAAGCGCTTCATCCAAGGCATTGCACTGAATCCCAAGCAAAGCTCTTGAAGGCCACACAGTGGGCCACTGGCCTAGCTGCATCGGTCAGTGGGCCACAGGCTGCAAAGCACAGCGGTCGCCCAGGCTGCAAAGCACATCGGATCAGGCCATGAAGCCGTGGAGGCGCATCGCGCCGCATCAGCGTGACGGGAGTTGGAAAATAGGTTGATCAGATGACTAGAAAGATCAGCGACAACTACAGTACAAGTAAGGCTTGCAAAGTTGTAGGATGGCATGACTACCCGCTTTAATGCCAGATGATGCCAGTCAACCTAATTTGGAAAGGAGCAGAGCTTGGCAAAGGCAGATGCAAATGTGTTGCCACGCTGTGAGTTCACCCATCAGAAACACGAGAGTGGAGGACATGCATGTAGAGCAGGGAAGTCTTGTATTCTGTAGGGACTGAGTAGAAATTGATGCGAATTAAATGTTTAGCACACTACATCACAACGATTCACAACACCATACAACACCTAATGATAGAAGATTGATGAACATCTATCGTCATGTTTTATTATAGGCCATAGTTAAATATCATTGACTCGCAGGCTGCATCCTTTTCACATTATACACGGCCCTTCCATTTCGACATCAGGCAGCCAAGCAACACATTCAGCAACTGCGATCGCGCCAGCATCGCATGCGTGGGGTGCCTATTGACGCTTCACCACAAAAAGAGGTGACATGAAGACAAGCAAACGCTGAAACAACAAGATACTAATGCATGAGACACTTAGATGAACAAAGTGCTGTCAGGTTTTAATTCCAATCTTCGTTGGCACAAGGCAGCGCTGCACTCGGAACTGCGTTGTTGAAACAGGTTTTTGCTTGAGGCGAATCTGGCCTTTGAGTTGCAGCAACTGGTGCACACCTTAATGAGCAATCAAAGAAGCGCTTGGCTTCCAAGTCCAAGATTTATTGGATTAGTGAGGCCCACATGAAGACTCACAAAGAGGAGTCCTTTCAGGCTGGAGCAAGCGGACAAAGGTCAACAGGTTGTTGTAGCTGGAGGATTGGACCCAGTTTTGTTCACGCTGCATAGTGGTCTTCGCACCTGAGGCCGCAGCGCATGCGGCAGAGGTTGACCTGGGCCCTGCTCATGAGGCCGGAAGATGAAGATGATGTTACTAGTAGTAAGGCACTTGTTTCTACTAGCTTCTTGTTACTACTAGTAAGGCACCTGTTACTACTAGCGTGGCACTTGGCGCTAAAACTTCGACAGAGTACTTTCTCACTATGCATCACTAAGCTGACAAGCCAGCTCTGCCAGTCGTGCTTTCCAAGGTTGTTGCAAATGCACGTCGCATGGCTCAAACGTCCAGCTCTTGGATGGCAGAGCTTTCAGCTTAGAGAATCAGAGTTCTGCATGAGGCTCAAATTGCGGAAAGTTCACAAGGCTCGAAAAGACCGTGAGGCCTGTGCACACGTACGAACATCGAAGAGCTGAATGACAGTAAACTACTCTGGAAAGAGGACAAATGCTGGTGTTCATCTCCCTGGATGATTGTCACCTGGATATTCACAACGGCAGAGACTTGCTGATTGAAAAGGCAAAGCAAGATCTTGAAGTACGTGCAGCAGCAGAAAGCAAGGACTTGCACGCACTGGCTGGAAGCATTCAGGTCGATTCGGCTGGTATGTTGGATGTGGATGAGAGTCTCCACTACATTCCACTAGCCTGGAGCCATTCCAGTCATTATAGAGAGATGAAGTGCCTTCAAACTTTGCGATGATTACAGTTGCATAGGAGCGTTTCAATTCATATGCTGGGACACTCCAAACCCTGGCAAACGATAGGGGACTCGCCAAAAAGGATACCCTGTAACAAGGTCCAAAAAGTATTGGAAAACGATACCGGACTCACAAATTTGAACATGCAACGGCCGCACATGACTAGTTTTGACATGTTTTGACCGTACCTGACGTAATATGGCTGTTTGAAACCACCGTGACCCGGCAAAATAGATGAACACTTCATGACACTTCTGTATATTCCAAGATTTATACATATGATTATAGATTAGATGTATAATGATGTATATATTACATAACTATTCACTGTTCAGACTGCTGTTTGTGGATAGGTGGCCGCGCAAAAACTTGGCGCAGCGCACGAAATCGTCGAGCGAGGCCGCCAGGTCCGGCAGCTCCCGGCAGCTTTCCAGAGTGCATGATTTGAATGATTGAAAGAACAAGAATTACTTAGAAACAAGAAGCTACTAGGAACAAGTGCCGCGCTACTAGGAACAAGTGGCTTACTACTAGGAGCAAGAAGCTATTAGAAACAATTACTTACTTGTTTATTTTTATTTTTTTGAATCTTTGTTATTTATTCGTTTTGTGCAGGGGGGGTAGGCCGCTGAGGTAGTAGTTAGGGAGTCGCTAGTAGCTGACTTAAACTACTAGGAACTGGACGCAGGATAGCTCGCGCTTCTTCAAGATTTGGTTCCTAGATTTTAAGGGAAACTTAACATTATATATATATAGTAGCTTCTAGCTACAGTTACTAGTAGTAATGCCCTTGTTACTAGTAGCGATGCCCTTGTTACATGTGTGCACTGCTGGTGCAGCTTTCTTGCCACAGCAGTGCTTGGTAGGAATTCTTGCAGCAGCGGCGCGAATTGCAGCGTCAGCAGTGCACTCCGCAGAGTGTTGTCAGAGGAAGGAGTCAACACCACTGAGAAGTCATCAACATGAGGTGGGAAGAGTGCGTCCATCTTCAGCAAGCTCTGATGGTTCCAGCCCTAAAAGTGCGCTTTCGCTCGACCCAATTGTTGAAGATCTATTAGGTTGAAGCCTGCGAGTCACAAGATCCAGAGTGATCCCACCTGTGTTGGACATGATTCCAGCTTGCTTCACTTCCAGAGTGCCAAAATGGCAGGCAAATCGAAGCTCGGATTTTGGCTGCTTCTCATAGTCCTTTGGGACAAGGCGACCCTTTAAATCGAATCGATGATTTGTTTCCTGAAAGTGCTTCAGGTGCATGAGAGTGCAGAAGCACCAGTTGGTGCATCGTTTTGACATCCTTTTAAAGCAAAACATAAACTATTAGGAGTCTATGGAACATCTATCATACAGGTGTTTTATTCACACGTTCACACGAGTCGTACTGGCTGTCTTGATTTCAAGGCCATGAGATCGTACTGTACGGTAAACGCTATTTGCTTTGGTTGCGACGTGCCCTGACCTTAGCTCCCTCAGCTCCATCGTCATTGGACTTAATCCTAGTGACTTAGTGAGTAAGTCGTCTGTAGGTATCACTTGAGGGCACCCACGCATTCCTTATGCCCGATGTGTGTTCGTTTCAGGTCTTACATATTAAGGTTTCAATTCTTGATTCATTTCAGGTCTACCGAGTCCATCTAATGATGTCCACATTGGAGTGAATCCACAGGGTTTTCATGAGAAAGCTCTCAGACCATACGAGTATAATTTTTCATATAGTTCTAAGATCTAGAGTTCAAAATAGTTCAACGTTTTTTTGTAATTATTGAATTCCTTAAGGCTATGCAGCGCCGCGCGCTGGAAGCTCGCCAATCTCGCTGCGTCGCTGTCTCACCAGTTGGATATGGATACAGAAGCCAACCAAGACCCTTTTGTGGTGATTGCTTCAAGTTGTTCAACTTCTTCAAAAAAGTTCACGCAGTTGATCTTTTTGACTTTGGGATTGTTAGCCTGCAGATGCAGCAGGTGAAGGTCCTTCTCCAAGCCTCGCAAGAAGCTACCGAAGCAGAGGTCAGAAGTATGGAAATACAAGGTGTGGCCCACGATGTCCCAGTACCTCGTTGGGAGAAATTGAATGACCAAATATTGTTGTAACCGTTGTAACATTGTAGCAAATTGAGTTCATGGATCTTGAGGCGGGGATTTCAGGGTGTGAGGTGCTTGGCTGCCACTTGCATGTCACTAGTTTCACGGCGAGTTGCTTTGCAACCACATATCCATGCCTGTTTGTAGTCAAGAAAAAAGGGCTACAAGGTTTCTCAAGGTGTTGAATACAAAAAGCAGCAACTTGCAGTCAGGGAGCCAATGATCCAGAGCTGGAGCTTGACGGCTCGTCTTTTGTACTCGTAGGTCCTTCTGGTGAAGTGGGGGTAAGATGCTTTTAGAGTTGCCGTGGAGCATGAGTACTGTCAGAGGCAAGCTGGTTCCCAAGACTTTCCAAGGTGCGTTGACTAGATGCTTAAGTAGCATAAGTAGTACTTCCTGGCCAAGCCATTATCCTCGTTACCCACGTTTAGCCCACTTCACCTCACCACAGC
This sequence comes from Durusdinium trenchii, assembly GCA_963970005.1. NCBI lineage: Eukaryota > Dinophyceae > Suessiales > Symbiodiniaceae > Durusdinium > Durusdinium trenchii. The sequence continues at coordinate 275,672 of CAXAMN010007158.1, forward strand.
CAAGCTGTTTGGAGATGCTTGCTGGTGCAAAAGCTGGCAGACTGGAGCTTCTGGAGGCTGAGTTGTTCATGGATGGCTTCATTTGACACTCCCCAGCTGAAATCGGCTCCGCTGCCATTTCCAACTCAAGACAACAGGGGGGGAAGCCTCTGGCGCAAGCAGTTGATGCCCTCCATCTCTGGCAGTGGTGGCAGTGAGGCATCAGGCTCGAATGGACTTGGATGCCTCGACCTCATCGCAACCCCTTGGCAGTCGAAGGAGCCCATTGCTGAGTTCTGATGCTACTGGGTCTGCGTCTGTAGCTGCCATGAGGAGAAGAAATGGCTCTTCAAGTGCCGAAGAGACGACTCAGCTGATGGTTAGACGACTCAGTGAGATCTCCACGTCGTCCATCAGTTTCGATGCCAGCAAATTGGCCATGTACAAGAATTTCTCTGTGAGATCATCCTATTCGCGGGACTTAGACGGCGAGGCAGTTGGACGTCCCTCCAGAAGATGTAGAACTGGTGGATATCCTGTCCCTTCTCGATCACCCGCAATGTCCATCTCAGAAATGGATCTTCTTGAGGAAAACGAAGCACTCACGGAGCATATTCAAAGAGAAAAAGAGAAGAGGGAGAACAAGACCGCGATAGCTTTCGAGCAAGTTCCATCGAGAAAAACAAAGACCACTGTGGTGTCCTTGTGAGGTTTGAGCGCCTTCCTCAACAGTTTGCAAGTTGAGACCCAGCTCAGAAGCAGTCGTTGTTTGGAATCTATACTTTCAGCCTCAAACTCTGAGCACAACGTGCTGTTGCAGGAAAGTGCATTCAATTCGCTTGTTTAGCCTCTGGTGGTAGAATGGAATTTGTAAAGCATATTCCAAACAAGACAATCGCATCACATATATATAAGCAATCGTAGCCCTCATCGTTCAACTGCACAATTGCCCAAAGGCAATGGCAGAGCACGATTCCCACTCTTCGGTTTTATGCGATCCCTCAAGAATTGGATCATTTTCTCTCGCACTCGCGGCCAAGCAACTAATCACTGTTCTGTGTGCAGGTGTTTCCTCGAACACCAACATACATATATAATATATATAAACACATAATAATTGGTATATTAGCATAACTATATGTATATGCATACATATGTATGTATAGATATGAGGACCTTGTCATGAGACGTTCAATTCTCAGATCCCGCGCTGCGAGCTATTGAAGAGTTAGCAAGTTTCACCCACACCAACGCAAATTTGGAGGAAAAGTCCGAGCAATGGAAGAGAGGCTGTCCGAGCAGAGGACATGAGGACGCAAAATTATATATCTCATCACGAAAGGCAAGGCAGCTTCTAAAGGGCCTACCTGGAGATTGTTTTGATTTGATTATTTTGCAAAGCAAGTGTTGGACTGTTGCGGCGCAATCAACGAATATCAACAAGATCAATAATTACACCCTGGAAAATGCCATCAACATGGTTTCGACTTGGGTTCCTTCGGATTTCAGGCACTTTGCGACGAATGCACTTCAGGGTGCATCATGACACGACAAGGTAAGAGCCTGCCATTTCACCTGGGAAAGGAATCGCCTCACCACTTTCGAACAACTCATTACTTCTTCCAAATCTCGCACATATTTCCGTTTGTTTGTGCAGCACGCCGCGCGACTGGTGCAAACCATAAACAACGACCTCGTTCGTTCTTGACGCTATTATTGGATTTGGAGGTTGATGATATAAATTAAAATACGATATATGGGTTTTTTCGAGAAATAGAAAGAACCAAATATATTATTTATCGTTAAATAATAGATTAATTTAGCATTTATATAAAAAATAGATGAATAAATATATATTTAATTTAACATAAAATATTATATATGGAATTGATACGACGACGACGAATTTAATTTTTCAAAAATTATGATTTCGAAGACGTTTTGATGCAGGATTTTCGCTTTAGATATATTTTTATTTTAGTAGATTATATATATATAAATAGTTATTATGAAATTTAATTGATGAATGATATATATAATTATTATTTATACATATATTATATAATATAGAAATAATATATTTTAAATTGATAGATTTTTAGGTTTGGATATAAAATTTTATGATTCTATAATTTTGGAATTATATTGAGGTTTTATTATTTATCTCTATAATAAACTACAATATTTTTTCGATAATGTTTTATCGTGGTTATAATGGATATTAGATGGTCGGTTTGTAGATAATGATGTTAATTAAAATTTGGATATTGCTAATAATTAATAATGCCCGATATTATGATTGTTATTTCCTTTGCCCTTAATTTTCTTGATTAATTCGCGTTGGAGATTGTCGATTTGTCGCATCGTCGCGCGCGTACTTTACGTCATTAATTTATTGGGTATAAATTGAATTTAATAATAAATATTCTTTAAATATTCGACCACTTTAGATTCTATAACGAACAATCGATCTAATTGCCGAATAATAAAAAATATAGAATAAAATATAATTATCGGAAAATATATAATCGAATTTAACATTATTTAAATTAATATAAGTCGGAAATACAAAATATTTATTAATTTATTAAATATTTAATTATATTTAAATTATTATATTAAATTTGAACATTAATATTTATATCGAAATATTAAATTTGGAAAGTCGTTTTGTTTTGTATGCATAAGATATATATATCTATCAATTAATATATATTATATTTATAGATTGATAATAAATATTTATAAGAAATTAAGAATTAATAATCTATAAATTTTGTAATTTTGGCGAATTTAAAAATATATTCTATTATATTTGTATTAATGATTAAATTTATAATATATATTATTTAATATGGAATAATTGTTATTTCTATAATAATATTCGGATTTTTATTATTATCAAAAAATGAATTTATAAAGCAATAATTTGTATTATAGATTAAATATATTCAATATTGTATATCTATCAATAAAATTTATATAAACAATATATTAAAATATATTTCTAGTATAAATATATTCTATTTTTTTAATATTATTAATTTATCCAATTTCAATTCAATAATTTATTTAATTATATTATTAATTCATTTAGCATTCAGCGAACGTGTAGCTCGCCCGTGTTGGGCCGCGGGAGACGCACCTAAGTAAACTCCTGGCTGCTTCTGGAACAGCTGAGGCCTCCATCTGCGAAAAGGAGTGGTGCAATCAAAAATGCCTGGCACTACAATTATGGAAGGTTTTTAGCTGGCAAGTCGATCCGCGATGGCTGCCAGTGAGTCGGTTATTTTCAATGGCAGAGGGCGGCTCCAGATCTTGCCACGATATATGATTGGTACAAAATGTATCCGTCCGTGGCATGATATGAGGAAAATCAAAATCATCCTTGACAATCAATTGGATTCCGGAATGGAAAAATACGGCACGACAATGGCCCCCCGTCAAACATTCTCCAAGGTGAATGATCCCAATAACCACATTGTATGACTCCCAAACAACGGTCAGGCCTCTCGAAGAAACAAAAATCGGCAGGGTGACATGAATTCGAGGCCATATCATTGCCCATGGATTTTTGCAGCCTAAGACAAGATACCTCTCGATTAAAATGCAGACGTGTGGACTGGTCATGCCAAGTTTCAATCAAGATTTGGAGGGGAATGATGTTCTATCATGCAATAAATTTTGAAGTACGATCAATGCGAGCAGAATATTACGATTTTAAGTGTTCGAAGCAAGACACGATTCCCATCCGTATAGAGCCTGCAAGGTCAAACAGGCGAACAAAGGGATGATCCATGCATCCCATACTTCACTAGTGAAACCAACTGTCATGGCCAGTGTCATAGTGTCCAAAGCTAAGCCTGAACGACACTATTCGAATGCAGGGAGGTGGATCGAAATCATTATATCATTTCCTCAATTTTCGTGAGATCGCCACGGCAAGTGGCAAGCGCTAGAGGCCGGTTGGCCGGATCCGAACTAGGACCAACTGAATAATCCCGTTTGCCACCAGCCTCTGGATATGGCCGTGCAGCTCGTTGGCCTCATCGGAACGCAATGAAATCTCGAATTTGTATGTCATCAGAAAAATTTGACGACCTAGATCAGAATGATTTAGATCAGAGCAGGGTCGCATTAAATTTTATATTTGTTTATATTTTGCATTTGTTCCCATATTTTTATTAATTTTCAACATTTTTAGTTATATTTTCACATGTTAAATCATTGTTTCTTATTTTCTATTTTGTTGTTTTTTAATATTACTATTTTTTTGATAAGACACCTCAAATACAACATGGTGAATCAAATTGTATTTCTTGCGGAGAAGTTATCCTAACAACTGAACACAATTGACTGCAGCAGTCATATCATGCTCCAATTTGCATGTGAAGTTATAATTTGCATCTTTTTGCATATTTTATCATGTTTCGAGATTTTTTGATTTTTTTCAATATTTTTTGAGATTTTTTGAGTTGTTAAAATGATTTTTCCTGTTATCCCCTCGAGATATTTTAATATTTTTCTAGATTTTTTGAATTGATTGTTGCTATTTAAATCTCTTATCGAGATTTTAAAATTTTTTTGAAAGTCTTCCATTCCAAGACCTCTCCGGTGAAGGTCATTGAATTTTCTTGGTGAGTATGGCTGTCGTGGCATCCTGCGGCAGATTGTCCTGCTTCAAAGCGGCAAAACGGTGCACGAGCTGCGAATTGGCGTTCAGAGTCTAAATCCTTTGCAAGATGGTACAGAAATCCTGCGAGCAAATCGAAATCTGTTTGGTAGGGCGAAGGGTCTGAACTTTGGCGTCCCACGCAAGGTATTGCCAACGATGATCCTCTGTAAATATCTCCTTGGAAATCAATATCCTTACCAATTCGTCATCTTTTCGATCGAGATTAGGCTTGCCAACCCATGAAATCAACTCCTGAATAAAGGTCTAAAACAATATCTGACGTAGGGATTGCGTGACTTCCCCAGCCAATTTCTGCATATTCCACAGCTTGGATTTCTCGAGAAGCAATGGCATCAAATTTCCCCGTCCACACTAACCAAATATCAGGAACGAACGATCCATATTCATAGCATTCAATTGACCATATCATCATGAAGTTTATCCTTACGGATGAGGAAAGCGCTAACACCTTCCTGCGGCTTGCGGCTTAACCTTCGGTTGTAGCCGCCGATCTTAAAACCCGCGTCAGGGAGGGAGTTATTTATTGAGAGGATTCTCTTCGAGGTACTTGACGAGCTTTACTACGTCCTTTTCTAATTAAAATTCCTCTGGATGCAACCTATACATAAATTAAACAACTACTACATGGTTGGATTAAAGGGCCTTCTGAACGATCCGAGCTGCTAGGAGAAGTCTTTCGTTGGCTTTCGAAGAATGGAGGGTCCACTTACATGCATTCCATTATAAAATGCCCAAATGAGATGTATCGGTCATCCCAACAACGAACAAAATTAGACCCATCGGGTCCCTTTTCCACCATCAACCAAGATTCCAATCAAAATCCTAATCGAATCTATGCTACGCGATACCAATCTCGTTGATCAAAAGTAATCACAACAAATCAATATGAAATTCCTTATAAACGTGTAGCTTCGGTTCGAAAATATCCACTAGTAAAATATTTTATTCCCATATTCAATCAAATATATATATATTTCATATATAATTTCAATATATCCACCTGCTTAAATACTACAACATATAAATATATAATTTCCAAACCAAACTAAGAATCTAATGCATCCGAAAACCATATTAATAATTAATTTTATTTTATTATATTTATATATATATAATAAATATAATATTACAATATTATCATTAAATTAATATTCCAATTTAATTATATATATATACAATATATTCATTAAATAAAAATATTTCTAATCCATACAATCTATAAATATAATCTATAAAAATTAAATTCAAATAATTCAAATATATCTAAATATTATTTAATTCGTATATATATATAAATTATATATAAATCTATATATATAATATATTAGTTATATTGATTCATTTTGATATATATAATTTTGATATATTTATATATTTATGATTTGGGGGTTGGCCGATTGTAAAGCATTGTGTTTAACCGAAGAGATCAAATTCCATCTCCTGGAAAGGATGTGTAGGATTGCTCTTGGCATTCAATCTATATATTCAATGATCATTTCAATTCTTTGCAGGGTTTCTTTTTTGAAAAAACACGATATAAGATGATATAAGTATCATTGTGACCTGACCTCTGGTGCACTCCTCTTCTTCCTCCTCTTCCACGACCTTCTTCTCCTGTCAGGCACTCCCAAGCAGATTCTACCCACAAAAGGAGGCTTCCAACGCCCCGAATGGCCTTCAAGCACAGTTGTCAAATTATTGAGATACTTGCTTTGAGAAGAAGCATCGATAAAAAGCCCTTTTGGGTTACAAAATATTTCAATTCAAACCTAAATGGAGAAACCATTACAAAACCTGACCCGGGATACGCTCCTCTTTGGCACCCCCATCACCGCCGGCTGCTGCGCCGCCTGCACAAAGCACCGGTCTGGTGTTGATCCCAAAGAAGCTGGAAGCATGAGTCGGTGTGTTTTCTATCAGAAACATTGGGAGTGAACCTGTAAGTGCCTTCCATGCCGTCTCCAATCGAGGAGACCGCTGGCTCCTATCTCTGGGTAGATCACTCACCCGCTACACCTGTGCAAGGGTTCTACCCACTGCCCCGGTCTCCCACATCATTTACTGTCCTTGAAGTTGTGTCCGAGATACATAAACCAATTGACCTCTGGCATAATCATCCGCCATTCCTCTGGCCTATATCCACCATTTCCATGTTTATGTAAGTTTCATGCATTTCTATGTACAGTGTGTTATACCGTACATATGTCATATGTATTTATAGTAATAATTAGTTATATGCATGTACTCATAATAAAACACATATTTTGCTCCAGACGTGACAACTTCTACTTTTCCTATAGAACGTTCGAACTAAGTGCACACAAAATTCCTAGTCCACTGGAGACAAGACCAAAATTAGAGTACAAAAAGTGTGAACACGCTACGGGAATACGACACAACACGACAGAATTATTTCCTTGTGACCAGTTGTTGCAGAAGGGAATCCTGCATAGTGAGATATTTGGCCTTGCAGGTTTCAGCAGGTTTCACACGCTTGATTGGCAACTGGAGCTGGAGCTCGATCAATCATGCATGATCGAGAACGCCTGGAAGAAGCTTCCCCTCGACATCAACCCGCGCTTGAACCATGGGTGGCTGTCCGTGAGTTGAACACCTTTAGCCTCCAGTTGACTTCAATTGGACAAATTGGTTGGGGCTAGGCCCCTTGCATCTTTTGAGCAGTAGTGGTGTTGGAAAAGGGTCTTGTTCGAGGTGGCCTTCCACACATGTCTCAAAGTAATTGCATGTTGAAAGCACAAGGAACAAGAAGCTACTAGGGGCTCCTGGCATCGCTACTAGGAGCAAGGATCTTGTCAGTGTCGCTCCCTGAGACGATCAACGGCCCGAACACACGGCTTTTGGTTGTGTTTGAGGGAACTTCGTCAAACATTTGGTCCAGCCCTGCATCGACTTATATTAGACACGCCCAAAAGGAAGAATGCGACTCCAGACCTCCGGTTGGGGTACCTCCAATTCTTCAGGGACTTCAACGTCCTAATCAGGCCTCCTCCGCCACCGCTTGCGGCACCACCGCCGCCGCCACCACCACCACCGCCGCCGCAAGCGGCGAACTTGGTGAAGCCGGTCTTAATCATCTCTTCCACCTCAGACGAAAGAAGGACTGCCACAGGCAGTTACAAATAGGCAGTTGCAGCAGTTTGGGTATCCCTCAAATATCGAACAGCACATGAGGTATGCTGCCTATGTTGATCTATGTTATATCATTTAAGGCCTACGCTGCAGTTTGTGCCTTAGCTTACGTGAGCACAGCATCTTGTGTGTGTGCATTTCGTGGTTCAGCTTGCGCAAGAAGCTTACTCACGCAAGCTTACTTGGCTTCCACAACACTGATATGACAAGTTCATTGCCAAAAAATGAGCAAGGAGGGGGGGTTAAGCGAGGCTCACATGGATCTAAGGGGAAAAACTGATGGACATCCAGGAATTTCATGGATTTCATGGGAATCACAAACTCGAAGACTCACAGGGCCCGGCGGAATTCACAACTCTCTTTTTCGTTTTTGTGATCCCTACCTTCTTGCCATCCATCTTCTCACACACCGTGGTGATCATCTCCTCCTCGTAGCTAATGCCACCAGCCTGTTGAACTCATTCGCTTCACAGTTCCACGGCCGGAGGCCAAACTCAACTACGAGTACCACATACTGCCACATACTAGCGATGGCCTCCAACCTACCAGCGATGGCCTCCACCCTCATACCACTGCCAAGTCCTTTTCATACCAAGCTTGGTCCGCCCACCGGCTGACTTGACGGGTTTCCCCACCTCCAGAATGGTCTTGATGTCCGCGGCGCTGGGGCTCTCCTACAAAGGAGGGCAGTCCCAACCGGGCGAAACCAAAGAATCTGAACTGCGATGCGAAAAAGTCAAAGGTTTCACTTGTCGGTGTTGAAGCAATTGTTCATTTAAGTGCCCAGATCCCTCTTTATGCAAGTATATACATGCGTCACTTTGAACATCTTTAGCTTTCGAAAAAGGCCGCAACAAGCTCCTCACGTCTAGACCAAGCAAGCGACGAGCGAAACTGCTGCTTTTTCACACACTGTGTGACCCTAGCGGTTCTGTGACCTGTCCCCCATCACCATCTGAAAATCTCCATCACTTCCATGCCTGACCGATCGGGCAAAGGGACAAACATGATTGCTATGAGTGTATGTGTACTGTATGTGTATATATATAGTCAAACGCAAAACCTACGCTCAAGTGCTTGCACAACCACAAATTGGTTGAATCCAGTTGAATCTGTACACCTAGTAGGGCAAACAATCAGAACATATCAGAACGTGTCTCACTCCTATCACACCAAACAGAAAAAATGAACAAGAACAAGAACGAGAACAACATTAAAATAAACAAAAAAAACAAGACCTTGTCGAAATCGCCTCCAACACTCTCGTCTGGAGCACTACATAATATGATGTAAAACATCCGGCCACATTCTGTACATGTGGCCACAGGATGTTACATCCTCAACACTGGGTGGTGCTGTCCTCATAAAGAGTAACTACTCATGACTCATGATGTGTGGACTTGTCCGGCAACCATGGCGTCAAACATGGGAAAGAAACGAAGCCTTCAGGGCCTGGCCTGCTTTGAAAGGATTGTCAGGTCGAATTGCGAAGGGCCGCTTGGCCAAAGCGGTGAAGAAGCCTTCCCGGGGCACTTCTGTATTGGCTTTCGCAAGATTTCCCGAAGGCATTCCCGAGCGCATGGGGAAGCGAAGGTTGTTGGTGAAGTCAAGCCAGTCCTCAAGGCTGTGACACTGTGACTCTCCACCCTCCCCCTTCCGTGCATATCTACAATTGAACCAGCATGAAGTGATACCCTGCCAGTGCCTCCCACTCTGTCCAAGTGGCTGCCTTGCGCATTGCATCCACCAAAGGATCTGAAGCCTCTGTATACTTGTGGTGGTTCATGATGATGTCCTCGATCTGCTTCCTGAAGTTCTATCACACCAAAAACAGCACCAGGCAATGATTTCAATGTGTATATATATATATATGTACGTATACGTAGATATATATATATATATATAACTATATATATATATTCCAATTCTCTGCTCACCTGAAAAAGGTGATATCATGGTCGCAAGAACCACCCAAAGGAGCAGAGGATGCCACTGGGCGTTCAGCAATTGTCTCGGGTGGAAGCAACTCTAAAGATTGTTCTTCTGTGCATTCCAATTCTGCATGCTCCAAGTGGCCTTTTGTGTAATCACAGGAACTTCTGCGCAACTATCACTCATGTAGGCAAGTGGGAAGACTTGCTACTGGGACATACCATCTTCGGACATTCCCGGTCAAGTATCAACTCAGGCTCTGAGAAGGTTCCGCTTAAGTCTTTCCGCGCCCTCGCTGGCCAGTGATCAGCTTGGTTCAAAAGTGACAAGAAATCAGGCATCGTGTCTCCAAAAACCAAAAAACACAAGAACTTCTTCACCAGAATCAAACCTAAGTTAGGACATATCTGCAAAGCACACTCTTGACTCGTGCTGCGCCTCTCAGCGCTGGGGCCTAAATAGCTAGCCTTCAAGTCCTCAGTGGATGAAAGGTCTGACATCCAAAAAGATCAGTTCCAAGGAACGAACATCCACATCGGTGGAACGCTACTAGTAACAAGTGCCACGCTACTAGTAACAAGTGCCTTACTAGTAGTAACAAGTGCCTTACTAGTAGTAACAAGAATAATTTAATTTCAATTCTAAAAAGATCAGTTCCAAGGAACGAACATCCAGATCCTAGTCCAAAATTGAAAACGCACAGCTTGGTGGAACCATGTGGAACCTTTCCAGCATAGATCGACCCTGCATTGCCTCATCCTACATGAAAGTTGCAGTTCATGCAGGTTGCAAACATTTAAAGCTCAAACAGCTCCGAGTAGCTACTTGCTCCTAGTAGTACGGCCAGGAGCCCCTAGTAGCGTCCTTGCTCCTAGTAGCGATGCCAGGAGCCCCTAGTAGCGAACATTGTTACTAGTAGCAATGCACCTGTAGCTACTAGGGTGAAGCCCCCCCGGGGTTCCCATCGTGCTTCCCCATCAAGGCTTTGAGGTCGGGATACAACAGCAATGGATCTTTTGACTTCAGCGACAAACAGGTGCAGGGATATATAGTCTTGCAAATGCAGGATTAGCAATCTTGGACTCTTCAAATAGCTGCTAACAATTTTAGACATTCAAACACAAGCAAACTTGGACCAACATCATATCTGATCAAGATGTTGCTGACTTCTTTCGTCCAAGTAACGCTCCAAAGGCCCAGGTCATGGTAGGCCAGCGCGGCCTCGAGGACTTTCTTTGGGCCTCACAAACGAGTAAGGTAGTGATACCAATGTGGGGCTCAATGCCATGGCAACGCAATACACGAAGCCCCCCAAGCAAGCTCCGTAAGACACTTCGCGAGCAAAATCTCATGTGACAAGCAAGTCTCCGGTTGGAGACATATCAGTTGGCACACTGATTAAAAAAATGCACACGACACCTGATTGCCATACTACATCTATCGAATCTATTCATTGACCTTTCTTTCTACACAAGTATTAATATGTACGTGCAATTGTATATTGCAAAGATCTTGTACACATAGGTTTATTTGGGCATGCGGCATGCCTCTTTACATTTAACCTGCATAATTGTCTCATCATTTGATTTGCATGGTGACCAGGAAAAAACCACAAGGAACGGAGGCAAGCAACACTTATCATAAAAATTCTACACCTATGGTAGTCAAGGACATGCTGTCATCTTTTAGCCATGGGCCATGGGCAGAATCTTGGAGCATAAAGCTACTGGTTTCAAATCATCCATATATTTCGACTGTCCAACAACGGCTCTTCCGAGCGGCGAGCGTCAATCTCGTCATTATATCCATGCTTGGGTTCCAGACATGAGACATTCAAACTTGTGGCCCAGAGGGGGGTGGCGAAAGCTAGGCAAATAAACAACGCTGGGGCTCTTTAGGCAGCAAAAGCCTGGCCGGGAATCGCAACATGCCATGGCCAAGGGAAAAGGAGACTGCCAACAGCGCCCCCCCAATATGATCCCAACACAGCCAACACATGGCAACACACAACCACCCCAGCAGCAACAGCCACAACAACAATAACTGTAACCCGCAGCGGCAGCGGCAGCAAGCAGAAGCTTCCAAGCAGCAGCAGCAGCAGCAGCAGCAGTGGCTAGCAAGCAGCAGCACCAGCTACCAAGCAGCAGCAGCAGCAGGAGCAGCTACCAAGCAGCAGCAGCAGCAACAACAGCTACCAAGCAACAGCAGCAGCAGCTACCAAGCAGCAGCAGCAGCAGCAGCAGCAGCAGCAGCTACCAAGCAACAGCAGCATCAGCTACCAAGCAGCAGCAGCAGCAGCAGTAGCAGCAGCAGCTACCAAGCAGCAGCAGCAGCAGCAGCAGCAGCACCCAAGCAGCAACAGCAGCCAAGCAGCAGCAGCAGCAGGAGCAGCTACCAAGCAGCAGCAGCATCAACAGCAGCTACCAAGCAGCAGCAGCAGCTACCAAGCAGCATCACCAGCTACCAAGCAGTAGCAGCAGCAGCAGCAGCAGCAGGGAAAGAGTGAGCTTTCCTTAGAGTCTTTCGTGCCCCAACATTTGGTCTCGAACAATAGCACATATAGGTGCTGCCTGAGTAATTGTAGAAGGGCGACGTGGAAAGACAGATATATCTGATATATCTGCTTTTTCACGAATAAATGCTGACGATGCAGCCAGCAGCGGTGTGCATGATTGACATCTAGGGGTTGTATGCGAACATGTGTCAGCGACCGAAGACTCCGTCGCAACGCTTGTGCATGCTCCCTGTCGCTCGAACATGGAACGCGGACTACCATGAGTGAAGCAAACAGCCCGTTCAAACATCTTACTGGGTTCTGTCATTCATGTGTGAAGTAAGTATCATCTTTTGATCTGCATGGATAGCGGATAGTGCATTCTGATTTGTACTCTTGGGTTGTGGGGTGGGTACATGCCTGTACAAGCTTCTTAAGGATACAATGAAATTAGCATCGTTTCACGAGTCAGAGGGAATGCAACTCGATTCTAACGAATTGGCTTTCTTCAGCGCCAACAGCAGCCAACAACCCCAAACAGCAACAGCAGCAAAACGGAGCAGACAACAGCAGGCAGCCATGCAAGCAGCAAGCAGCAGCAACCAACCAGCAAGCAGCCAAGAGCATCCAGCATGCAAGCAGCAAGCAGCAGCAACCAGCGACCAAGCAGCACCAGCAGGTACCGAGGAGGAGAGGAGAAGGGTGGAGTTGAACCCCGCGAGGGGGGGGGGTCTAGTCCTGATATATCAGGTAATAGTCCTCAGCTTCCACCCTCCTTGCTAAAGCAAGACAGACTCCAGCTAGCTACAGCTAGCTTTCGCGATTTCGTGATAATTGATGTAAATGTCGAGCAAGCTCATGTGAAGTTCCTTCTTTCCACCAATGCCTCTCCATTGCCGAGTTTCAACCATGTTACATATACATCAACTGAACCCGCATAGTTTCAGAATTTCAAAGCGCAGCATTGAAACTCAACACCCTGATTCAGCCCCTTGGCTGCTTTGGCCTGCGTCGGGCTCTTTGCCGAGGAAGTAACTCGTGAAGGACATCACCCGCAAGCAGTGATTCCTTCATGTTTGATGTTATCTGACCAAACACTACAGTAGAGGTAGACCATACCAACGTGCACATGCATAGAGGAAACATGAGGAGACACTGAAGTAAAGCTGCTGCGAAATGCTGCTGTCGTCAAGATGCGATGTCAGCTTGTAAAACCCAGGTGCTCTGAAAATGTTCTTAATTATTCAATTCATCTCTTCCGATCTGTGGACCAGTCCTATAGGCCAAATAGTCCTCTCCCAGGTCTTTCTCGTACCTTAGTGCAAACAACATGCGAGTGAAGTGACGAGCTTTACCACTGATGGTACAGTATATAGTACATATTTATATAATGGGTGCATGCAAAGAGGCTCGAAGCGAAACATGTTGGTTTCATCTCTATTTCTCACTTGGAAGGACCAGCTACAGTACCAGCATGGGTTCGTGCACCTGGAAAATTGGGCCACCACCTGGTCTGAGTCGTAGCAAATCTGAACTCTCGACCTTTCAAGGTACCTTCTCGACTCCCAATGTCCCCATTCAGTGAAGTAACAGCTTCAAGCGCTCCATCAAGAAAGGTGCGTCATCTGGCTGCAACACCTCCGGGAATACCAAACAGGAGCATATACTGGGAATACATAGCTTCTTGTTACTAGTAGCTACTTGCTCCTAGTAGTACGGCCAGGAGCCCCTAGTAGCGTCCTTGCTCCTAGTAGCGATGCCAGGAGCCCCTCGTAGCTTCTTGTTGGGAATCGTGGGAATACTATCACTTGCAAAGGGCTGCAGAGTCTCAGGTGTTCAAAACTCAACGGGTGTGTCAGACTAGGTTGACGCTCGAGCCACGAATCTCTGCTTTGCCATGGCTGCCATGGCTCCTTCCCTTGGGAATCGTTTCCACTGGGAATCGTTTCACCTGTAGTAACAAGAAGCTTTTTAGTAGGTCTTTGAACCTTTTTAGTATGTCTTCGAAGCTTCTTAATAAAGCTTTCTAGTAACTAGAAGCTTCCATAGCTGTCATGGCTCCTTTATTCCTGCAAGCCGGACTTACACATCCCACAGCGGGGAAGATTTCGGGAAATGCCTTGAAGCCGGCGCTGGGTTCGCCAGGCAAAAAGAACGGCTGAAGGTAGTAGCCTGAGCGGTGCAGCTTTTGAGATATTGGCACGGACATAGATAGTAACTCATTTCCGCTCTTTCTCTATGATGGACCCTGCAAGATATTGCGTTCCACTTTTGAGAGAGCGAGAAGTCGAGTCGACTGTTTGATCTTGCTTGGGATCTTCCCCAAGTCGACGGGGTTGTGAGGGGATGCCTAGACTCTAGACAACACCCAATTGGATCCAACTGGTGTGTCCATGTGTCCACACTCTGACACTTGTATTCAGTGACTCAATTTCCACGATGGGAAGGATGGCGATGGAATCGCAAGGTGGCAAAGTCCGCTGAAAAGTATTGTTGAACACTGTTGGCAGTTGCACTCGAAAACGATCTGACACTCAAAGTCGGCTGCAAAGCGGCGCAAAAC
>CAXAMN010007169.1:0-36284 GCA_963970005.1 Durusdinium trenchii
GTTTGTGCTTGCCCATCCACCTTGCAGATTCTGTTACATACGTGATGTGCAGGGATCGTTGCAACATATCGAGCTCATTCTCTGTCGGCTTCCAGTCGCACAGACAATCTTCGGCAGCATGGACAAGATAGTAGTTGCGTTTGTCAGGTTCTGCTGTGGCAACCAGGGCTGCGAATACACTCTTAGGCATTGCAATGGCACCTAGACGCGCTGTGGTCTGACTGGCTGGCCAGAGGCAACGAATTGCTAAGGCAATCACTGCTCCAGTGTAGCTTCCTGCGCTGAAACCATTCACTGTGAAGTGGATGGGGTCTTCTTGTTCAACCGGCCGCAGACACCCCAGCCCTGGCAGGTAGGCAAGGAGTCGTAGCGGCTGCAGCGAGAGCAGCTTCCACCACAGGCCACTGAGGAAGGCTTGGTGCGGCAGCCGTCGGTGAGCAGGGAGAAGCCTCGCTGCTTTCAGCACCTGTTGCGTGCGTTGATAAATTAGGGCTGCCTTGCCATACCCAAGGTCTTCCCATTTCTGGCACGGGTTCTGTGTGAGCGCAAAGAGGGTGGCGACTTCATGCACTCCGGTCGACCAGCCATAGGCAACCCCCCACTCCTGATCGTCGAGGACATCTGCCGGGGAGAGCGACGGCCCATAAACTTGACTTTCTCCCACGGAAGGACACATGCAATGGAAGTGCGGGGGGACTTCCCCTTCAAGGGTTCCTCCCCCCAGCCCTCCGCAGTTGATTTGAAATACCGACGGTAGTGGCGGGAAGTTGTGTCCCACCCAATATTCGTTGAGTTGGGCGACCATCCATAGGACAGTGACCCAGACGATTTCATCCTGCTGACGTTGATAGATGGCTTCGAAAACTTGTGGTGCGATGTCTTCTAGGGGCATGAATGAGCCTCGAAGGTGACACAACAAAGCGTGATTGGCTTGAAGAAATTGCTCTTTTTCTCCAGGGGCAAGACACTTGGGCTGAGCCAGCGCATCTCGCAATTGCTCATACGGACTTGCTTCTATGTCCTTGTGGACTGCAACTACTCCTCTCAGATTAGCGACTTGACTCCAGGGCACAAAGAGGGAAGGAGACAGCCGTTGCGGACAGGGAGTGCATGATCGAGGGTCAGGTGCCTGACTACCCTGCGTTGAGTCACCTTCAATTGCCTTAGTGAGTCGGTCTGCTCTTTTGGCAGAAGTGTCAGACGAGGGTGTGGAGGCTGACTCCACATCTGCATCACCGTCCTCTGCAGGAAGACAGCTAAGGCTGTCCTCCTGCCTTTGCTCCGGAAAGAGCTTAGTCGCTTGCTTACGAATTGCTCGCCACTTTACTAACAGGCAGAAGCGCAATGCACTGTTTCCAGTTACCCCAGAGGAGTAGCCTGTAAATTTACACCCACCGACAGGTTTCCAAGTCTCAACGGTCCATGCAGGGGGTAGGTTGGGCATACCTAGTATAGCCATCGGCAGCGTTTCCCAACCCTGCTGCTCCAATTCGCGTAGAGCTGCCTGCGCTCCAATTTTGGCCTTGCCAAAGGCATGAAATATGGCAGGTCGCATTCGGTTGCGCGGCAATGCACTGGCTTGGAAAAGGTGTTCGCCTGGCAGCGATGCGACTGTGCATGGCCCTGTTAGCATTGGGAGCACTGACAGCATGCCCTGTTCGAAAGTGGCACGTGCCCAGCTGGTAACCCAGGGGGTTCGCTCTCTTCCTTCAGGGGTGAGCGCCCTGGGATGGGATTGCCGTGGCCACTTGATTGGACGGGCCGGGGATAGGCATGGGCCAAAAGTGCTTACACATGTAAAGGCCGTATAAGGACCAGACCATACAGAGGTCAAGGGCGGTCTGCATTGCTATCCCAACAAAGGGGGTAAACAAGGTGCCGCTAATGACTGTGTCGCTGGGATTGACAGGTGGTCTGGCTCTTGAAACGAGAGCAAGGCGACCCGCCTGGAGGCTCTTTGCCAGGGTCAGGGCAGACGTGTCATGTTCCAGTGGACTGTGCTTGTTGCGATTGCCGATCGATATGACCAACCCTGCATTATACTCCAAGTGCGCTTCTGTAAAAAGTAGCATGCCTATCCCAGCACTAGGGCTAGACTCGGAGCGTACATGCCCTATGAGATCAACCCACCGGTGCTGCTGATGTGCCAGCTGCAGTAGGTCTTGCACCTCGAATAGCGTGATTGGCACACAGTCATTGTCAATGAGTGCAAAATGCTGTGCAGGATACAGGAAACGCGCTGCCTCTAGGACAAAGACCCCTGCCCAGTAGTATGGAACCTTATGAAGGCCAGTAGTAGCATCAGCGCAGATCCACAGTATGTCAGTTGTCTCTTCTTGGGGACCCACCAGGCACCTACGTGAGGCCCACCAGGCAGCGAAAGCCGGCCAATATGGGACAGCAGCAGGTGTTCGATTGTCCACAATGAGGTAAATCATGTGATTGTTCATGATCAGGTCTCGGTGTGAGATGAGTGTCTGAATTATGGCAGTAGTATCAGGCAGCTCTCCCTCTGTTTCGAGAGCAGCATACCCCTCGTCCTTTTTGGATGGCTGCGCGCGAACGTCAGTTAGGCCAAGTGTAGGCCGAGCGGAGTCAAGACCGAAAGGACTGCTAAGAGTGTCTTTCATAGTCATTGCTGCATAAGCTTCATCCTGGGACTGCGCCACACTAGCCCCCGTGCCCCTGGCAAAGCAGGCTTGTCCATCAGCGGTCAACCAACCTGCATGGTCACGTGTGAAGACAAAGGGAACATGGACTCTGTTCTCTGTACTATCCGTTAGGTCCAGTGAATTGCTGTCTTCCATCCACGGGTCATGTGACATTGGAGTTTCTCTGCTCGACAATGCAGGTATAGCCCCCGCCAACTAAGGTTGGCAGGTGCCCTGAGAGGCACAAGCACACGAAAGGCAGTACGAATGATGTCAGCTAAGGCTGACCTCACTCCTGCATGCAGGGCACTACGACCTGCTGTGAGCCAAACGTTGCAGCAAGGTGCTTTCGTAAAGGATCAACTGTATTTAGCTTAGAGTCGGGGACACCTGTTCAAACTATACAGCAAAGGAAAGAGGACTTTAGATTGTTTCAGAGGCATGTCATCAGGGCCCTGTCACTACTGATCGTGGTCATCAGCATGTGGGTGTAATAGAGAAAGTAACCATGCTACGTAAACCAGGCCACACAGCTGGGTATGTAGGTCAGTCAGGGGAGTAAGAAGAGCACCCTGCACATCGTGAGGCAAAGAGTCCACTGTTTGTTCAATTTCCTGTACCAATGCATGCAGACCTTGCACTCTTGCATGTAGGGCTGATTCAATCTGGTGGTGCGCACGGTCTGTGTGACGCTGTGGGGGTGGTTGTGCAGCTGGTT
This sequence comes from Durusdinium trenchii, assembly GCA_963970005.1. Classification (NCBI taxonomy): domain Eukaryota; class Dinophyceae; order Suessiales; family Symbiodiniaceae; genus Durusdinium; species Durusdinium trenchii. The sequence goes on from CAXAMN010007169.1 coordinate 3,370, forward strand.
GCGTGTCTACTCGAAGGACATGCTGTTGTTGTCTGTCGGTAGTGGGCCAAAAGCCTACTCGCCGAGGAAGGGAGGCTGAAAAGGGGCGTGTTTGCAGGAAGATGTCAAAAGGGTCTACGTTCTCAGCAATGGGCCTAGCGCTCACCGCTTCTGCCAGCACAGTGAGGAGGTGGCTTTCGTGATGCTGTATGTGCAAAATCATCCTGCGAAGCCTAGTTCGCTTTGTTCCATAGATTGTGGCTCCCCTGGTGTTGATTGCAATACAGCCCTGGTGATAGAGCGGGATGATAGCATCATCCACGACTGCCCGAAGCTTGAGCAGGGCTGGCGGAAATTCAAACCCCTCCGTCCATTCTGGGAAAGGAGTGTTTACGTTTTCTTTGACTGCATCCACCGGGAAAAAATGAAGTAAGTAGCACCGCTCCCTCCTCCCCCGATAGACGAAGGTTACAATGAGGTCTAAGACCCCATATCGAATGTCCTGATGGTGGAGCTCAAAACGAACAAAGTCAGTGACATCGACATACGCACCATCATCTGCCAGAAACAACGGTTCTGGATGCGCCTGCATGGCTAGTTCGACTTGCAGTTTGTCTTCACACCAATGTGCGTAGGCTAAGTCCGGCTGGTGTGATACAAGAGAAGAGCTGTCAAGCTATTTCTCTCACTCTGAGCCAAAAGTCTGCAGGGACAAATGGAGACAATTGTGGGGGCCCATGGAAGAATGGGGAAGAGGAGCATTCAGTCTCTTCTCTGGTTCACTGGACAGGGCACTTCTTTGGGTGTGCAAATGCACGCGGCGGTGGTAGATGCTCTTGCGCGCCGTCTTCCGCAACACGATAGTGAACATTCCCATGTGTGATGCACTGCTGTGCCGGGGGCCTACTGCTTGTGGCCTGTCGGGGAGGCCAGTCATTGGCCGGTGCTAGGGTTGGCGGCCTCGCCGTCCCCCCAGGGTGAGTAGGTGGGGGGATCTGCAGCAGCAATAACGCCCCCCCGCTCCTCAGTGTCAGGGAGTTGTGCGGCTTGCGAGAGTACCGCCAACAACTTTTCGTGGGTGGGATCAGCAGGTGTAACCTGCGTGGGAGGATGAGCAGGCTTCTTGGGTTGCATACGACCAGCTGTTTTCCGCTTAGGCGAAACCTCCTCCTTTAGAGGGGGGCTTCTGCGCTCCGTTGCCTGCAGACCTGCTTTGACTGGGGCTAAGGAAGCCGGATCAGGCTCGTGCCCTCCCTGTGGAAATAGGGGGTGCTGTTCTGCAAGTGTAAGGAGGAGAGCATCAAAAAACTCCGCCAGTGGTAGCCGTATGCGCAAGACCACCTCAACTTGAGGGCGCCCTTCTGGGCCCTGAGTGAGGGAGCACTGATGAGGGCCAACAATGAAGGGGAGGGCCATGGGCAACAACTGCTACTGTTTGTCTTGGCCAGATTGGGCAGAGGCGTGCGGTCACTACTCTACTTCGAGCCTGAACAGCAGCAGGCTCTCTTAGTCTCATGCAATGAGCTTGAGAAACACAACTACCGGATAAAGAACTTTGGTCCGTAGCTTGCTACGTAGGTAGAGGGACCCGTGATGCGAGTTAGTATGCTCGCTAATTGGTCAGCCACAAAATTGGTTGCCAAGGTCGATCTGGTCAACTCTGGAAGCCCTTCATATGGTAGCGCTCTGCGTCTCTCTCAGGGCGGTAAGTATCATGTCCATTTCGCTAGCTAGCGCCCAGCACGCATTGGCCCCTGGTTGAACATTGCAATGCTGTCGATGTGCATGTATATTTTGGAGGGTGCGTTGGATGTCGCACGCTAGTACTCGCACTGTACTGGCACGAGTAATGAGTTCTCTACTAAGTCGTGCGTATGGCACATCTTGACCAGCAATCACATCCTGTTCCGTAAGAGCCTGCAATGCGTAAACACCTAGCTGGGCAGGGGGGCGCACTGTGTCGGCTTGTGGCAGGTTTGCACCTCCATATGTTCTAGTTGTCTGCTCATGGATGGGGGTGGGGCGACTTTGTGGCAACAGCCAGGGCGGGATTGGTGGTGTTGGACGAGGTGGGGCGACAGGTACAGCTGGCAAGGCATAGAGCTGTGAAAAGGGGAAAGAGGCTACAACTTCCCCCGGTTCTGGAGGTCTGGCCTGTCCTCGCGCTACCGCCCATCCATTGGGAGAGAGACATTCTGATTGTTGGAGAATGCGATAAACAATTGCCCTTTGTAGGGCACTCCTACCATGCAGGAGAACACCATCATGTGTGATGTGTGGTGAATCTTCAAAGGGAAAAAGGACCTGCCCACTAGGAAGCACAAAGGTGGATCGGCGCATCTCAGGTGGCACAGCAACTAATTGCATTTCCGATATTCGAGGGCATGTACCATCCTCGATTGGAGTCCTTGGGAAACCAGCAGCAGCCAGTCGTAGCGGGAGCTGCCTTTGGGCTAGCTTTACGTTGATCTGGACAAAGTGTACCTCCACGTCAGGGTGTTTATAGATCTGGCGAGCAAAGGGAGTGAGGTCCAATCCCCCAGGCCCAACCTCCATTCGGAAGACACGTCCTACTGACTATGTGCTCCGTTCCTTGAGGATCAGGACTAAGGTCCTAACCCTCTCACTCGGGCTGAAGTATACTGCTGTGTAGGACAGGGATTGTAAGAATCCCCCTACCCTTTCGTTTGTGGAAGCTGTCTTATGTGTCGCAGCGGTTTGAGCCCAGATAGCGGAATCATAGCAGAAATTTTTTACCAGTCACAGCACAACTGACAAACAACAAATAAACAATGAGCAATACAATTAAGGAGAGGATCTAGTGGCTGCTTTTACTCCCATGCCGATCTTAATTAGAGACAAAAAGCGCGCTGTCGAAGGTAGCGACGAGAGAGTGGCTCAAACAGGGGGTTGCTTGCTTTGTTGACTTACAGCACGAATTATCGCGTGCGTCGTCGCTTAGCATGTTGCGCTTTAATTCTTTTCGCGAGTCGTTGTTCGAGTGCTTCTTGTTGTTCTGGGTGCGCACCAGTAAAGGTGCGTTTCCTGTGTATGCGCACGACATCAGGGAGAGGTCCTTGCGAGGAGGCATGGGAGTGTGAACCGATAACAGGGGCCGCAGCAGCACATTCAGATAGCAACTGAGCACACTTGGGTTGCAGAGAATCACACCTCATCAGTGGCGGCTCGGCAGGGTCAAAGCCGAAGGTCTGGCAGAGATGGGTATTGAGGGCCGTGAGCAAGTCATTCTCCGGTCGAGGGGCAACCCAGAAGCCATCATGCAGCCAGATGGCCGAGACGAAGCCTACTCGCGGCTGCAAGAAGGAATAGGCAGCCCATGTGACCTGCTGCTCAAGGACCTCGAAATAGTGAAAAGGTGCTCCTCGACCTGTCCTTTCTGGCCCAGAAGGGCACCATGAGGGAGGATGATGCATGGCATAACGGCTAGCAGCGAACACTTCCCGAGCAAAGCTCACAAGGTGATATGACGGTTCCGTTTGGATGCGTTTTTTGAGGTATTCTATAGCTTCCTGTGGAGTGGCGCTGTTAATGATGACAAGTGGCCATGTCTTGACCAGGAGGTTAATATCATTTTCAGCAATCTGTGCACTAAGAGCTCTTGTGAGGTAGCTTCTCATTTGCGCAATTGGCAGTAGTGTTAAGTGAACTTCAGCTGCCCTGCATTGCCGCCTCATGAGCTCATAGTGTGCTCCACTAATGTCTATCTCCCAATGTGAGTTGCCAAAGAGGAGCAGCCGAACCTGACGCGGCAGGCGCTGCGCGGCATTGCCAACTGAATAGAACCGACCTCCCATGGAGTTGACCGTGGGCTTGTACCCTACATTGAGGCAATGAGAGGACGATACTGCCAAGGCAATGTAGTCCATTGCAACCCATTTGTAGTGTGGGTGCCTTCGGAGTAGTGTGTGCATTTCTTGGGGAGTAGGAGAAGGGCACTCCGTGAGAACGAAGGCAGGGGCTTGCGTTGCATCTCCCTGTTGAATAATGAAGCCCAGGGCTTGTACCAAGTGAAACGGCGGGAGCGCCACATGATGCCAGGGAACAAGTGGGTTGTTATCCGCCTTCCTAGCTGCAGCACTAGCCTGACCTGCAAAGTAGTCTGCTAGCCGATTGCACTCCCTTGGCAGATAGACCAAGCGAAACAGACAAGGCGCTCGGGCAAGCAAGTGTTGGCATTGTTCTAAAATGGCGACAACCGCAGGTTTTTTGATTCTACCTTTGTATTGTAGGTAGTTGATTACTGGCAAGATGTCACCTTGCACCACAACACTGTCAATGGGGATGCCTTTTGACGTACAGGAGACATAGTACTCAAATGCAAGGTTTATGGCAGCCCTACAGGCATGTGCTTCTGCTACTACATTATCAGAGCAAGAAAGTAAGGGGATGGAAAGCCACTGGACAAGGGAGGTGGAAGACGGCGTTACATGCAGTAAGCTGACTCCTGCTCCTCCAGTTTGCGTGTGTTTGTGCGCAGAGCCGTCAAATTGTACCAGGCAACCTTGCCATTCTTGAGGTTCACCTAGCAGGAGGATAGTATTTGCAGACAAATCGTCCATGGCTTGCAAACGTAAGTGTGTGGCTCCGCAGTGGCATAAAAAGGGGACGAGACATGCGGTTGCTGTGGGAAAGGGAAGCTTTCGGTGTTGTGAAAGGAGCAAACGAAGGCGGTGATCCTGCTTAGCAAAAGTAGCAATCGTGTCTCCTTTAGCAAAGGGCTGAGTCGTTGCAAGTCCCTTTGGCGGGAGCAAGGCCGCTTCAAGTACAACCGCGGGGAAGCGCTGCGCTCGAATCTTAGTGGAGTCAGTACACGCAGTACTGCTCGGTTGTGGTGGAGCACGGAAGTGGTTGAGCAGCGTGCTAGGTAGCGAAGAATAGATACGCTGCCAGAGGTCAAGCACATGATGTGAAATCCTGCAGTGACGTACACACGCAATGTTTGGTCGAAGTCCTCCATACTCGGTAACCAGCCGCCTAAGATGGAAAAGCATGTAGCAAAGTGCTACTCCTATGCTGCGGGACGGCACTTTCCGCCAATTGATCTCTGGTGCAGGAGCAACCCACAGAGCGAGCCAGGTGAGGTGTACAACCGGACAGAAGGATAACCAATGATCGACAGAGTTGAAACCACCCTGACAAAGTACACAAGGAACATAAGAGTTAATCGCGCGACAGCCTACTGAGGATAGTAGTCGAGAAAATGCTGGGGGCAGTTGCTTGGGCTCAGGCACAAAAATTTGATGAAAATGAAGAAAGCTCTTGCTTTCTTCAGGGAGGGTAGTCAAGGTAATATCCATTGGAGTGGCAGGCAGAAGGCAGGTCGGACAAAGTGCTCCATACCCTGGTCCGCGTGGAAAGCATCGTGTATGGTTGTGACACCAAACACAAAGTTGACTACGACTGAGCTTGCCCCTGAGGGGCAGCCAAAAGTCAGCATCTTCTCCTAGAGCCCATCGTAAAACAGCATAGCGCGGCACTGCCCCTACCTGAGTGGTAGGTAGATCCGCTAGCCAGTCCAAAAAAAGGATGGAGGGCCCCATGGCCCAACCATTCTTGCATATTCGTGCAGCCAGGTGCCTATGAGAGGCTGCAAGCAATCTGCTAATGGCGAGTTGTTTGAAGAGCTGTTTGAATCCACTCGCCCTCTGCGCCGGGGTATTGTTTTGTCTTAAGAGGGCTAGGAGGCGCTGTATGTCTTCAGCAGGAAGCTGCTGTTGCCAATACTTCCAACATTGTTGGATTTGTATGGCATAGGAACCTTCTTGTTCTTCTGCAAGGGACTTATGTCCTTGCCGTAAGTAGCATCCAAAGAGGGAGACTGCCTGCATGATGGTTGGGTCAAGCAGTGGGCCTATGCGTAACCATCTGCAGAGCCCAACCAATAGGTGTTGCGGGAACCAATGTCGCTGTAGCAGAAAGTCTGCCATTGCGTGGTACAGCGGCTTGAGAAGCTTGGGCGAAAAAAAACGCTGCGTTTGCGAGTAGTAGAAGAGGCTCAGCGAAAAGGTGTTAAAGTAGATAATCTTGATATGGATGCTAAGGTTGGCCCGATTTGCAGCAGCAAGCCTCGTTCGGAATTTCACCAGCTGCTTTGACAGCAGAGAGGTGAGAGATAATTGCAGCGGTATTTTAACCATGGCCTCATTGGTAAGTTGACATGTCCACCCTGTATGGATTGTTAGACCAAGGTTGACAGTCGACGGCACTATACACTGACCGCCTAGTCCTGCTTGGTCCAGACTGAACAGTTGCTCAGCAGTGTGACTGACATTTGTGAGCAGTTGTGTTTTGGATCGGCACTGGCATGGACTAGCAGCCAATCGGCAAAGCATGGGGTGCCCTTCAGTTACAAGTCTGGGTATGGCCTCTGAGGCCATGTGTATGCAGTGGTCACCGTGTCTAAGGACAAAGCGACGTGCATACCCAGGGACACGTTGCAGCGCAGCACTGCAAGTGGCTTGTCCTGATTCGTGAATGGGAGTTACATGACCCCAGACATCTTCAACTCTGCGCAGCGTGTTTTCATCAAGAGCTCTGCTGGAAAATCCGACTTGCCAACAGTGATGTGTGTCCATGACAATACCAGCAGACTTCCATTTTCTTATGTTCTGAAAAACCTCTCGAACCCAGTTCGGGTCTGTTTGCCGACCAACTATCGTAGTGTCATCAACATACCCTGCAACCACTAAAACTTGCGGAATTTGATTGAGTACGACAAAAATAGGGTCCATGGCAAGGCAGAAGAAGTACACTGATGTGGATCGCCCCATATCAACTCCAGAATGCACATTTCTCGCAGGTAAAAGCCGCCCTTGTACTTTGTGTCTGATTCTTCTACCAAACAATAGATAACGCGCAAATTGGAGGACCCAAGGGGAGCACTGCCGAATGCGTAATATGTGAAGGATCCAATGTGCATTAATGCGCTCAAATGCTTTGGATAGATCAGCAAAGAGGGCAGAAGCCGGGGACGAGCCCTCCAGAGCTCCTTGTACTTCTAGCACTGCTCTTTGCGGTTCTCGAAAGGAGTTGAGCAAAGTTTGGGCAGGGTGAAAACTATGCCTGGTGATTCGAAACAGAATAGCAGCAGCTGTGCCATCTTGCAGTCTGTCAAGTGTGTCAGGCATGCCCAAAGGCCGAAAAAAGTCAGCCGTGGGCCCTTTTGGGATCCATACTCCTACCTGGGTGGGTGGTGCTAACGCGCCAGCTAAAATGTGATGAAAGTCATCCTGAAGGATCGCAGCAGTCTGCTGCGGGAACATCCGCCAAAGAGCATAAGGTAACCCATCAGGGCCCGGAGCAGAATCCTTAGTGAGGAGGAGATGTTCGATATAATCTTGCTCCGTGGGCTCAGGAATGACAGGCCACGGCACGACACACCGTCGGTAAGCCGAAAGCGTGTCTTGCCAATCTCGGTCATACTTGACAGGGTGCGCGAACCAAAAGTCTCGGGTAGCGAGCATGGCTTCATCATACTCAAGGGCAGTACGACACTCTTGGCCATTATGTTGCAACAATGGACCATGATAAAAGGTGCCCTTGGGGCACACAGTTTTGAGTCTATCCCAGAAGATTTTTTGCCTTCTAATTCGCTGGACTGGGTCTGTGTTGTCAGTGCCAAAAGGCATTTGTGTGTTTGTTGCAGTTGCGACTTCAGCTGCTTGTAAAGCGGAAGCTATGATAGTAGCTGGAATCAGAAGGCATCCCTGCTGAGTTTGCCAGGATTGTAGCAGGTCAGTATCCGCACTTTGCTCATACAACAGGCGTAGTTCTTCCTGTCGTATATGCAGGTGTGTTTGTTCTTTGCCAAGAAGCAGAAGCTTGTATAATCGCTTTAACGGAGCCAATTTTTTGAAGTGACAAGAGTGAGTTCTCCACCAACTCCAAACTATAGCACGACAGTGTTGTGAAAGCACGACACTAGCAAGCTTAGTTCCCTGCGCTAACGAGATTTTTCGTTTGAGAGCAAGTAGGGAAGCTTGTCTTGCAACTGCCTGTAGACTTTCCGATGCAATCGTTGGATCGAGAAAAACTTGAGTCGGTATGGTGTGATGCTTTTCAGACCGTGGATGTGGTCGAAGTCGCGGTTTCATCTTTAGCCTGAGCATCAGAGCTTTGTGATGGCAAGTATCAATCCGGTACCTGCCGTAAATGCGAGCAAAGAGCTGCGTTGCGTCAAGGAAGAGACTAGGTACCAAGAATCTATCAAGCGTGGATTCCTGGTCTTGGTACTTGTAAGTAGGAAGTGCAGGATCAACATCAGTGAGTCCAGCCTGCACAAGGAAGTCATCCCACGTGTGAAAATGATTTTGATCACACCGATTAAAGTCTCCTCCTTCAAAGACAGGATGATCAGTCAGAGCAATAATGGTTTGTAGAGTGTTGGATACGAAAGCCTTAGGGCTGCTCGGAGGTATGTAAATCGAGACAAGCCATATAGTGCAAGCTTGGTATTCAACACGGGCAGCAACTGCGTAATGTTGAACCAAAATACGTTCTTCTAGGACTTTCCAGCCTGGAGGAAACAGGATCGCAACTCCAGCTTGCTCACCCGGATTGTGTTTGGCTAAAGTAGCAACTACTTTGATGTCAGGCCACGTGTGGGATAAGTATTGGAGATTGGCTTGATCCCATTTTGTTTCCTGTAATAAAACTGGTGCCTGTTTCAACATAGCTTTGACTATCCAAGTCTTGTGCACATTGGTGGGAAGTCCAGGAGACCAGCTATTGAGATTCCAAGAGTGAATTCCTTTTACAGAGACTGGCAAATTACTCGGTCTCTGCTCACGGAATTGTAGAATTTTGTGACAGAGCTGCCAAAACCTCGTGGGGATTTGGCGTAGGGATTGTATTTCATTTGGGAGAATGAACGAAGTGTCGCCGACAGGCGCAGATGGGTCTGTGACTGTACAGTCTGTGAACTTGCCAATATTGACTCGTAAAGAGAGGAGGGCATCAGACAAGTTGACATGGCCGTCAAAACCACACACGTTAAGGAAGTCCTAAATCATGATCTGCCGGTATGGCAGACAGGGATAGATAAAATGAACAAGGAAGTGGAGGGAGGAAACATTCGTAATAGATGCATTTGTTTGTCGGTTGACATGCCAATATGCTGCTTTGAGGCCTGTGGAGAGGGTACGCAGAATTCACCTTTGTGCACTGCACTAGCCTCAGAGAAGTCCTCCTTCCGATTACTCTCCATACAATCCGAGTCAAAGCCTTTAGAACTGTGCAGCCCTAGTTGAGCTTGCCATCCCGCCCTCACTGAGATACATTGGAAGTAGAGCTTTCGGACAAATTCCAAGGGGAGCTGAGGATCATCGCAAAACAAGCCTTCCTTCAGAGTACCCTTCCATAGGAGGTTCCATCTCTGAGTACCATTGCGCTGTGCGCTCTTGCAGGCAGCACGCACTTTTGAGCAAGGTGCAAGCAAGGAAAAAACAACACACAGCGAAGGACATGTGTACTTGACAAAGGTGGGCACCCGTCCAGTCCAGCCAGCGCCGAGAGCTGTCGGCAGTGCCAGTGATCAAAGGGAAGAAGCTTCCTAGGTCGAGTTGGGGTCAGTCACAAAACTGAGGATGGCAACGTCCTGGCACCAGGGGTACAGCTGGGCAAATGTGCATTCGAGAGTTGCCTCACGCTCACAAACATCACCTTTGATATGGACCACACTAACAACCTCGAGCGCTGCCTGAAGGTGCATTTTGTGGCGCAGGCATTGAACAGCTCTGTTTGCCGAGTGATTTCCACAATATCGGGTCGCGGCCCTGTGAAAATTGCAAAAGCCTTGTGGAGGTCAACCTCATGGGCACAGAAATCAGACTACATGATCCGGGGGAACAGGCAAGGCCGGTGAACCTCTTAGAGACTTGGGGACTTGTCTCGAGGAGGGGTCAACGGGGCAACCCGTTGGCTAACCGTCAACATTCACCAATGGGTAGCTAAGCTCACGGTGGACAAGACCGTCGGTTCCTCCCTAACTGGGTTAGGGTCCTGTCGCGAGACAGGTGCATCCACTGGGATGTGAGGGATCGCTAACGACTGGGTCACCGGTCCGTCCACTCTCTCCTTTGAGAGTGGGCTACAGTCTGGCCACAGTGAGGGTCATCTGCGGGTGATCCGAGCTGTGCTCTGTGGGGACCGGGGTCACTGAAAAGGTGACCTAGTTTGACCTCTCCTTTGAGGTTGAACCACTCCTTACTGTTAGGAGTCCGGGAACCCTCAGGGGTACCTTGTGATGGTCTCTTCCTTGACTTGGGTGACGACCTTCCTGGAATGAAATGAATGGGTTCCGTATTCCACGTCCCCTCGGGGTGAACGGGTTATCTGTTCTCTCTTGGGGGAAATGAATGGTTTCGGTCTCCACGTCATTCCCATGGTTGGTTTTATCTCTTGTCTTGGTTGGGTCTGCGTTCACTTGGTTTGAAAAGGGGAGCGCCCCCGGCTGCGCCAGGATGGCCCTCGGGATGCACACTCCCCGAGGTTGAGCTTCCTGGAGGCCAAAGCTCTCAAGCGGGTAGACTTTACGGAGCAACACTGCCATGAATATTGCCATGCCAACCGCTCTGACTAGGAGCTAAACCATGTGTACCCTTAGCATTATGCCAGGCCATGAGAGGCTCAAGGTAGGTGCCTTAGCATCTGTCTTAAGGAAACAGCCCCGGCCGTAGGAACAGCCCATGTGCAGACTGGACACCAGTGGCTCGCACAATGATATCAAATAGCCTGCCGCAAAAAGAGCTTGACAGTTCATCCATGAATAGCACTCCCATCGAAAAGGAGCCAGTCATGGAATGCCCCCTGTTGCTGACTACGCTTTCAGGGGTAACCTTTAAGGTCTCTCTCAGTGTCGCCAAGTTCGACCGATTTACAGATTTAGAAGACCAGGTTGTGGATTATCTGGCCTCGGTCACTGACCTCCAAGTTTTTGGGTGCGTCATTGACTTTTTACACACCACCACGCAAACCTACCTAGAGGACCCAATTTGGGATAAGTTGCAGCAGGGTAGAGAATACACCATTGTCTTCAGGGACTGTAGTGTTACCCTGCAAGAACAGCTCGGTGGTTATCCTATTGATCAAGTCCCCTTAGCTGTTCATGTCCCAATGAACTCAGAAGAAACTGTCCCAGAATGGGCCTTTGCAGGGTGCCACGCTTGCGACACGTGAGCGTCGAGTCAGGGATCAGGCTCATCGGTGCAGAGGCGTGGCAAGATTGCCGGCAACTCCGCATTGTCAAACTGCCGGCCACAGTGGTAGGCATTGCAGACAATGCCTTCCGGGACTGCAAGCTCCTAAATTGTGTCTTGGCTCCGGGTTGTCGCGATTTTGGTTACAAAGCCTTTTCGGAATGTTGTTCCTTGCAGCGTGTGTGTGCATCGGGTGGAGCTGTAAACGTGTTCAGCGGGGAAACCAATTTCGGGCAATACCTCTTCCAAGGGTGCATCAACCTTGCAGAGGTCACCGTGAGTGAGGTTCCATCCCCCCGATCTGAATTGAACGGGTTAACCCAGCAAGACAGGACCAGAGAGCTAGCTCCGGGCTGCCTCAGCTCTACAGGCATCTACACGCTTGTTCTCCCAAAGCACTTTGTAGCCATAGGAGCGCACGCTTGTCGATTGCTTAACAGTGTTGACCTCCGTAACACCATGATTGAAGAAATTCCGGAATTCACTTTTGGCCACTGCACTAGCCTTCGGGAAGTTTTCCTACCGACAACCCTCCATACAATCCGAGTTAAAGCCTTTATGAACTGTGCCGCCCTTGTTGAGCTTGCCATTCCGCCTGCTCTCAAGTATATTGGAAGTAGGGCTTTCTTGGACTGCACTGCCCTTCGGAGGCTGGTCAAAATGCCCGGAACACGCAGATGGCATGGGGTTTATGCTGAAGAAAATGCTTTTGCCATCTGTCCGGCCATGAAATGGCCACCCTGGCTGCACATGATCCCAGACATGGGCTACACCCCTGGCTTAGGATAGAGGATCATCCCTCCATCCACAGCTGTCGTGGTCCTGCTATCAATTTTGTTAGGGTCTGGGTGCGAGCCTTAGCTCGGGTCCGGAGTAGGCCAGCAATTGCGAAACAGTACTCCTCAACACGAGTCACTAACCATAGTTGCCCTCCGTTATACATGGAGTAAGTGCCCAGAGGCTGTCGGATGGAGAAGGGTCTCGGCGTGGCGGTGATGTTGACAACGGCAAATCGTCCACCTGCCAGACACAGTAGTCGGTCACTGGTTTAGGTGTCAAATGCTGCGAGTCGTGGTCGCCCCGAGATGCAAGTTTTCGGCACCATAGCATTCGATGACCTATAACGCAAACGACCTTGGGCGACACAAACTATCAAGAACCAGCCTCAACGAAGCTATGCTTCAGAGCCAGGAGAGAAGCAAGTGCGACGTGAGCAGTGAGTTGAGCCAAGTGCCAGTTTTTGAGCATTAGAAAAGGAGGATTTCCAGGCATATATGGCAAGCAAAATGCACAGACACCAAGTAGAACCATGACCTCTTCTCGCCATCCGCTGCGAAGTGAGCCGATAGGAGCGAGAACCTTAGTTCTACGTTCCTACACGGCGGGTGGTAGATAGTGGCAATGAAGGATGCCCAGGGGGAACCTTAGTTCCCGCTGTTGATGTCCGACATTTCCAATTTTGTACAAAGAGGTACAGATATCATGCTAGGAGAGCTCAATGTTTCACAGGTTTCACACGGGCCTTGCACGCACCTCTCACCTTTTGCCATTAAATAGCGCCGCACAGACTCAAGTGACATCCCCTTTTTGGCACCGTTGAGTGCCGAAGGGTGTTGGGTCTGCCTCCCCACGGGGAGGTGGTGCCCGATTCACCCTTAGCTGCAGGCTTCTCTCGCTAGGAATTGCCGCCGTAATTGAATTCTGTCTGGCAGCATGTGACTGGCCTTGTATGCGCCACCGGTTGAACGGGTTGTGCTACAAGTATGGTCTTTTCCATGGATTGCTGCTTAGATCTTCGCACATTCGGTTGGCCTGATTACAACCACTGCTGGAGCATTGCGAGACACCTGACCTGCAAAGTGACCTTGTTTTGCCACACTGTGGTGTGGCCGCTGGTCACCAACACTTGGTAAGGAAAGTCCGTTTGAAGCCTTCTAGGCGGCTTTCCATGAACACAGCTTGCGCTGCAGTCCTCTTCTTTTGCGAATTCAGGCCCACTAGTTGTCACTAGTCTCAGTTTCACACGTTTCACCTAGTGTATAGGGAAGACTACAAGATGGTGGAGTCGGCCTGCGGGCTTGGGTGTTTGGTTTTGGGTTGGTTTTTGGGGTCTTCGTTCCTTTCTCCACCATCTGCCTTTTCTTCCCTTCCTTCAACGATGACCTGGGCACCATGCCCACACGGCGTCCGTACTCGTGGAAAAAAAAAGGCAGAAAGCAAAGAATGTCATCTTCCAGCTCTGCCACATCCTCACACTGGGAACACTGGGAGAGGTCTGCTTGCATTGTAACCAACTCGAGGCTGACCTCATAACGGTCTTGGTGAGGCGGCATTGTCGCGTAGGCGGTAGTCCGAGCGTGTTTGCTAGATTGCTTGAGCCAAACTCTCCAGACCGGCATGTTACCAGGCGGTGATCAAACAGTGGCGGCCACAAACGACGAAAGCCTGCAGGTAAGGGTGCGAAAGGGCACATCCCCCAGAAGGGAGGTCAACTCAGCACCCTTCGGCGCACAAAAAGGTGCCAAAACGGGGTGTCTCCTAAATCCGTGAAGTGCTGCGTTATTGCAAAAAGTGATCTGCTGCGTGCAAGGTTTTTTTTTCCACTAGTACGGACGCCGTGTGGGCATGGTGCCCAGGTCATCGTTGAAGGAAGGGAAGAACAGGTGATCTGCTGCGTGCAAGGCCAGTGTGAACAGGTGAACTTTGGACTGTCCTAGCATGGTATCTGTGCCTCTTTGTACAAAATTGGAAATGTCGGACATCAACAAAGGGAACTAAGGTTCCCTCTGAGCATCCTCCATTGCCACTCTCTGCCACCGCTGTCAGGAACGAGGAGCTAAGACTCTCATTCCTATTGGCTCGCAGCGCTGCGAATGGCGAAAAGAGGTCGTGGTCCTACTTAGTGCTTGCGCATCTCACTTGCGAACACATTGCTGTAAGTGCAACCAGTTGCATGGGTTGCTACAAGAAAGGTTTTTTTCGACGGATAGCTACGCTACTCCATTTTGACATGGACGCAACCGGCGTTGGAGCATTGCGATACTTCTGACCTGCATCGTGACCATGGTTTTGCTGCACTGTGGTGTGGCCGCTGGTCATTAATCATGAAGTAAAGTCCATTTGAAGCCTTTTTGGAGACTTTGCTAGAGCACAGACCTGCGCCGCCATGCTTTTCGTTCGTGAATTCAAGCCATTGCTAGTCATTAGTTTTTGTTTCACTTGTTTCACCCAGCACAGAGGAAAGACTACATGATGGTGGAGACTCGGCCTGTGGGCAGGCTGAGGCTCGTGGCTGTGTGTGGCCGGAAAACAAGGTGCGTGCGCAGACTGACAGTGGACTTTAGGTGCCCTCCACTTGGGTGGACTGCACGTTTATTGCACTTACATGCACAAACATGCACGGGCTCACGAGAGTCAGGAGGACTGGAAAGAGCTGCGATACGATCATAATGAGACCCTATGATTTCCTTCATTCAGTCATAAGAAAGCTCTCCTCTGATAATACTGACAGGTGAGAAATGTTAAAAGCATGCTCTGGAACCAGACAGAGAACCACCTTTAAGTTGTCAATATGATGCGAAGACCCATTATAGCAGGACAGGCGGGACCCCCCACAGAGAGACAAGGGCTGAAAACACACCCGGTCTCACCGTTGGCCGTCTCGGAACTCTTGCTGCTGGGATTCTGAGAGGAGGTTGACTGCGCGCAGAATTCCTTCTGTGTACCCAAATAAGAGGTGCAAAATCGTAAAGAAGACTTTTTTCCACGAGTGCGGACGCCGTGTGGGCATGGTGCCCAGGTCATCGTTGAAGAAAGGAAAGAACAATCAGATGGTGGAGAAAAGAACAAGGACAACGAAAACAACCCAAAACCAAACAAAGCACATTGTAATCCATCCAGTGCTGGCTTGGATGTACGGTGTCGCAGCTCCCTCATCTTCGAAGCACTCAGCAAGGTCGAAATCTTCCTCACTACTGGCCTCCCAGGGGTCCCGGTGCATGGTGCTTCAAAGGGTGTTGGATACCCTTGCCCCATCTTGGGATCCAGCAGTCCCTGGACCCATCGATTGGCTTGCCTTGGGTTGATTCAATCTGGGCGCGCCCACTGCCAGGTGGTTTGTGGGTGACCAATTGGTTCTCTAGAAAGACTGGGGGCAACTGTTTGCAACCTCTAAAAGCGGCCTTTCATGATAGGCTATGTGATGGATGAGCCTTCTCCGAACTTGCTTTGTTCGGACCATAGACACTGATGCCATTGTCGTTAATGGCTATGCATTGTTGTTGGAAAAGTTGGATTGTGCGCCCCTGATGGGTCACGACCAATTTCTGCAGCGCTGGGGCGAAGTCAAACATGTCCTGCCAACCGTCATGTAGACAGCTGTTCTTGTCATGGCGTTCTGTGAGCGCGAAATAGTGCAAAAGGTACATGTGAACCAGCTGCCCATCGCTGTGGAAAGTAACAGCCACATCAAGAACCCCGTAATCAATATCCGTAAAGTGCATCTCAAATCGGACAAATTGTGAGACATCGATCACCCCGTCCAGTTGAACTGGTTCTCTCAGCTGGTGGGGGGACCAAGGCGGCAAGTTCGACATGTGTGCAGACACAGCTGTCAGGAATATCTGCGCCGGTGGACCCTGACTGTTGAGCCAAAGCTTGAGCCAAAAGGCTACGGAACTGCAACAGAGTATGAAATACTGCATCATCTTTCAGGATTGCAGCGAAGTCCCAACCTCGCAGAAAATCCTAGAAGGGTATCCCATCCACAAAATGCCGCGCGCTGTCCACGTCCCATGAATCCAGAGGGCGCAGTCCCAGAAGGGCCGTTCGCAGAAGTGCCACGCCTGCGTCATGTCAGCGTTGAGCCAGGTATTGGACTTATCGGCCCAGAAGCATGGGAATCGTGCCGACAGCTCCGAATTGTCAAATTACCGGCAACGGTCGTTGGCATTTCTGACAACGCATTTAGAAGCTGTAAATAGCTCAACAGTGTCACTGCCCCTGCCGAGAGTTTGGCTATAAAGCCTTTGATGAGTGCTGTTCACTGCAGTGGGATATACCGCTGAAGGAGTTGCCAACCAGTTTAGCAGCACCACCAAGTTTGGGCATTTTTTTCCACGAGTGCGGACGCCGTGTGGGCGGAGTGCCCAGGTCATCATTGAAGGGGAAGGAAACAGAACCTGATGAGGGGGAAAAAGAACACAAGCAACCCCAAAACCAAACAAAACCCACCAAACCAAAACAAAAACCAACAACCAAGACGCCACCACGGCCAGAGGCCGATTCCCCCTCATCTAAACGTGTTTCCTCTGTACGAGGGTGAGACAAATGCCAAAAGGCAAAAGCTGACTGTTAACTAACTATGGGCCTGAATTCACTGCGAAAGTCGGTCGGCATGGTCAGCGCAAGAGCGGAGTGCAGCGGAGCCTATCAAAGGGGCCTCGCCCCACCCACAAAACTGTGACCAAGCGGGCCACTGCATCGAGTGGCGAAAGTGATGATCGGGTGCTTTGCAAGAGCTGCATTGTTTGTTGTCAGCCAGCCTGATCCTTGCCCAGGCGAATCAGTTGTTGCTCTGCCTAACAAGCCGTGGAAAAGGCCCATCTCGTGGCACAACCCTTTCAACTGATTGCACGACAGAGACGAGAGGCATGTCGATTGTCAGACTGTGGAGGCAGAGGCAACGAAAGGGGTTTGCTGACGAAAGTGATGCCATCCCCCCCCGAAGGGAGGTCACCATTGCACCCCTTGGCACACAAGGAGTGCCAATGTGGTACTCTCTGTTCCAGAAGGAGAGAGAGGTACTAAGATGCGAAAAGTCTCCTGTTGCGCGCAAGGCCCGGGTGAAACAAGTGAAACGTGGACCTATCCTAGCATGGTACTTGTGCCTCTTTGTACAGCAATGGTCATGGCGTGGCCCAAGGAGAACTAAGGTTCCGCCTGGCAACCTTCCATTACCATTCTCTACCACCCGCCTCTTAGGAGCGAAAGCTAAGGACCACCAAGTTGTTTGGGCATTTCCTCTTTCGCGGCTGTATCAACCTTGCTGAATTTACCCTACGAGAGATTCCCTCCCAAGCGAGCTGCCGTCGCAAACCACTGCCAGCGACTTGGGTCCAGGCTGCCTCAGCTCTACAAGGACAACCACACTAACACTCACGCAGGGTTTTACAGCCATGGGAGCACACAGTTGCCACCTGCTCAAGAAAGTTGACCTTTCCAACACACAAATCGAAGAGACAAGAATTCACCTTTGTGCACTGCACGAGCCTCAAGGAAGTTAGTCTTCCGATGACTCTCCACACCATTAGAGTCAAGGCCTTCATGAACTGTGCGGCCCTGCCAGAACTTGCCACACCGCCCTCACTCAAATACATGGCGAGTGGAGCTTTCTTGGACTGCACTGCGTTCAGGAGACTTGTTCAAGTTGCCAGGCCGGCGCAAATGGCGTGGGGTTTACGCGGAAGAAAATGCTTTCGCCAGATGCCCAGACATAAGATGGCCGCATGGCTGCGCATGATTCCGGACACGGGATATGTCTCTGGTTTGGCCTGATGTAATCCTGTCCAGACACAGCAGTTTGTGGCCTACCTGTAATCCATCTAGCTGGGTGCGAGCTCGGGTCCAGCCAGGTCAGCGCTCACCCTGCTGCACCTTACAGTCCATACGTACATGCCTTCCATAAGCTAAAAGGGAGTGAAGGGCAACTGACGTTTCCGCATCGGAGCCGGTCGAAAATACACATTCCTGCCCTGCATTTCTAAGGGCTCAAGCCAGTAACTTGCCAGAGCGGAGCATGGCAGCAGATGCGCCCAGACCCTGCCCTCAAGGCAGCAAGGAAGAGCCGTTGGCGCAGCCCTTCACACTCATTACACTGGCCGGTGAGAAGCTTCCCATCGCGGTAGATCCGAATGCACATGCCTGCCTTCGGGGTTTTGAAAATGCCGTATTAGCAGAGGTGTGAATTGCAATTTGTGCAAACAGACACCCACCAAGTCCTAGCGGACCCCATACAGAGTAAACTGAGAGTCAACCATTGCTACTATGTGATTGCTCAGCAATGTTTTGTAGAAGCAGCACACAAAGGGCAACTCAAAGGGGAAGCCAAGGCAATCCGAGTGCCACGTGGTAGGAATGATAAAATCCCACCACAAGCTTTCTCCTTTCACACGGAAGTCCGTCATGTCCTAGTCGAAAACGGCATTCGGATTTGCGTGGAGGAGTTGTCGACAGCTGCAAGTAGTCCACCTACCAGAAACGGTAGTTAGCCTGCTGCATGGTGCCTTCAGCCGATGCCAGGTCCTACGAGTAGTGACAGCCCCTTGGCTGCAAATATTTCGGCACTAAGGTCTTTGAGGAGTGCTGCTCCCCAACGCAAATAGGCGTGACTCAATGCCCTGGCAATGTACTAGCCCCCCAAGCACAATTGCGGCCTCGTGTGTTTCAAGGATGCACGGCCCTGCATCACCTCAACTTGGGTACGTCAGGGTGTAGTCCTGCATATCCGAACCGAAGTTTGCCTGACTGCTGCTTCCTGGAAGCAGGCATTGTCGCACTCTTCCTGCCGCCAGATTTTCACAGGATAGGATCGGCCGCATGTGTGAGCTGCCAGCAGCTACAAACTGTTGATTTGTCCAAAACGTGTATCATTGAAATTTTGGGCTCAACTTTTGCATATTGCTCACAACTCAGCCTCCCCCGCAATTTACGAATCATTGAGCAAGAAGCCTTTCTCAAGTGTACCTCGCTGCAAGAAGTCTGCATCCCACCATGCGAGGCGTGCTTTTGCAGGTTGCACGCAGCTTCGAGCAGTTCGTAAAAAAAGGGAAAAGCAAAACATGGCGAGGTACATTTGCCAGGCTCAATGCATTTGACAAATGTGAGCAACTAGACAAGCCCGAGTGGCTTCGATTCTTGCCGCCAAATGCCAAAGACCAATGGAGAGAAGACTTTCAAGAAGCCATACCCTAGACCGGCAACGTTCTGACGACAGTGGGGATGGATTGCTACTCTGCCGCTTCGATCATGCGAGTCAGGCGTAACAAAGCTCAAGCAGAGTCACCATTTCGGCCTCACCAGCTACGACTCAGGAATGGGAGCCTTAGCTTCTCGTTCCCAAAAGGCGGGTGGTAGAGAATGGTAATGGAAGGCGGCCAGGGGAACCTTAGTTCTCTCTGCGGCGGCCATGCCATCACCATTGCTGTACAAAGAGGCACAAGTACCATGCTAGGATAGGTCCACGGTTTCACCTGTTTCACACGGGCCTTGCACGTAACAGAAGGATGCTTCCACGTTGGCGCCTCTCTTTCTTTCTGGAACAGAGTATACTGCCTTAGCCCTTCTTGAATGCCGAGGGGTGCAAAGGTAACCTCCCTTCGGGGGGGGAATGCAGCATTCTAGTCAGCAAGCTCTCTTCGTTTGCCTCTGCCTCCACTGCCTGACCATTGATTTGCTTCTCGCTTCGTTCGTGCAATCAGTTGAAAGGGTTGTGCAACGAGATGGGACTTTTCCACGGCATGCTAGGCAGGGCAACAACTGATTTCCCTGGGCAAGAATCAGACCTGCTGACAAACAATGCAGCTCCTGCCAAGCACCCAGTTATCACTTTCGCCGCTCGACGCAGTGGCCTTTTGGTCACAGTTTTGAGGGTGGAGCGAAGCCCCTTTGACTGGCATCGTTGCACTCAGCTAGAGCGCTGGCTCTTCAGACCGACTTCGTAGTGAATTCAGGCCCATAGATAGTTAACTACCAACTTGTCTCACCTGTCTCACCTTCGTACAGAGGAAACACTTTTAGATGAGGGGGATTCGGCTTCTGGCTTTTGTGTTTGGGGTTCTTGTTTGGTTGGTGTTTGTTTGGTTTGGGGTTGCTTGTGTTCTTTTCCCCCTCATCACGTTGTGTTTCCTTTCCCTTCATTGATGACCTGGGCACTCCGCCCACATGGCGTCCGTACTCGTGGAAAAACTGACTGCGATTCGTCCAGTGGTGCCATGCCTCGCCAAATGTGGACGCAAGAAAGGATCCCAAGAACAGCCCTACGGTGCGGGTGTATCAGCACCTATAGAGGATGAGCTGACAAGAGCAGAGGCCGGAAACGATAGCATTTTGGCCCTCACGATCACTTGAGAAGGAGCTCAAAATCTGCGTAATTACTTTGACATTGCTGGGAAAAAGGCTAATGCAGAAACGGCAGTCAAAGTAGCAGGTGCCACAGCCAAGCGCTGCATTGTCATACATGGGGAGTCCACCTTCCTCAGTGGAGAAGGGCGCAACCTAGATAGTGAGTGAGTGAGCGAGTGAGTACATTCCGACCAGGTAGTCACTCTTTGGCTTGCACGAGGCTCGTGGCTGCCAGCCGTCAAGCAGGTTATCTGACTCAAAACGAGTCCAAGATGAAATCTTGTGGACCATGCATGTAAGCGCGCATTGATGTCGGTCATGGGACTCTTTCGTGCTCTAATGCAAAGCCTGCCCAAGCAAGATCCTTGCAATAAATCAACCGCAGAAGTTTGATGTTTACTTCTGTGGGCAGCAGATCTTGCATTGATGTGCCTGCTCTTGCTCACTCGTTTGCCAGTTCGTCGATGGACAAGAACTTCTGAGTGATTTGCTGAATTCACTGCCCCTGTTTCACCTCTCTTCATGCCTTCTTGGCACTTCGAGTTACTCTACAGGTTGCTCCCTTTCCGGTGGTTTTTGGGTGTTTGTTGGGTTTTGTGTTTTTTGGGGGCTGGTTTGTGTTTCTTCCTTTCTCTGTTGGGTCGCAACCTGGCTGGTAGCTCTCTATTCACTCGACTAAGGTGACTTGTGCACAACCTACTCGTGCAAAAAAAAGCGCAGCGGCCGACTCGCCGCTATACAAGGCTAGCAACGGCGCTAGGAAACTTTGAGCAAGGAAATATCCAAACAGAAAGCGCTGTAGTGGCGGAATGGGTGACCTCTGGACTAGGGGTTGCCATGTCCCGAGTAGGGTGGAATCTGCTCTCTCCCCCACATGCTGACAAGGCTCAATGAAGACATACTCACCAACTATTACCACAATGGCTATCCCCTTTGTCGAGAAGAAGATCGCCCGTATCATCAATATGGTCGTATTGTATACGGAGGACCAGTGGGAACGGCT
Source organism: Durusdinium trenchii (assembly GCA_963970005.1). Lineage (NCBI taxonomy): Eukaryota > Dinophyceae > Suessiales > Symbiodiniaceae > Durusdinium > Durusdinium trenchii. The sequence continues at coordinate 24,688 of CAXAMN010007169.1, forward strand.
GGAGACCCCACGTTTCGGAGAAAACTTGAACGCCGCAAGCAGGCGCTCAAAGACCAACTGGGGGTCAGCCGAGACGACTCCGATAATCGCAATAAAGCCCGGCGTACGGCCCCGCCCCCAGGCGGGAGTAGCTCCTCATCGACAGCTCGTCCCCCCAACCGCAGCAAGCCTCCCCCGCCGCCTCCTCCACACTGGTGGTGGCAGTAAGGCGACCCTCCGTGACAGCCCACGCACACGTCATCCTTTCTCTATTACTGTAAGCACTGCTCGCAACCGCTATCCAGTTGTTACCACAATCTTCTGGCTCAAAGAAGTTGAGTAGGCATGCTCGGACTGCCGCCCACAGCGAAGATGCCGCTTGACCAAGATCAATATGATGTCAGCGTCGACCTGGTGACGATGGCAGGCACTGAGTATACTATGCAAACCAATCTAACTCATTATGAGGACATTACGCAATTGGAAGATGATATCCTCTGCTTCCTGCCAACGGTGTCCGACATTGATGTCTTTGGCTGCGAAGTAGATCTCATCGAGCTTGATACGCAACTACCCTTGCCAGAAGCCTTCCATACGGCACTGCTGCAACAGAAAAAGCTGCAAATCGTAGTTCGGCCTGCGTGGTAGAAGGCCACTCTACCTGGCAATTCCAAGCAGATGATAGAGAGAGCTACCCTAAAGCCATACGAGTCCCTGTCAATCCACGCAGAGAAATTGCTGACAGAGCCTTTTACGCAGCACCTATGCTTCGACGTGTGGAAATTGCTGCAGGCATACAGCACGTAGGCTTTGCGGCCTGGCAGGGTTGTCAGCAGCTGCAGATCGTCAAGCTCCCCCCCTCAGTCCTAAGCTTAGAAGATGGAGCTTTCCAAGGCTGCTATGTCCTTCCCGAGGTTGTGGCCCCGGGTTGCGTCCAGTGCAGTCGAAGGGTGTTTGCGGAGTGCTGCTCCCTCAGCAGAGTCGGTGTCAGCCAAGAGGCAGACGACAGCAATGTCCTTGCACCAGGGGCGCAGCTGGGCCGATATGCTTTCGAGAGCTGTCTCACGCTTACAGCCATCACCTTTGCAATGGACCAAACCGACAAGTCTAGAGCGCTGCCTGAAGGTGCATTTTGCGGTGCAGGTATTGAGAACCTCTGTCTCCCAAGCGACTTTCACAACATCGGACCGCGGGCTTGGGAAAACTGCAAGCGACTTGTGGAAGTCAATCTCATGTGCGCAGAGATCACAGCCCTCCTCAAGTCCACCTTTGCTCATTGTGTCGCCATGACTGATATCTGGCTGCCGCCACGATTAACGCAAATTGGCAAAGAAGTGTTCCTCAACTGCATAGCGCTCAGAGAAGTGGTCATTCCGACCGAGCTCCAAGATATAGGCATTCGGGCCTTTTGTGGGTGCGAGCAATTAAGATGCTTCACACCCCTTGACTGGGGAGATCGACCGAATCGTACAGGCAGAACATAACGCGTTCCTGATGTGCGACAATTTTGAAGCACCACCTTGGGTGGAGCTCCTTCCCACAGAAGGAGCAGATTCAGACGCCTTCGACGAGGAGATTCATACGGAATTCCCCTAACCCCAAGGCAGCGCGGTAAGGAACCACGACGGGTGCCTTAGCACCCGTAGCCCCCCTTCGCAGGCATAGTATGGCGCAAGCACCGGCAACAGAAGCATACCCTCCCTTGGCCCGTCTTTCCAGCTTGGTGTGCCAGGACATATGCCTTAGCAGCTGTCCTGAGGGGCAGATCAGAGCTGAGATAGCCACCCCCTTTTGTGTTGAGCATCACAAAGATCAGGCAAAATATTAGAGCAGAGCAAACACAGTCGGAAGTTCTCGGCTCCAATGGCGACTGTAGGTAGGTCACCATCCATGGAGCCTGCCGAATCATCCAGAGCCAGCGCCCCCCCTGAAAGGGAGCCGGTTATGGACTGCCGCTTGGTGCTAACTGCCCTTTCGGGCGCGACAATCAATGTCTCTCTCAGCATTGCGAAGTTCGACCGATTTGAGGACCTTGAGGATCATGTTAAGGACTATCTTGTCTCAGTGACTGACCTCAAAGTGTTTGGGTGTTCAATTGATTTTTTGCACATGGCCACACAGACCTATCTAGAGGACCCGATTTGGGACAAACTGCAACAGAGTATGGAATACTGCATTATCTTTAAGGATTGCAGCGAAGTCCTACCCTCGCAGGAACTCCTAGAAGGGTGTCCCATCTACAACATCCCGCTGCCTGTCCACGTCCCCATGAACCCAGAGGGAGTAGTCCCAGAAGGGGCGTTTGCAGGAGTGCCACGCCTACGTCATGTCAGCGTTGAGTCAGGTATCAGACTCATCGGCCCAGAAGCGTGGCAATCGCGCCGACAGCTCCGCATCGTCAAAATGCCGGCAACTGTCGGTGGCATTTCTGACAACGCGTTTAGAAATTGCAAGCTGCTCAACAGTGTCACTGCCCCTGGTTGCCGGGAGTTTGGCTACAATACAAAGCCTTTGCGGAGTGCTGTTCTTTGCAATGGGTGTATGCGGCTGAAGGAGTTGCCAACCAGTTTAGTAGTACCACCAAGTTTGGGCATTACCTCTTTCGGGGCTGTATCAACCTTGCTGAATTTACCCTGCGAGAGATTCCCTCCCCAAGCGAGCTGCCATCGCAAACCACTGCCAGCGACTTGGCGCTAGGCTGCCTCAGCTCTACGGGGATAACCACACTCAGACTCACGCAGAATTTCGCAGTCCTAGGAGCACATGCTTGTGACAATTGCCACCTACTCAAGAAAGTTGACCTTTCCAACACACAAATTGAAGAGATTCAAGAATTTACCTTTGTGCACTGCACCAGCCTCAAGGAAGTCAGTCTTCCGCCGACTCTCCACACCATTAGAGTCAAGGCCTTCATGAACTGTGCAGTCCTGCCAGAACTTGCCATACCACCCTCACTAAAATACATAGCGAGTAGGGCCTTCTTGGACTGCACTGCGCTCAGGAGACTTGTCAAGTTGCCAGGCCGGCACAAATGGCGTGGGGTCTACGCGGAAGAAAATGCCTTCGCCACATGCCCAGAAATGAGATGGCCGCCCTGGCTGCACATGATCCCGGACACGGGATACGTCTCTGGTCTTGCCTGATGTAATCCTGTCCGGACTTTGCAGTCTGTGGGTTTCCTGTAATCCATTTAGTGTCTGGGTGCGAGCCTTAGCTCGGGTCCAGCGCAGGTAAGCGCTCATCCTGGTGCACCTCACAGTCCATACATAGATGCATTCCATAAGCTAAGGGAGTGACGGGCAACTGCCGTTTCCGAATCGGGGCCGGTCGAAACTAAACACTCCTGCCCTGCATTTCTAGGGGCTCAAGCTAGTGAATCGCAAGTGCGGAGCATGACAGCTGATGCGCCTGGACCCAGCCCTCGAGGTAGCAAGGGAGGGCCGGTGGCACAGCCCCTAACACTCATTACACTGGCAGGTGAGGAGCTACCCATAGCAGTAGATCCGAATGCACATGCCTGCCTTCGGGGCTTCGAAAATGCCGTATTAGCAGAGCTCCCCTACTTGGGATGCAATAGCGCCCTCGGGTGTGAACTGCAATTTGCGCAAACAGACACCCACCAGGTCCTAGCAGACCCCATACAGAGTAAACTGAGGGCCAACCATTGTTACTATGTGATTGCTCAACAATGTTTTGTAGAAGCAGTACACAAAGGGCAACTCAAAGGGGAAGCCAAAGCTATCCGAGTGCCGCGTGGTAGGAATGATAAAATCCCACCACAAGCCTTTTCCTTTTGCACGGAAGTCCGTCACGTCCTAGTCGAGGATGGTATTTGGATTGTAGGGGAAGCTGCGTGGAGGAGTTGTCGACGGCTGCAAGTAGTCCACCTGCCAGAAAAGGTCGTTAGCCTGCTGCACGGCGCCTTTAGCAGATGCCAAGTCCTACGAGTAGTGACAGCCCCTGGCTGCAAACATTTCGGCACTAAGGTCTTTGAGGAGTGCTGCTCCCTAACACAAATAGGCACGACTCAATACCCTGGCAATATACTAGCCCCCCAAGCACAACTGCGGCCTCGAGTGTTTCAAGGGTGCACGGCCCTGCGTCACCTCAACTTGGGTATGTCAGAGTGTGGTCCTGCATATCCGAACCGATGCTTGCCCGACTGCTGCTTCCTGGAAGCAGGCATTGTTGCGCTCTCCCTGCCGCCAGATTTTAACAGGATCGGATCGGCCGCCTGTGCGAGCTGCCAGCAGCTGCAAATTGTTGATTTGTCCCAAACGGACGTCATTGAAATTTTGGGCTCAACCTTTGCACACTGCTCACAGCTGCAGCAACTCAGCCTTTCCCGAAATTTACGAATCATTGAGCAAGAAGCCTTTCTCAAGCGTACCTCGCTGCAAGAAGTCTGCATCCCACCATCCCTGCTTTACATTGCGCGGCGTGCTTTTGCAGGTTGCACGCAACTTCGAGCAGTTCGTAAAAAAGGGAAAAGCAAGACATGGCGAGGTACATATGCCCGGCTCAATGCCTTTGACAAATGTGAGCAACTAGACAAGCCCAAGTGGCTCCGATTCTTGCCGCCAAATGCCAAAGACCAATGGAGAGAAGACTTTCAAGAAGCCTTACCCCTGGCTGGCAACGCTCTAATAACAGTGGTGGTGCATTTCTCCTCCGCCACTTCGATTATGCTTGCCAGGCTTAACAAAGTTCAAGCAGAGTCACCACTTCGTCCTCACCATCTACGATTCAGTGAGCCTACAGGAATGAGAGCCTTAGCTTCTCGTTCCCAAAAGGCGGGTGGTAGAGAATGGTAATGGAAGGCGGCCAGGGAGAACCTTAGTTACTCTCTGCGGCTGCCATGCCATGGCCAATTTTGTACAAAGAGGCACAAGCGCCATGCTAGGATAGGTCCACGGTTTCACCTGTTTCACACGGGCCTTGCACGTAACAGGAGGATGTTTTCACGGTGGCGCCTCTCTTTCTTTCAGGAACAGAACATACCTCTTTGGCACTTCTTGGGTGCCAAGGGGTGCAAAGGAGACCTCCCTTTGGGGGGGAATGCAGCACCCTTGTCAGCAAGCTCTCTTCGTTTGCTTCTGCCTCCACTGCCTGACCACTGATATGCCTCTCGCTTCGTTCGTGCAATCAGTTGAAAGGGTTGTGCAACGAGAAGGGACTTTTCCGCGGCATGCTTGGCATTGCAACAACTGAATTCCTTGGGCAAGAATCAGACCTGCTGACAATCAGAGCAGCTCCTGCAAAGCACCCAGTTACCACGGTTTGCCAATCGATGCAGTGGCAGTTTGGTCACAGTTTTGAGGGTGGAGCGAAGCCCCTTTGATTGGCTTCGTTGCACTCCGCTCGTGCGCTGCCCCTTCTGACAGACTTTCGTAGCGAATTCAGGCCCATAGATAGTTTACAGCCAACTTTTCTCACCTGTCTCACCTTAGTACAGAGGAAACACTTTTAGATGAGGGGGATTCGGCCTCTGGCCTTTTGGTTGTGTTTGTTTTGGGGTTCTTGTTTGGTTGGTTTTTGTTTGCCTTTTGGGGTTTGCTTGTGTTCTTTTCCCCCTCATCATGTTGTGTTTCCTTTCCCTTCAATGATGACCTGGGCACTCCGCCCACACGGCGTCCGTACTCGTGGAAAAAAAGTGCCAGCGACCAAAGGTGGCTGGGATGATCTCATCCCTGCCAATGGAAAATGGCCACGCCCAGAAACATTTTGCCCTTCGTTGTGAATTCAGGCCCTTAGGTAGTTTGAATCTCGTTAACTTTCACCTGTCTCACCTTAGTACAGAGGAAACACTGCCTACTTTGGCTTGGGGGTCTTTGGTGGTGTTCTTGGTTTGGGTTTTTTGGGGCTTTTGGTTTTTGTTTTTGTTCTTGTTTTGGCGGTTTGGGGGTTCTCTTCTTGCGGTTGGTATGCAACCTGTACAGCAACTCCTTCTTAACTCGAACTAGGTGACTTGTGCAGAACCTGCACACATAGCGCCTCGACTCGTGCAATTTTTTTTTTAGTTTTTGTTCTTGTTCTTCTCCGCCCACCGATACGCAGTGTTTCCATACTTCTCATGATGACCTGGGCACACCGCCCACACGGCGTCCGCACTCGTGGAAAAAATGCAGGACACTTGGCAACGGCAGAGCATCGTAACCTATCCAGTATTCATTCAATCGAGCCACAGTCCAGGAGTGCGGTCCATGAAGGCCCCCGCGGGTGACCCGTCCACAAAGGCTGCTGCAACGTGACATTGGCTCAAGCGCGAAGGGTCCCGCATCACGACAAGTGCCTACACTTGGATCCCCATGGCAGCTGGAGGTCCCTCTTAAGCCAGCACCCCGGCCGGCGCGAAGACTGTGCTACCTTTCAACTTAGGCTCATCACACTTGCAGGAGAAGAAATTCTACTGCCAACTGAGCTTCGGGAGCATGACCGGCAAGATGAGCTTGAAGATGTAGTTGTGGAATGCCTGCCTATACTGTCAGCCAGATTGCCACGTTTGGGTGTGAGCTTGATTGCGTTCACCCGAGCACTCAGAAGCTCTTAAAGGATCCTATATGGGCACTCTGTGTGATTGCGCTCGTTCCAATTTAGTTGTCAGAAATTGCTTTGTCAGCATTGAACACAAACGACAACTTCAAAAAGATGGTAACCGAATTTACCCACGAGCCATCGTAATTCCAGCAGACGACGCTGGTGTTGTCCCAGACAATGCTTTTTTTTCGGTCCCACGACTGAGGCACGTTCTAGTCGAGACTGGCATTCACACAATCGGAGCAGTATGGCAAAGCTGTCACCAGCTCCAACTCGTAAGATTACCTACCACTGTAGTATGCATCAAAGAAGGTGCCTTCCAAGGCTGCCACGCACTGACCCAAGTAGTGGCCCCGGGGTGCGTGAACTTCGGTCGTCGAGCATTTGCAGAATGTTGCTCGCTTCGGTGCATTCGTACTGATGAAGGAGAGACCAACGAGCTTGCTCCAGGGGTCCAAATCTCCCCATATGCCTTTGAAAGCTGCCTTGCACTATCCCAAGTTGACTTTGCTGAAACTGTCCAAACTACTTGAGAATCAAGCGTGCAGTCAGGTTCATCGCTCTCTTGAGGACCAGAAGGAAGTTTCAGCTCATCAGGCATTGAATACCTGAAGCTCCCTCCAGACATTAACTTCCTAGGGCCGTTAGCTTGTGAAAATTGCAAGCAACTTGTCTTTGTCGACCTATCCAGCACTCTGATTGACGCCATCTGGGGATCCACTTTCTCACATTGCGTGAATCTTGAGCACATTTGGCTTCCAACCAAGTTGAGGCGCATGGGCAAAGAGGCTTTCATGTTCTGCACTGCCCTTAGAGAAGTACATGTTCCACCGACACTTCAATACATAGCTCACAGAACTTTCTTCAACTGCAGTCAACTAACTCGATTTACACAAATGAGCAAGCCAACCACTTGGCGAGGGCCTTATGCAAAGCCATACCTTTGCATTGTGCACTCACTTTGCAAAACGAAATTGGATCAATCTTCTCCCTCCAGATGGAGAAGACTCTGAACATGACGGACAGAAACCGCTCTTCTGAGTGCTGACACTGCACTCCTCTGCCCGAAGGTCGAACGTCACAAAGGCCATTGAGCGCATATGCGAACGTGCGAGCCTTCGACACAGACATGACATACACCACGCCAGATGCCAGGCGAGGACCTCAGTCCTTGTCCTGGAAGTGGGCCCGCGCCCTGCTGGCTGAGTGCACAGAGTACAGTGTTTTCGGTGTAGTTCGGCTCAGTTTCACCCTGTCTCATTTGCATCAGGTATGCCCCGAGTTCCTCACAGTTCAAGAGATTCAACACGTTTGCTGGATTGACAACTCAGCCACTCGGCAAATAGCTTGCAAGCGGAGAAGTGGGCGATTACGCCACATCAATGGTCGCTTGCTGTGGCGCCAGGACAAGGTGGCTGATGGAACCTTGGAGGTGAAGCAAATCAGCACCACTTTGAATTTGGCCGACATTGGAACAAAGCCACTGGGACGAACAGACTCCAGTTACTGTTGTTTTGGTGCAACGCCCGCGACGGACAGTGGTGGACGAGTTGGCGAGAAGGAGCACGAGACCTATGCCACACAGCGCATTGAGAAAGGCAAGGTCATGAAGATCGCCAAGAACCTGAACCGGCTCATCCTGGTTGGCGGTCTTGAGGCGGGTGCAGGGTCAAGACCCACGATCGAGCTGGACAAGTCAGGCCGCTCGGAAAATGTAGAAGGGTGGTTGATGTTTTTGTGCATTGGCCTCCTACTGGGTCTGGTGATTTGGTTGTTTGGAAAAGTGAAAGCCCTCACCACCAAAATAGAAGTGCTGGAAAGCCGCTTGCGAGAAGAGAAAACCCGTGAAGACAACTGGATGGACTGGCACAACCGCCAGATCTCGATGGCAGTTGACTGCATCGAGAGGGTGCACGAGGGCTTGATCAAGACCGGCGGCTTCGTCGATTTGAATTCAATTGAACCAGATGACCGCAGGTTCATGGAATTCCTTGAACAAAGGAATAGAGTCAAAGCCGGAGTCCTGCTGTCAGAACAATGGAAGACCGTTGGAATTCGGCAAGCTGAGCGAGAAGGACGACCCTTCATCAAGAGGTCCTACCGGTCAGCATCTGAAGCGGCAGCAGCAGCGGCAGGAAGACCACCACCAAGAACACCCCCCAGTGAGTGCAGAAGAGGCCAGAAGCAGTGGAGCAGCTGAAGGAGAAGATAGAGCGCTATCAGAGAATACCGTCACAGTCCGGTTGGACAGTGGCGAGACAGTGGAAATCCCTGAAGAGTATGTGGAGGTGAGACCAAGAGAAGGAGAAACTGCTGATCCAGAACATCTACCAGATGCTGCAGCGGCGAGCTCGGATGATGCTGCGGCTGAATATGTGGAGATGGAAGGATCAAAGACAGAGTCTTGGCATCCCCCACCGGTAGAGATTCCAGCAGTGAAATTTAATCACTGGAACACCGCTGCGAAGTAGAGCAGCTTTGAGGGTTAGACAAAACCTTAATGTTTTGGAAACCAGTTGGTTCCATTACACCAGGGAAGGTGACAGTAGACAGGCAGGTAGGCTCAACGAACTAATGGAAGAGCTGTACCAGTTCATGGACCATGATGAATGGCCTGGTGTGATGGGACGATAGCTGTAGTGGAGCACGAAGCGGTGCTCACCGCGCTCCAAGGGAGAGTGCGAAACTAGAGCAACCAGACTCAACACGAGCAGTCATGTAGTGTGCATGTGTGTCAAATAAGAAATGTACCGCAGACCGCCTTGAGAGCTCAAAGATCCGCAGAAATGCAATGTTAACAATTTAGAAATGAATTCCCAAAGGCTTGGAGATGAACATCCCACGAGATCACTTTTGATTTCTCCGCGTCCGTTTCGGTTCACTCGTCCACATACCACGGAAACTTTCCAAAGACTCGCAGTCAAGAAGGGCAGCGCACCAGTCACACCAGCAAAGATGGTAGAACTTTCAGCAACATGTGACCAATTCCCAAATAATCTGCAGGTATTTCAGAACTAAAGAGCTCCACAAAAGACAAACTAGTTTGCATAGTCAGCTGGTGCAGTTATTTGGCACTAGGGGAAACTCTTCAGAAGAACATGGTGAGGCAATTGTGTGAAATGTGAAAAGAAGACTGCGAGTGCCTGCCTCAGCCAGGGCTCCCTTGTTGATGAAATTGCAACAGAGCCCCGAGAGATGGTAGCGCCATTTCGTCCAGTGGAAAGAGATCTCCCATAGTCCGGGACGTGTGGAACAAACTGTTCACTGCAGGTCCCATGCAAGCATCGTTTTCTGACAAATAGAACCCTGAAATACCATAGGTTCAGCTTGTTCAAACATCCAAAAGGCAAAACATGTAGAAAAGGTAGGATTGTCATGAAAGCATGCTTCATGCACCTTCATGTTGTGGTATTCGAAGATATATGCAGTGTATCCGCCGTATGCTGCTGCGAGTGGAAGTTGTTGGGTTTGTGTCATTCCATGAATCGAGGTGTGCAATTGTTGGAATTGTGGTGCCTGCCGGGAAGCATTGCAGCCACTAGTTGTCGCGATAAGTATAAGGCAAAGCAAGCAGCAACATCAGTTTCAGTTTCATAAAAGTGCTATAACCTCGTTCTCGGTCAACGTTTAAGAACTTGAGGCCCTGATAATCCTTCTGGGCCACATTCAGTCACCCAATCAGGCTTCTGTCGCGGGCCAGCTTGTTTGACAATTTTTTTTACTTTTACAGTACACACCATCCCAGGATCAACCTTGTCCATGAAACGGACGCAATTAGAAAGACACCCCACACACTTGCAGAATGAAAGAGAAAAATAATGAAACAAGTGCGTCAATCTTCATGGAATCTTCATTCCGGTGAACTGAAAGCAACATCCGGCTTTTGTGAGGCATCCATGCACTCCATCAAACCCAACCATCCAGTGTACTCAACGATTAGAGGATCCATGCGTCACAAAGCAGCGGAGTGACAGGTACCATTGCGTTTTGGCAAAGGAGAAGATGAAACAGGTGGGATGCACGTCCAGAGCTCTTGTCAGAGCGACAATGAGTAGTAGAAGGGATTCAAGGACTTGGGGCGGCACCCACAGGTGTGAGTCAAGTTCCACAGGAGGGGTAATTAGACTGGGTAGACTCTCTTTATTGAGCCGAGCTGTCCTGTGAGCAGGATTCAATCTTGGAATGACATGAGATCCCGGAGGCCATTGCTTCTAGGTTGGAGGTCATTGCTATGAGGTTGGACACCATCGCTATTAGGTTGGACCGCACTGTGAAGGCCCTCCATCATTCCATTCCCCTCCACCATTCGTTTTGTCACCCCGACGGAAAAGTCATTATGCTCTTTTTTAGCTTGAAGGAAGCAGGTCATTTGGAACTCAGCATATCCCGGCCTCGTCTATAGTCCCTCCATGACAGGATTACCCCATCTATATAGTTCCGTTCAAAAATCACTCAAAATGCATGGCCAGTGGGATCTAATGTCGCGTTTGAACCCCCATGAAATTGTAGATCTACCAACTGCGCCTACATGCACCTGGAAATTCGTGCACATATGTCACCCACACCTAATCTCTGACACGATGCTTGCAATCAATTCAAAATTCAAAGCATACAATACCGGCCTTCTCTAACAAACCAGTCGAAATGGCCACCCGGTTCCTGTAGTGAGATGATTGGCTGGTTTACATGGTAGCATTTAAAAGAAACCATGAAAGATGTATATACTGTATACTGCTCCATTCCGGAACTCAATCTTAGTGTTCGCTTTGAGACGCTGACATATTTTCCAATTTCATCCGTTCCTGAGGCAGCTGATGAGTGCAGTTGCGCTTGTTGTGAGCGTGCCTCGGCAAGCATAATTCCGTACAGATGTGGGCACTTCATTTGATACCACAACCTCAGCGGCCAGGAACGAAACAATGTTGATCTGAGGACAACTTACAAAAAGGCAGTTCTCTTGCAACGATCAGATTATCACGAAAGCTAGCGAAGCTAGCTGGAGTTACTCTTGCGATAGCAAGGTTTCTTTCGACCGGGTGCAAATCCTAACCCCTGATTTTTCAGGTCGAAGACCCCCCCCC
>CAXAMN010007169.1:66890-82430 GCA_963970005.1 Durusdinium trenchii
GCTATTATGTGGAAGGGCATCGCTCTTAGATTGGAGGCCATCGCTATTGTCGTGGGAGGTCATCGCTCTTCGGTTGGAGGCCATCGCTATTGTGTGGGAGGCCATCGCTCTTAGATTGGAGGCCATCGCTACTGTGTGGGAAGCCATCGCTCCTGGGTTGGAGGCCATGAAGCTGTAAATATGGCAGCGGAGGCCCAACTCAACTACACTGTCCACCCTTCTCGCAAACCACCAAAAAGAGCACACGCTGGTTTCTGACACGCTATGGCTGAGCTAAGTCAAAGAGCGAATGCTACTGAACATAAGGGCACGTCTTGAGCCCCAATCATTGAGGAATGGGATCTTTGGTCAACGGATGAAATCAAATTCACACAGGCCCAAAAGTTTTCTTGATCAAAGATAGAGTCACCCAGCGAACAACTCAAATTCAACCAATCGGGATCACCATACTTCGTCTCCAACTGCTTCACTTGTTTCCGTTTTCTTCCGGACACAAAGTTGGGGTCAAAAACAATTCGCCAAGTCGTCTGATTCAGAGCCTGGATCAATTGTTCTCCTTTCCATGGTTTGGTCAAACCATATGCAAGTTCCTTGTCTCCAGACACCCAGCGACGCTTGACATTCGCCTGGTTGAGGCGTTCACGAATATCTAACACTTCTATAGAGGTCCTTCGTTCCTCCATTTGAAGTCCACAAGTCTGCACACCTTCCAAGGCATTGTAAACGTTTTTAGCGTCGTTCAAAAGGCAAGATTCTTCAGAAGCAAGAATGCCATCTGGATTCCGGAGGTCCACATGTCCCGGGTGTTTCATGAGATAAACAAAGAGTTTAATGAGTTCATGCTCATCAAGATCATTTCCAGTCATCTGAACCTCTGCACTTGTTGAGGACCGGGCCACACGTGGAAGTCTTCGACTTGTTCAGCTCAACACAGAAAAAGGACTGAGTTTTCCTTTCAAGGTATCTTTGTTCATCAACACAGTTAAAGCACCCCCCTTGAGAACTACCATCCCGTCTAGTAGCCCATGAAGCATCACAGAAAGTGACAATCAAATTTTCTCTCACCTGATGAGGAAAAATCAGCTTCACATGACTGTGTCGGCGTTGCCATCTAATCGCTCTATTAGTCTCCATCAGATCATGCACTGTTGCTGTTTCCACGCATCCTTGTAGATGAGAAACAGTCGAAAGCAACCAAGGACTTGTTTGACCATGTCATGTTTCATGTCTGTTGGAGAACGTTCCATGGATTTCATCAATTGAAAGAGCAACACGTTCTTGATTCAGCCAAATGTCAAAATCTTCCCTTTGAAACATGCCGCGTCCTAAGACTTGACACTCTTTTCTCGTGGGCACTGCCAGCTACCGAAGGGGAAAGATTCTCTCAACAATCTCACCTGTCTTCCAAAATATGCCCTGGCACCTGCTACCACCAGGTCATCCGCGTGTGCACCTAGGTATCCACAAATCTCCTGAGTAGACGGGTCGGTGAGCAAGAAGACGCACTGATCCAATTGATGTGACTGCCACTTCTGGACGGATTGAAGTTTCTCAAACCATTTCCGAGGAGCATGGCATCAACCGTAAACGGCTTTCGCTACTCTCCAAAGCTCTCATAAGGTTTCATGTTCAGGTATTGTTTAACTTCTTCAGGAGATTCAGCCCAAATGTTCCTCTCTAATTCCGCCTGGTCTCCATTTAAATAGGCTGTCTTGATATCTCCTAGATACCCCTTGAACCTTCGCTGAGCTGCAAGAGAAAATGGAATTCCGACCTAATGTACTCAACGTGGCTGCTTCCCGAGGCACTGACAGAAGTTCAGGATCCTGGTAACCCTTCAAAATGAGGCGAGCCTTTGCTTTCCTACCAACCTGAACTCCATGTTCATCTTGAATAGGTTTCCAAAAAAGAACCCAACGATGCCTAGGATCCTGTCTCGTGGAACCCCTGCACTAGCACAGATCTCAACAGCACTGTTCGAAGTAAGAGAGTCAATCTCACAACCCATTGCTTTTTCAAACTCTTTCCGATCATCTTCACTCAACTTTTCGCAAATTGACTTCAACCTTTCGTTTAGCCTCTTGATTGAGTACCCAAATACCTCTCTTACAATGAACATCACGCGCTGAAATGTTCAAATGAATTTCAACTGTGTGAGTGGTCCCAACTGCTCTCGCAAACAGCATGTCCATCTTTTCAACGCAATCTTCCGGTATGGTGTGAAGTTGGACAGGCCGTGAAAGTTCTGTATTCTCTTCCCGTCTTATATTGGCTGGATCCCTATGTGGGGTCCTGCTCCGATGTCTCGGATTGTCAGATCTAGCTACCCGATGTTCAGCTTCTCTGCAATCTGCAACAGCACGGCTTCCATCTGTCCCATGCGCATCAAAAACCATAGCTTCTTGTTACTACTAGTAAGGCACTTGTTACTAGAAGCGATGCACTTGTTCCTAGTAGCTTCTTGCCCCTAGTAGTAAGGCACTTTGCTCCTAGTAGCCATGCACTTGTTACTAGAAGCTTCTTGTTACTAGTAGTAAGGCAGTTGTTACTAGAAGCGATGCACTTGTTCCTAGTAGCTTCTTGCTCCTAGTAGTAAGGCACTTGTTACTAGTAGCGATGCACTTGTTCCTAGTAGCAAAAAGATAATCAGTTGTCTCCTCTTGCAGTTGTGCCATCTCGGGTGATCGAAATCGCCCCTCTCGATCTTCTCTTCGAGCAGCTCGTCCTGTACTCCACGCTTCTTGGTGTTCCCGGTCTTCATTTGAGGGTCTTCGTTTGTGCCCCCGTAGCCGGCTGCTGCCTCCATCTTTTGAAGCAGAGCTTTGGTGCGACGGTTCAGGAATTCCACGAACATCTGCATCGTGGGGTTGCTTTTCTCTGGGTTCGCATGGCCCGCCACCCATTCTGCGTAGCTTGGCTGAACTGCTGCTTCCTCGAAGCTCATTCCCTTGTACTTCCCGAAGTCGATCTTCATGGCTTTGAGTGCGATCAATGGCATGGTCTTCGCCTTCTCGACCATCTCTTTACCTGTCGCGTGACTGGTCAGCCGTTTCAGCTTGTCCAGATTCTCCTGGAGACTCAACTCTGGCTTGCTTGAGGCGCTCATGGCTGTCACTGACGTCGGGAGGTCTGGGATCAGCTGGAGTCTCTACCTCAAGAGATTGACACCGAAATCTCGGGATACCAAGATCAGGAGTGACTTCCGGCGCATCTTCATGCTCTCGCATCAAATCATGATTTTCTTGTTGCCGTCTCAACGTTTGGTACATCGTCTCAAAATCAGCGGGTCCATTAATCTGAAGATCAATGTGTTGAATGAACATCTTGAGTGACAGGTCGCAACTGTTCTGGTGCACATCTCAAAAGAAAACCTGCATGACTGACCCGAACAATTGATCCAGGATGGTTCGTGAAAAGTTGTTCAGAAGTTTTCTCATGACGCAACTCTCTTCCAGGTCCATGCCACCTACCTGTGGCTCGTGTTCCTTCTTTACGGTCTCTACGCTAGTAATACATTATATATTTGACCCACAGTGAATTCTTTGAGAGGCCCACTCTGCGCTTGCAAAGCTCGTTGCAAACGACGTTGAGAGTCTGCCTCAATGAACAGTTTGCTAGGCGCGGCTTCCTGTTTCAGGCTGACCTCAGTCTGGTTCTTCAAGCTGGCTATCCCAAAAAAAATGCCCATCGAAACGGAGAAAGGAGCTAATCCTACCGTGATTCGCACCAAACTGCCATTGTTTGGGAGTATAGCCCTTGATGTTGTGTACTTCGTTTTTTCGCCATGATGGCTAAACTCAGCAACTCCTTCGCATCCGTCTCAGCACCCAACTTGTGAGCCAGCCAATTTTCATTTTCCTTCAACATCTGCCAAGCGCTTTCGCCACCTATGGGTTCCATCTTGATTCCAAGACCTTCTAACCAACTAATCAATCCAAAACCTCTCATATATCCTTCGTCGTCGTACCGTAACTTTTGTGGAACCGGAAAACGTTTGATCCAACCTTCCAGAAAACCCTCTTTGAACTCTTTCCCGGAAATGCCATGCTGAGGTTGTCTTCCTTGTCTAACCACAACAATCGTGTGATATTTCGTGGCCTCGTCGAACAAGAAATCCCAACAACATGTTGACCTTCCTGACCAGGGGACAACAGTTCTTTTGGGACGTGCCACCAGAAACTGTCGACACTCGCGCATTCCCACTTATCACGAATTGGTGGCGGCGTCGCTGGCTGACAGGTTGCCCGCCTTCCTCGCTGCAGGCAATGATCACACCTGAAACGATCCACCTGTTTCAAGACTGCTGGAGAGGCGCCTGCGTCCTTGAACATTCGACGCATCACTTGATGGTTAGGGTGTCCCAGGTTTCGATGAATCAATCTAATCTGATTCATATATATAGTGTGTGTGTCTTCTTCCACAATGGTGTCTTGTTCATGAAGTGTTCGCAAGATCTTGAAACATGTTGTTCCAGTCCATGGTCCACTGTCCTGTCCAATTGGTTCCACAGGCGTCTCTCTCCAATTGTCCTCTTTCTCATCGCGAGTCTGAGAACACAGCCACTGTCTTTCGCCAAGAGGAAATCTGCTCATCAGGTATGGAACATTCCACCTCATTAGGTTTAATCGCCTGAGTTCGGGCAGTTGCATGGTGTCGCACAAAATAACAATTTTCTTGACTCCAAAAATCAAGATGGTCATTCACCAAATCTGTGGCAGAGTTCTCAAAAGTCTGGAACAAATTCAAAATAGCCCTTGCGAAACGGACACAGAGCAAGCGATTATATGTGTCCGTGCAGTGAGCTCACCCTCAACTGAGACATGTTGGTGAGGTTCATGTTGACAATGACTCTCCAAAGCCTTCCTTACAACAGTAGAACTACTAAACCACCCCCAAGATTTCTTTACAATGCCTTTAGTTCGAGAATCCCTCATACCGTGACAACATCCATGCACAGTGAACCTACCCCCACACATCTTAGCCATGGACCCCATATCAGTCGCTCTCTAGCTTTGAGCTCGGAGTGGATGCTCACCACCGCCATGAAATTCCTCGGTGTGTCCGCCTTGACCATCCAGTTCCTCAAGCTGCACTTCCAAAAGTCTCCGGCGTCTGGTGATCAGTTTCTTGCTGGAAATCTGCTTGGATAGAAACTCTTCTTGTTTGGTTTCATCACGTTTGGTGCAATTTTGAAAGGAACTGCACAGGAAACAAGGTGGGGAAATGTGCAAGTATCGTGGTCTCAAATGTCGTATCGTTTGCAAGGCTCGTTTATATCCCTCAACAGTTAAGAAATCATAACCGTTGTGGAGTCCTAAAGCTAATGCTTTTCCCCCGAGGTCCCGCACCGCCTGACATAGTGGGGAGTCCCAAGGAGCACACAGTTCCAACAAGTCCACCCTGTGTCCACCAACCAGTCCCTCAAATGACAAGTCACCTTTGTCAAGTGCATGTTTCAGCGTTTGTAAGAGTTTGTCTTGCTGCTCTTTCAACAAGAGACTTTCCTGGTGGTCCTGATGGGGTTGCATTTCAAGACCACAAACGTGGAGACTCATTTGTTAAAATTCACTCCACTCAAGGCTTTCAAGCTATCACCAGGTTGTCCATTGCAGCCTTGGAGGAGCTGTTCCTATTCGTCCACCGGGCCCTGATCGCTAGTGTTGACCTCATCGAAGGTCGGCCGGCTGTTCCGGCAAGTCGGGTTCACTCCGGCTCAAGGTGGACGTCCCGGTCGATGTCATCTTCCTTCACAAAGAGTGTCTCTAAGGCATACCGATGCCCAGCAAATGCAGTCAGAGGGAGCAGAAGATGATTGCTCTCAGTCCGCTCCAGTTGAATCTGCTGTGGACTCAGAGCCCGGACAAGTGCCTTCCCGGTTCTGAAGTTGATGGACACCATGTCGTACAGGAACTTGGAGGAGCAAAAACGGCGTTTTTCCTTCAACCAGGTGTGACTGAACGGTCACCTCTTTGCCACAGATTCCTGCATTCACGTGTGACAAACCCAGTCCAGCTGATGACTCTCCGTTTCCGAAGATGAACCGTATCTGTCGGTCCACTTTGATCTGGTCAGCCTCAAAGTCCAACTCCTCCAGACATTCAGCAAAGGTCCTGCAATGTCTCAGCTCCAACAATGTTGTCTGAAGCCCCGGAGTCAGCAATAGCTTTTCCTCGTAGCTCTGACGACTATAAGGCCAATACTTGACCTGTTGACAGCTCTTGTGAGCACAACACCCAATTGCCAATTGGGATCACTCAGGATCTCCTCCGATGGCGGTTGCTGTACTTCGTTGCCAGTGTCTTGTTCAGGCACTCTGGTCTCCATGTGAACCGCCGGTTGATCTGCCCTGGTCACCATGAGAACCTCCGATTGCGCCAATGGGTCACTGTTCTCACGCCTCACACCAACCCTCATATCCGATGGAGGATCCCCCACTACCTGTAGGTTTCTGTGGCAACGTCGAGCAGTGTGTCCCTTCTTTCCACATCTGAAACATGTCTTGTCTGCATCTGCAGTTATACGGTTCTCTCCTTGTGTTCGATTTCATCGACTGACTTGCCCTTCCTTTCTACAATTGTGATTGTCCCGGAGGTCTCACCGGGTAAGATCCCCGAGCTGTTCTGGCCTGATCCAACGCACGACGAGCCTCTTTGAAATTGGCAAGGATCTCTGCATTGTCCTCCGTATCTGCCAAAAGGTTCGCTGTTGCTTCATCACACCAGTCCTCAAGCTCTAGAATTTCTTCGATGTCCTTTGTTTCGTGGTCTGCATCTTGTCGAAGCGGACCATCGTCTTGATGGTACGCATGACCTGACGTTGTCTTTCGAGGTCGAATTTCTGCATCTCGACTTCCTAGGCCTCCACTGCTCCACATCAATCAGGCTGTCAAAACGTTGTCGACTTTGTATGAACTAGCCTTGCTCTGAATGTTTGCAGCATCTGATGGCGACATTCTCATGAACACGTTCAACGGGAACCAACCATACGCCTCTGGTGGCATCTTAGCACTAGAGTTGGTTTCAGCCAGGGCTCTTTCCATTCGTCTCATCAAGGTCTTGAAGCGGTTCTCATAGTCGTTGATCTCTTCCCCATCACGACAACACGCTTCTTTCCTCAGGAAAAACTCTGTGAACATGTCTCCCAGAATGTCGACTTTGGCCCGACCACGCTGGTCTTCCAGAAAGGTCAACAGATAGTGCCACCTCTGTGGCTTCTTCAGCTGATCTCTTTTGATCTCTCCCAACGTGTCACAGGCCTTTCCCACCAAATTGGATGCCAGACGAGGTCCAAGAAATGGCAAGTCGCCCTCCTTGCACGCATCAGCCCTGAGCTCAACCCTCGTCTTGTAATCTTCATATATGTACTCCAAATGCCATCCCACCATGGATATTTGGAGTCCACTATCCCTTCATATTCCTTGGGAATCGGAATACTCATAGCCCCAACAATGCAGAAGCCAAGGAGCGACCAGCTCCGCTACCGTGTAAATATGGCAGCGGGGGCCCAACTCAACAACACCGTCCACCCTTCTCGCAAACCACCAAAAGAGCACACGCTGGTTTCTGACACGCTATGGCTGAGCTAAGTCAAGTCAAAGAGAGAATGCTACCGAAAAACAGGGCATGTCTTGAGCCCCAATCCTTGAGGAATGGGATCTTTGGTCAACGGATGAAACCAAATTCACAGGCCATCGCTCTTGGGTTGGGGCCATCGCTATTCTGTGGGAGGCCATCGCTCTTGGGTTGGAGGCCATCGCTATTCTGTGTGGGAAGCCATCGCTCCTAGGTCAGGGTTGGACTCCTTCGGGCGCAGAGGCTTTTAGGTATCTTTAGCTGTTGCGAAGCACCCTTGCGGGCAACTCAACCTGAATGCTTCGTTTGTCACCTGTCTCCAATGTGTTCAATGTATATAATTCAATGTGTTGTCACCTGCCCTCGTGAATGGGCTAATGAGTCCCCTTTCCTGATGTCACATTTGGAATTGTGAATCAACAAACCCGTGGTATGTCAGGCTTGGATCACCCTGTCAGGCTTCGCGTTGTGAACGACGCAGTGAGTGCAGTTGCTCATGCCAGGGATTGGGGCTCACATTCGTGTTGGCGCAATGGCCTCTCGTTGTCTCCCGATTCTGTATTAAGCTTGGACGCTGTGCCAGAATCTTTGCACTGTTGCAAACCCAACCTCAACGATATCTAAACTTCGAATTGTATAAGTACTCTCATGCAAGTCACTTTCATCTTAACAGATGTTGCTCCCCAGAAAAAACTCACCAGGAGCACCTGTCCGATTTGCCCTTGGACTGCTCGTTTGAGGCTGTGAGCTCAGAAATGCAACCGCCTCCTTTCACAGCGTTTTATGGTTGCCAGTGTTGCTTGCGCCCCTTTGATGAGTGTAACCTTAGAGTAACACTGCGCTTTTTTTGAAGGAGAGGTCGGACAAACGTGCAGCTGAATTCAGCAAAGTGCATTGGAGCCAAATCATTGTACCGTGAAGAAGAGTGAACTGTCCTGCGTCCAGTTACTAGTAGCTTGCTCCCTTACTTAATCAAGTAGACGCCTACTTAATTAAGTAAGAGTGGGCTAAAAATAGAACAACAATTGGAGCTTAGGTAAACAAAACATGGAACGCTGTGCGCGGAAGCAACCATTGAAATCCCAGAGGCTATATCAAAGTCACGTTTTTATCACGCGAAACCGTACATGTATATATGTATATATATATATGCACACACCCTAACTTGTCATGTCACGTAGAGGTCGTGTACAGGAATGTGTTGCCAGATGCTTCACACTGACGCACGCTTGGCTCAAGGCTCAACAAATGGGCGCACCTCCTCCTCGCGTTCGCGCCGTTCGCGCGCCCCAACACCCAGCCACAAGGGGCACTAAGTGTTCTGACCCCCCCGAGGCTGGTCCATCCCCAACTAAGGTAAGATCCACTCTCGCTTATCTAACTTTCCAAAAACCCCTAAACAGGGTTTGGTGTTTTTTGTTGATTTGCTTGGTATTTATCCCTTTCATTTATGAAAGTCCATACGCCACCATTCGCACTGCGGAAGGACAAGCAGCTATTTAAACCGTGTGTTACGTCAACAATAGTAGTCAGAAAGAGATAAAACACTGAATTAATTCGTCTGGTCCATGTTATCAAAGGCGCTCGCCGTGGTCTGCACTGCTCTAGTCTTGTTGATGCCTTGGCTAGCTTCTCTTGCTTTGCTCGTATGCAGTCTTTGGG
This sequence comes from Durusdinium trenchii, assembly GCA_963970005.1. Classification (NCBI taxonomy): domain Eukaryota; class Dinophyceae; order Suessiales; family Symbiodiniaceae; genus Durusdinium; species Durusdinium trenchii. The sequence continues at coordinate 76,124 of CAXAMN010007169.1, forward strand.
GCCCCCAGCCTAATAGCGGGCAAAAATAATCAAGCGAAACAAATAAGTTCACCTCTGAATTCACAGAAACATTTTGGATTTCAGAGCAGCGCTCGAAATTCCACAATATGATGACTATTTTTGGGAAAGAGGTGCTCAGCCTCAGCTTGGCGACATTGTATGAACCCTTGGCTTTTGAGGTGATCGCACCAGCAGCCAAGCTGTCTTTGGAGGACCGGTGGGTTGATCTCCGCGCAATCTGTCTGGCCAAATCAGCAACCTGTGCAATGTCTTTCGAAGCAGCACAAGAGTCAGTTTCTTGCGTTTGAGACACTGAGCAAAGCTTTGCATAAATACATCAGGCGCTGTGAGCTTTCTGGTCTTTGGACACATAAAACATTACGATGAGATACGCACACACGGATATCCTCACTGATGTGAGGACCCAGAGACAATATGCAATTGTGTTTTTTTTAATGATATCTATAGCTCATAGCTCCATCTTGGTTTCTTGAAGGCCAGTCCTACATCCCGCATTTCATCTTGATTCCTCAAGACATCCAAGGATGCGTTTGGCGCCCAGTTCGGATGCTTAACTTCTACCGGATGATACACTCTGATTCAACATTAGCAAGAAAAGATGACGTCGAGGCTTTCTGATTAGCCAAGCTGCAGCAACAGGACAGTGGGCTTCCAACCTTTCTTGTCTTTATAGATTTTGAAATGATAGTCGGAGCAAAAAGCCAACAGCTGCGACGGTGGACTGGTTGCAAAGAAGGGGGACGCTCTTGCTTGAAAGTAACTTTCTTCTTTGCATATTCTATGGCCCGTGCCTCAAGACACCCTGGTGCCTTCTATATTTATGCGACTCCAGGTAGACTTCCCTCTTTAGCTGTCCCCGCAGCTTTTGAGGTCTTGCGCAAAGCGCAGACCTTCTGACGTTTTCCCAAATCTATTCTTTTTGGCTATGATCCGTTGCAGCTCCCTGGACCTTTTTCCGTGATACAACGTCATGTGGCTGAAACATGGGTCTTGGAAAGGTGATGTGGTCAACAGATCAAGTCAAGTCCCTAAGCTGACGCAGAGGCAGCCGCGAAAACTTTAATGTGGCGCCCTATTTAAACTGCAAGCGTCAATACTCTTGAGGCAGACGGAGTTCTTCTTCCTCCCTTGCCTAATCCAATTGTTTTAAACTTTTTGTGCCTTGGAGCGAGGTTCCTGGGGGCATAGGTTCATGCTTTCAGACGTTTGTGAATGACGCAATATCACCTAGATATATTTAAAGGCCACATATAAATGCCTTGCTATGTAGTTGCTGGCCACTTGCCAGGTCGCCAGTACTTTTGTGCTGTTTTATGCGTGTTCATGCTTCGCATCGGGGTTGGGGAGGCTGGGGGTTGGCTGGGGTGTAATATTGTTTGTCCCTTTCACGTCGGAAAACAGGGTTGCTGATGGGGACATTTGCCTTCCATGTTCTTCATTGTAACTCAGATACATTTGTTGTCTCATTGATCTCACATCATTTCTCGCATCGTTCGATTGGGATGGGCGAGAGGGGTGAGGGGTGTCACCTTTGAGAACGAGCACGGTCTCGAGAGTGGTCACTCGAAGCGAAAGCCTTGAGAGAACGATGAGTGGATTCAAAATGATTTCCTTCTTGGCCAAGAGTTGCGGTGGTCAAATTGTGCAAAACGACTTAGTTAGTTCTTTGGGAACTTACTTATTTTTCACAAAGCTGACGTTTCGCTACCAGGAAAAGCATGCCCAACGCCCGAAACTACCAGGCGACGTAGCAAGCCATGCGCCTTTCAGCAAGGATGCTATGGTCTGTGGGTCGTGTTCTGTAAGCGGAGGAAAAGTGGACAAAGAAGCGCGTTGTGATTTGGGTGTGTTCCTCATCAAGTTCAATGTGAGAACCAGCTGGAGACCTAAATGTTACATTCTCCCAGCCACCTCATGTTGCTTTTGGTATCGCCGTGCTTGGGGCGTGTACGGAAAGAACGATGTGAAGGAGAGCGATGCCGATTGCGAAAGAGCAATGTACCGCCTGTTGCCAGTTGCAATAAATAGTGTTTGTTACGCCTGAAGGTTTGAAACAACAAAGTGTTCCTCCTTTCTCTCCTCTACCGTTCCGGCACCCCAGAGCCCATGCATTGATGTCAGATGACCCTCTGTCCAAGTGGGAATCTGGATCCCCAAACTTTGCGAAAGTGCACTTGGGGATATGATACAGCTGAATTGTACTGCAGATTTGCAGTTGAACTGCGACGTCGCAGAGGACTGCTGATAATCAAGTTGAATTGCAGACATTGCGGTTGGAAAATGGCCACTCGTTTCGAACGCTCTTGAGTTCTGGAATGGAGCTAGAGCTTATTTCTCAGAGATGAGGATTCAATGTATGTAGAAAGTGAGTGGCGAACTCGATCCTGGCTTCACAAACGATTTGGGCAAGCACAAATTAGGTTCGAGGTCATTGCTATTGGGGGGGGAGGCCATTCCGATTATGTTGGAGGCCTTGCCATTACAGTCAAGCCTTCAGATCTCAAACATGCCGTCCAATTACTTTAGCAGACAGGCAAACCTGGTGGGTTGCCCTCAGTTGCGGCCATTGGTCCACTGACAGTAGAATTGCGTATATATTCTGCCCTGGTTATTCCGCACTCATGGAGTCACATGTTTTCTTTTAGAAGACTGTGTTGAACGCTCGTAACACTTTCGGCTCTTTAGCTTCACTTGGGCTGGGGCTTTGATGACATGCAATAAGTGTCATCAGGTCCCGGCTCGCGACGGCGACACCTGGTGCCTCGGGTGTTCGTCGTGGGAGTCGCTCGGGCTGAAGCTGACCTCTCACTGGTCGTGCTCCGGCTCGAGGCGACTTGCTGAGGACATCGTTTTGTCCGCCACTCGCCAGGTTCGTTTCCTTCGATCCTTGACTGCTGCCATCCGGACCAACGCTCAGGCTGAAGCTCAGCGGCTTGAACGGCCTTTGGCTGCTGGAAAGCGGGCCAGGGAAGAGACTCAGGAGCGAGAGGAGCGGCCGGTCTTGCAGAGGAAGAAGGATTCTAGGCCGGGTCCGCCCTTAGGCCTGGCAGCGAAGAGCAAGAGCGAGAAGAACGAGAAGAAGGAGCCTTCAGAGACTGAAGAAGTCTTTGAGGAAGAGACAGAGGAAGAAGAGGAGGCAGAGGTCTCTCACAGGCCGTTGGGAGGATCAGGTGACCGCAGACCCCCTGAGCCGAAGGGACCCCCGCCATCCAGGCCACCACCGGTTGCAGCTCCAAGCAAGGAGACTCGGAGGAAGCCAGAAGGTGAGAGGCGACGCCATCGTAGTGATCACGGTGGACAGCATCAGAAGAACCGACATCGAGGTGGACGCAAGCATCAAAGGATCGGGCGGTTGGAGGAACGACCTGACACTCCAATCCATCGCAAGTTGAGTTCACAGTTTTTGAGTACTTTGTCTTCGGAGGACGCTCGGTTCTCCCTGGACTTGGTTCGATGACGCACAGAGTGAGCTGTTCACCTTGACCGATTGGGTACAATGGGTGACACTGGCCCCTGTGAGAGGAGATGTGCTGGTAGTAGACCTGGGCACGTCCTCATATCAGAGCAATCCATCTACACTTGGCTATTTCCTTGTCCTCGAAGTTCAGCTCATCCCTGGTACAGGAACATTTGCAGTTCGCTGCAAAAGCCTGGGGGCCACAGACCAAAGCCTGAACAAGGACCTGTCTTTGAGGTTCAACAGAAGGCAGGGGTGGCTGCATTTTTGCAGCTCCAATCCATGCATCGAAGAGGAGGCCGGCAACATACATGTCTCACAGGTCGTTTGGCACTCCTTGGCAGGTGCAGAAGATCAGTTGAGCCCTGCCGCTATCAGGCCGGCTCGGAAGTGTTTAGAGTCAGAGGAGGTCGATTGGACAGAGGAGGCAGAGGTGCAGGTACAAGAGGCTGGCCTTGGGCCGGGCCTTTCAGAGGCTACAGCAGCCCCGAGGTTGCCGGCGTTGAGACGGCCTTCAAAGAGACAAGGAGGAGACGAATCAGGGCTCCCTGGGGAGGCTGGTCCAACCGAGCCTACAGGGCCTGCAAGAAAGGCTCGCAAGGCACGGGACCAGTCAAAAGAGAGGCTCTTGCGGATCCTCAGCCTACAAAACGAGCCAAAAGCCGAGACAAGGCCCCCAGTCAGGCCGGAGATCCAAAGGGCAAGGGAGTTGGGACGTCCTCAACTCCTCAACCTGCCCTTCCAGCCGAAAAGATCCAGAAGCTCAGAGAAGATCTACAGAGGTCGAAGGCCAAGATTGGAGGAGACAGGCCTGGTTGCTGGGACTCTCCTGGATCCGGAGGCGATGAGGAGTCAGAAGGCGACCAGCCACAAGGCTATAAGCGCTGGTACCTCGAGCGGGCTTCATCAGCAGCTGATCAGGCGAGCGGCCGATATCCTTCCTCGAGGTTCCAGTGCAGTCGACAGCAAGACGAAGGCCGTGGACACCAAGAAGCAGCCGGACAGGAGTCAAGGGAGGAGGCCCTCCCGGGAAAAGGAGAAGGACACCGACAAGGGCAAGAAGGAGAAAAAGAAAAAGAAGAAGAAGCGCCAACATGGGAAGAAGAAAAAGAAGAAGAAAGACAAGAAGCGGAAGAAGAGGAGAAGGGTGACCCTTTCCGATGGGAGGATTGTAAGTTGCTCCAGCAGCTCCAGTGCAAGTTCTCGAACGCCGTCAGTTTCGGAGGACGAGAAAGCTTTGGAGGCTCCATTGAAGCGGAAGTCACTCAAGGAGCCAGGATCAGTGCTGAGCATGCTGCTGGATCATGTGTCCGCGCAGCTTCAACAGAATGCAGAAGTGGACACGCCGGCGACTCGCCATGGCGATCTGACATCAGGAGTCAAAGTCATGACCTACCTCTCCCTGATCATCAAGCCGCAGTTCAGTCATCGTTCGAAGGAGCTCCGCGAGCTGCGCATGCTGGCGTCGACAATGGACCTTCTTCGACAAGGCCAACTGGCAAAGCTAGGGGATGTCCTAGCGGGGAGATTCGTTGCGATTCACCAGAGCTTGCTGGACGCTTCATGGGTGTCGGCGCGGCACCTCGAGGTTCTTCCCATGCCAGAGGGAGCGGCCCTAGGAGACGGTGTACTATTGGTGGCAAGGAAGCATGGGAGGCAGGTCACGAAAGCCCAAGACATCAATGCCTACTGGCCAGTGGGCAAAGGCCGAGGAAAAGGAAGCTGGTGGAAAGGTCAGGACAACGAAGGAGATTGGTCCTGGCGAGAATCCAAAGGCAGAGGAAAGAAAGGCAAGAAGGGAAAAAGCAAGAGCAAAAAGGAAAAGGATGGGGCAGACGCAGATGGAGGAGCAAAAGCAGACAAGTGAGGGCTGATGGCTATGAGATACAGGAGGCAGAGCTGGTCCACACCGTGCTCGAGTCTCAACAACAGAGTACAGTTGACAGCAGAGGTTTAGAGATCTTCCTACAGGCCCTGGCAAAAATCAGCACCTTGGCACAGGCTGGCTGTTTTGGGGCCTGGCTTATCGCCAATGCGGGAGACTCTGAGCCGAATGGTCTTTCACTTGTGGTGAGAAAAGTGGTTTTTGAACACTGCTGGCACCCACAAGTCACTCCCAAGAAAGGAGTGATTTTTCCTTTGCGCTATTTTTCGGGGTGACCTGGTTTTTGGGGCACTGATTCTTGCAGCCTTCGAAGGCCTCTTGAGGACAGGTGAAATGCTCACACTTTGTGGTTCCGATCTCCTCATCCGTAATGGACAAGGCCTCATTAGGCTAGCAAACACCAAGACTTCTGGTCGGAAGGGGGTTACAGAAGTTGTGACTTTGCACCACCCGTGGGTGCTTATGGTCCTTCAGACCCTTTTGGAGTATTTGCAAGAGAAGAATTTGAAGTTTGCTAAGATTTGGCAAGGTTCGCCCTCTGTGTTTCGTCAGCGCTTCAAAGAATATTGTAAGTTCTTCAAACTTCAAAGGTGTGGCTTCAGGCCTTACAGCCTTAGACGCGGGGGTGCGACCCATCTCTTTCAGCAAAGTCTCTCCTACGATTTAGTTCTCGACAAGGGACGCTGGAGTTCTGTCCGTGCGGCAAAGCTCTACATCATGGATGGATTGTCAAAGCTCCCACATCTGAGTCTTCACCAGGAGAGTTTAGATCTGATCTCTGCATGGGCACCCTTTTAACCCTCCTTTTCACCCTCTTACGGGGTGAGTTCAGGGGGCCGTGGAAAGAAACCACTTGAATGTGTGTTTGGTGTTGGTTCCAGTGTTTGATTCCCTGCCGGGGGAAATTCATTCACTGACGTTGTCGCTTCTGCCGGGAAGCAAGA
>CAXAMN010007169.1:88928-99430 GCA_963970005.1 Durusdinium trenchii
CAACCTAGTAGCCATGGCCTCCAACCCAGTAGCGATGGGCCTCAACCTACTAGCGATGGCCTGCAACCTAGTAGCTTCTAGCTACTAGTAGTAGTGTCTTCGAGTGTCAGGTGAATGATCTACGGCATCGGCTGATTGAGACCAACTACGAGAGCGAGGACGCTCTTTTTCCAAGATGTGTCCTGCATGACTCAGATCATGACACATTTAGGTTAATCTATTTCTTTAAAACAACATGTTTCCTTTTTGGCAAGTCCGCAAGATCATGCAAGGGATGTTCAGGGGCACATTAGCCCAGCCATAGAAATTGCTCGGGGTGCTGGGAGTTGTCCCGAAGTAGGAAGGAACGCATGCGCAAAATTCACTGTCCTGTTCTGCAAATTATACTGTAGGTTGTAACTATTTGACCTACAGAGTGACACCAAATCTATTCAAAACTTCAGTTAATACAACTGTTTTTTTCATGTGGTGCTTGCTGGAGGACCGTCTGCGAAATTGGTCCAGCTGCAAGATGCAGGCAGAGGAAGCAATCCAGAGATTGGACAAGCAGACAAGGTGAGGTTTGCCTTGGCGCTGAACCGGACATATTCAAATAAATGGCGCTGGTTTGGAACAGCAGGTACAAGTAGGGGCTTGGCAAAGTGCAGGTGTTGCAAATCCGTCGATGTTCATGTGTCAGTTCCGACATGTCACAACAAGGGTCAGTTGCAGATGAGAAGGGGCTTGAATGATGTGACGGCCTGCTGAACTCTGCAACAGGACACTGAACGCAGTTCTGGAGCGTGAGGCAGAATTACAGGAAGACTATGCCTCCTGGCAGAGAAAGGCATGCTTTCATTCATGTGGAGTCTCTCCAAATCTTTGACTTCAAGTTGTGCAATCATCCTTCCCATCCGAGTTAGTCTGGATACATTGAAACAGTTCCCTTGTGTATACAGGTTTCTCTATAGAATCAGGTATCCTAGATGCCGGAAAACAACGGACGAATAGAACTGGCTTGAATGGCTTAAACATATCCCAAGAATGTCCCCAGGAGTAGAACGTCTCTCAAATGACGCCCGCCATGCTTTTTGTTACTTAGTTTTTGTATATTTTTCATTGTGCCGTCTAAGCAGCCCAGGATGACCTCTTTGCTCGGCATGTTCGTGCCTCGAAGATGATGATCTACAAAGCAAGGCAAGGCCTACGAGATCGCCTCTTCTTGCAGAACAAGAAAGAGAATCTCTTCTATTCCTTTCAGGCTCATGTGGCGTGTGTGGTATTTTCAAACGAAGCATCTTGTTTGGAGGGCATTGGTGCCCTGCTGTTTCCTCATAAGATAGGCCTGTCGACGCTCGCTGTGCTTGGGGTCTCAACACGAAACACAGAGTTGACCTAGGAAATGCAACCTCACATCTTTAACGAAAGAGTGATAGACTTGATGGATCTTGATGGACCTTCTGCAGCTTCATCATGCTCTACGCAGTTTCGCTTGCATACTGGTTTCTTGCCGGCTCCGCCAGGGGTTTATGTACATCCTGCAACAGGAAAAGGAAGAACGAATCAGACGAGAACAGGAGGAGCCGAAGAGTTAAGCTGGTTCACCCAAACTACGTCCCAAATCTCATTTTGATTTTAATCATGAAGTTTGTAAGTTAGTTAGGTTCCTTAAAAGACACCATTCGGAACCATTCGGAGCCAGGTTCCATTCAGAACCCTAGGAACCTCAATGGCTCATGTGAAAGGGGCCAAACCGAACAGGGGGAGCAACAGAACCTTGAAGCCTGTGCGGAGAGTGCGTCCGAGGTAGTAGCTACCGGCAGTACCCACGGTGGTAGTTAGGTCTTAAAGAAAAAACATAAGAAATGGAACATGTTGATTCAATAAACAGTATTTGGAACATGTTTTTGAATATGTTTGGAACCCCACTGCACCAGACTTGGGTAGACCTCACCAGCCTTGAGTCCAGGAGATGCGAGACAGTGTGGAGTTTGCACTGCGCAACGAGGCTGGGTGAGCAAGAAAGTTGAAGTGGAGAAGTAGCGAACATCAAAACATCCATGGCATTGCTCCAAATTTCTTTACATTGTTTTTGTTGCACATCGAATCCTTAAGCAATTCAATGAATCCGGAACGAGGTGCGATTCTTACTGAACGAGAACCTCCGCTGCAACGATGCGGTGAAGCTCGTGGCGACCGAAGCGAGTCGTTTGAAGTCCGACCGCCGTGCGCTGGCGAAGCGTTTGCTTTACAGCTCCTTGGCGCCCAATGGGACCACCGCATGCGCCAACGGCCTGCGGTGCATTGTTCGTTTTCCGAGCATGTCATCCTCTATCGTTGATGACTATGAAAGGACTGTCTTTATGTTTCCAAAGCACCGAGATAGAAGGCGCTTCGCACGTACTTTCTGCAATCGCACTATGTCTCACATCTCCAGGGCAACGGCCATATGAGCGTCTGGAATATTTGCTCTGGATCTGGGAGCTGTGGCAACCATTGCGTGGTGCCTTGCGCCTTGAGAAGCATCTGGACCAAACACAGGCAGCGCTGCGTTGTTTTACTTTTGACGGCATTTCAATGAAAGGCACCGTTTGCTGAAGACCCAAAGAAAAAGGGTGACTGGTTGCAGAGATTCTTGTAGCAAAAACGGCAGACTGCAGGCAGGTCTTGCAAGCTTCAAATACCACAGCAGGAAACGAAGGGATTCTATCCACAGATGATACCCATTCTGAGTGTGCTTCAATTGTTGGACGCACACCTGAATGATTGCAGTTGAAGGAGGATAACAGACCGGACCCATTGTAGATGCAATAAAGACAAGAGAACGATCTTGATCTTGCTTCGTTTGTTTGTACTGACAAAACCAACATGGAGCTAGACAGCTGAACGGCCTGGAAGAAGTACGAAGTGCCAGGCATCATTGGCTGCGGTGAACCAGCAACTGACATGGAGCTCTCGGCAAATGGTGTCTTGGTAGGAGCAAGGACGCTACTAGGGGCTCAAGAAGCTACTAGGGGCTCCTGGCATCGCTACTAGTAGCAAGAAGCTAGTTGGGGAACAGTTTGTGCGGACTTCGCTGCTCGGAATGGACCGGATGCCCAGAATAAAGTCAGTCGATGCTTTGATGTGTGAGGTGCCTTTGATGAACTTCATGGATCAGCTCAGGCCGGTGTTGCTCTCTTGATCGTTCAGAGTTCTAGGGATACACGTGTATTCCTTTTTGCATGATGGAGTTCTTACTTACTATTTTTAAGACACCAGTGAAGCTTGGATCCGGCATACTGCGCGGGTCATTCAAAATGGCTCTCAGGATGGAAGTCCTGAAGGAACAGCTGGAAGGGGATTTGATGCGTCGCGAGCTGGTTGCTGCCAGCGCGCGACAGTGGCTTGATTGCAAGAGGTCCCCACGTGGTTAGAAAACCCAAGCTGATCCAAACCCACACCGTGCTTGGTGGGATGACCAACTGCTGCCACCCATGTGCAGGTTCGCTGCACTCACAGAACGCCTACGGCTGCAGCGTTCGCAGGCCGGCAAGTGATGTATGTATATTTGAAGTGACAGGTGTTGTGGCATTTCAATTTTGCACAAAGCCTGTGCCAGTTTACTCCAGACAGGCCCCAGATGGTCCAATAAGATATCTGAGATAGGACTTGTGGAAGGTGGTGAAACATGATAAAACAGGCACTCGTCCTCATGGGCTCGGCTAGGCTGTATCTCTATGATTTTTCTATCCAAAGGCTCAGAACCTCGGTCTCGTGGATTCTTTCGCATCATGACTTAGGATTTCAGATTTAAAGGTATTTCCGCTAACCGTGAAATGGTATGGAACACCTGGGGCACAAAATGAGACGAATACATGACTGATTACTGATGCTGAATGCCTGCGAAGGCCTTGTCCGCAGGATTCAACAGATGGCATGACGCGTGGTGCAACTCAAAACATTAGCTGGAGTTCAATGGCTCTTTTGTTGCGTACAGTTTGTACAGTCATGCAAACAGTCTAACAATTTCTTCCATTCCAGGAACGAAGAATAGATGGGCCCACTTTCAATCCTGGGATCTTTCGGGCAGGGTGGAGGGGTTCCTCAGATGCTCCAGGAGATGGAGATCTTGGTGCGTTTACGGGAGCTGGAGAACGAGTCGAAGGACGAGCGTATCGCGGTCTTGGAACGCGAGATCGCGGAGGACAAACACATCCACGCGCTGAAGGCTAGCATGGGAGACTGCCTGAATGCTTGGTTGAGGAACTTGATTGAAGGCTCTGGAACTTTGCTTCTTTCAATCAGTGTTGTTGAAGGTTCTTTAGTGAGAAACTCTCAAAGAATTCAACAAGACACATGGGAAAAGTAGCCAATACCGCAGGCAGAATATGGTTGGAATTGGCTATCCGAGTATCCATGTGGTTCACACGTTGGGGAAGCTTTGATCACACACCATGCATGATCTCTATGTCCCAGGGCATGATCGTTGACTTGGAGTGCAACCTACGGCGGGCTTTGGATCGCCGGAAGCCGCGGTCCTTTGTGGTGCCACCGGGGACCGCGGGGCCAAAGTGCGTGAGCTGTGGGAGAGAGACGTCCTTCCGCGCTTGGAGCCTTTTGCTGAATGGGAAGAGACCGAAGGCGATAAAAATGGAAACACCATTTTGTTTCTTGGAGTGCCTGCTTTTGGACAGTCAAGAGGGTATGCTGGAGGTTGATACAGCTTAGATTGGAATTGAGGATTGCAAAACCCCACAGCCCATGAGTTCATGAACTTAGACATCTTAGACCCCATAGTTTCATATAGTTTCCCAGTTGAACCTCTCAGCCACATGTCTTTAAGCCCAAGGAACACACGGATCCAGGGGATCCCAACGTTCACGACACCTGCCTACGATCCCCCAGAGAAGCTGCTCCAACTCAGTTGTGGAGCCCCTAGTAGTGTCCTTGCTCCTAGTAGCGATGCCCTTTGTTCCTAGCAGCTTTGTTCCTAGTAGTAAGGCCAGGAGCCCCCAGTAGCGTCCTTGCCCCAGGTAAGGTTGTTGAACTTGAGATGAGGTTGTTGTCCAACTCATGCTGGAAATCACCCAGACTTCCCCCGCAGCCTATATCTTGGTTGGTCGGGTTTGTGTCCAGTTCATAATTCACCAAAACAACAGCCCACACCAGGTGACCCACACCGAGCCATTCGGCCTAAGGAAACTTCCGCCCGATGGCCTCACACGGAGCGCTTCAGAGGTGCCAACATGGCGTGGGACTTGTTGGGGACAACATGTTGGTTGTGTGCACTCTTGTGTGCATTTGGAAGCACTGGAGATCAAGCAGTTCATGGACGGGGACCTTCGTGCAAGACTCGCGGCTCACAAACCAAAAGATTGTTTTCGACAACCCCCTGTGCATGAACCTCTTTGCTAATACACACACACACACCACCGCTTGGGACTTGAGCCAAGAGTCTTAAGCGGGTGATGTTTAAATGGCTTGGCCACATTGGCGATCACACATGTATGGAAGATTCACAAGTAGAAGTGTTCATGTATGTATACACAAGACAGAAATAGACAGAATTAATGTATGATATGAATATGTGAAGCGTTGAGTGTGGTGCAGTGTAGCGTGGTGCTGTGCAATGTATTGTGAGCTCGAAATCCCACCCAGTGTGCCTTTTTCCTTTGAACAAAAATGCCTTCAAGGATTCGACTCTCGGTGCTCTCACCGAATGAACTGGACAGACTCCGCCTTCTCGAGACGAATTTCCAAGCTTGAAGAAAACACAAAAGGAGGGCCAGGCTCAAGCCAATTTACGTTTGCTGTTTGCTCTTCTCCTTGAAATATTCAGCACGCATTTTGTCCATACTTCAGCCCGTTTTGGCATGAAGACGTTGGAACTGATTCCATGGGTTCGTTGGACCATCATTGACCTTGCCATCACTCGCTGAAGATGTAGACCTGCCCATAGAGCCCGGCTGACGCCGAATAGGCTTGGACAAAGACCTCCTCCTTGTCATGGTGTGCTTTTGGCTGCGGGCTCTCGAGTGCTGTTGTGGTTCTTCGCTGCCCGCGCTTGGCCAGCTGAAGCCATTGAATCTTCAACCTCTGTTTCTTCTGTTGTGGTTGCACACCCTTCATCACGTGGTGTGCTTCGCTGCTTGGAACCTCCCATGCTCGTGCCCGCCTTGACCGTAAGGGTGTATACTTGAACCCCTTCATCGCTTTCATTTGAACCTTCTTGGTCCTGTGGCTCACAGGCAACTTCATGCAATCTCCGCAGACCGCATCGAAGAGGAAGGAATGCAGATTGCCCCAACAAGAACCAGCACTCTACTTTCACCTCAGTCACCCAAGAAGCCTGCGAAGCTCTGGCCCAGAAGAGGCTTTGTCATGCCATCCCAACCAGAAATTCTTCCTCCAGCTTCTATTGTTGTTGGTCATTTCATTTTCGTGATCATCCTGTAGGAGCATCTCTTCCTCCACCACCTTGTTCATGATCGCCTGGGTCAAGACTTCCATGTAGCCGCCCTGTTCTGGGATCGTGACACCTCAACCGTTTGGGACGTGACCGACTGAACGTAGTAACTGGTGGCCATCAAAGAAGACTGAAGCGCCGGGCCCAAAACGATCACCTCGTCACGCACTTGGCATGACTTCTTCAAGGCGTAAGCCTTTGCCCGTTGCCCAAACTTCAAAACTTGACCACCAATGCGCGGACATGCTTTTTTACCACACCCAATTCGCACTGCGTCCTGCCATTTGACTTGCAGGAATCTCCTATTGTCAGGCTGGTCACAATCCGATGATGGTTGCGAACTCCCCCACCACCAGCCCCAGGCGCAGGCGCATTCGCAGCTCACCATTGCCCTTGTTTTTTCCTGGGGGGGGCTTCAATTGCGCTCGGATTTGCGATGATCTTTTCCACTGTAGATCCGACAGCGAGAAGCTTTGTCTTCAATCCGTCCCAGGCATGGGGCCGTTTGCAATCCTTGCCAGCCTTCCTAGCCACTTGCCCATGCCTTCGTCGCCAGCCACGCGACTGGTGGGTACGGATTTGCCAGACCCCATTGTGATGCGGTTGTTGAGAACAATCAACGCCCTGCTGATGCCTGCTTTTGGCCAGACGAAATGCCGCAACAGCGTCCAAGGAGGCGATCTGGATCACCGCCAGGGCCAAAGCCTTCAGCAGCGCGCTGTCCGGTTTCTTGAGCCCGTAAAAACTGCGGAACGCAGAGAGGCTGCCCAGACTCAGTGACCCCTGTGGCCAAGGCTGTCAGCTTGGCCGGTACAGCTGTCAAAGTGAGGTCGCGATCAATGATCAGGGCCTGGTGGTTCACGCCCCGTTGTTCGGCGCGTTGATAGCGAGCATCAAGCAACTCACCCGGAAGCCGAGGTGCAATCTGGGCCCGCCCTCCATCGCTCCGGGCCACTCCGCGCGCTCATCTCGAGCATCTCGCGGCGTCGTAACTTTCCCTTCTTTCACGTGGCAGCCACTGTTGGTCGCGGTGACGACGACGATGGGCTTCCAGCGTTTCATAGCCCGGAGATTACTGACGCAGGAGGAAAAGTTGCGGCGTAGGACGAACGTCCGGTGCTGGCCCATGTTGAGGTGGAGAGTTAGAAGGAACTTGTGTACCATTTGGGGTGTAACGCGCTGCAACATGCTCTGCAGAGAGAGCCATGGAGTTTGTGGTGGGCCCCTTTTTGGAAACAACGAAGATCACCGCTACGAAGACAAGCATGTTGACTCTTTGCTACATGACGTCCCCGATCTCCTCCAGCAGTTGAGCGTTTTGCTCTCTGTGACCATCTCAGCTTCTAGGGCTCGCTGCAGTCCATCCTGCTGCTCGATTCGGCGGGATAGGACCTCTGGCTTGTTTGGTGGATGAACACCCGATTCAGATATTCAGTTTCTTCCCTCCGCACTGCCCACGGCCATCCTCAGCCGTTCGGCCAGGGACAAAAACCCTGCCACCAATGCTTAGGGACGAAACGTCGGTCTTCATGTGGAACGGGAAGATCCGGCCTCGTGTGCCCTCCTCTTTCAGACGGTCCGGCCACCATGGATTGAGGGGGGTAGGGGGGTAATGATCTTTCTCGGTCCCCCATGGCAAAACGCTTGGGTTCATAACCCTTGAAATCCAACCCAGCGTGCCTTTTTTCCTTTGAACAAAAATGCCTTCAAGGATTCGACTCTCGGCCGAACGAACTGGACAGAGTGAGAGTTGGATTCTATACAAGAAGGACATACGGTATTTGGATTACATCCACCAAAGTCACACTGCATTCTCCAAACATACCATACACACACATATACTGTATACTGCTATACCACACAGCGCGCAATGATATGTCTAAGCTTGGGACACGGTGAATCCACACACGCACATGCATGTATACGCCTCGAGGGCGCACGGATGCCTTTCTGCAAAATGCCAGGTGGACTTGTCTCGGAGCGATCGCATGGTCTCCCCAAAGGTGGAGCGAAGTCCCAGGCAAGGGGGAAAAATTTCAAGACTGACAGCGTTGGTGGAAGAACATTTGGCTGCAAACCCAATGCGAAGCGATGGCTTCCAACCCAATGGTAATAGCCTCCAACCTAATAGCTTATGGCCTCCAACCTAATAGCGATGGCGTCCAACCTTGTGAAGGAGACGCGAGTTAACGAAGCATGCTAATCATGGTACGCTTGCACTTTATTGTAGGACGGACAGCATAGCTCTGACAGCGAGTTTCTTTTGTTCCTGGACGCTGTGGCAGCTGCTGTGCCTGTACTAACCTTGAGAAGACCAAGCCTTGTTCTGCAGGACCCGCGCAGCCTGGAGCGACGAAGAAAAGGAATCCAAGTTTGTGGCAGTCTGGAGATGAGCGGCGTTGATTTGTTTTTTTGGGTGTGGAGACAACGTGTCTCAACATCGTTTGTTGGATTCTTCCAGGGGCCAAAGTTCTCCTTCAGCATCGGTTCCAGGGGGTGCATAGATCTTCATAAACCGTTTTTGGTTTCTTTTGTTTTTGCTCACTCCAGTGTCATCAATTGTGCCAGTCTCACTTTGTACGAAGCGTTTCACCAGTAGTCTCATTTGAAGCCTTGGCTCAGGGCACCCGGTTTCCAGGTCGTACGGAGACCGAAAGAGGTTGGATTGGGCTGGACCCAAGGTGGCTGGTGTCCATCTACGCTGGATTCGTTGTGTCCTCACATTTCATCCAGTTCTTTCAGCTGCTTTTGCATTCCTTGAACTGGGACATTTGAAGATATCCGATGTAGGGTGCTGCAAGAGGGTGCTCAGAGTGCTTCTGTGGGGCTGCGACACGCAGATTCTGCTTGTACAGAGATCCAAGATCACACAGCAGATGGCGAATCAGTGCAAGTACCAAAGAAAACTGTTGAAGTCAAAGCCTCGATGCATTGTTCATGTCCTAGTCAGTCTTGTTTCGATTGGAACTCGTTTTATTTCGTTGTTTGTCATACCGAGTCCAGCATGCAACGAGCCTTTTCGGAATGCTTGGGCTGCCATCCTTATATAATGGGATTTCTTCAGGGCACCTCAAAGGGAGTTAAGACAATCTTTTTGCACAGCGGGTTCAAATAGCAAAGGAATTAAACACAAACTAGGTTTGATGACACTTCGGCCGCTGCCATCTCGGTTGCAGCTTTAGCTTTGAGGCCAGCAGCTTTGCACATTGCTTCAGGCCAGATAAAACATGGCACGCAGCTCCAATCTGCTTGTGCTGGCTGTGGTGGCATGCGCCACCTACATGCTGCTGCCCAGCGAGAGCTTCGTGGCTCCCCAGGTGTTGCGTGGCAACGCGCAGCAGGAGACTGGAGCCTTGGCACAGGCCCCAAGCTTCCAGACTGAGGGCCGCTCTGTGCAGGTGAGCATGGCCGCAACAGGTGGCGAACCCCAGAGGCTGAACTTGGTCTTCATTGGCCTTCTCGCAGGCACCGCGGCCATCGGCATCCTCGCTGTCTTCTTCTACGGCTCCTACTCCGGCGCAGGCAGCGGCCTCTGAGAGCCTGGCTTTTTTACGCAAAGGTAGGCTTTGGTAGTTTCGGTTGAGAAAGTTGACAAAGGCCTCTGGAATAAGCATGCGGAGATTGCGGTCGAAGCATATCAATCAGACTGCGCAGTCTGCGACTGTCATGATTTGGTGACAGCTTAGCATTTTATTGATGTTTGTTTGCGGAAGACAGTGGTGGTGTTGGATTCTAGTTTCCAGGTTTGTAGATGCAAGAAGCCACTGCTGACTTGAGTTGCTGTTAATTTCCAAGTCACTGATGAAGTGCACTGGAATAGACACACTGGAATACAGATGTGCGGTTGTGTGTCATTGAGTCATGCCAGCTGGGATTCGCATGGTCATCAGACTGAGAGATATATCAGATATACATTATGATATCATCATTTATATATACATAAGTATATATACATAGTGCATTGGGCCATACTGGAACCTGTTCGTTTTGGCAAAGTTTCAGGTGATTTTTTGCTAGTTGATCTTGCTTCAGCATCAGCAGGCTCAGAGCCCGAAGCATCAGCTAGCACCACACG
>CAXAMN010007169.1:99440-113590 GCA_963970005.1 Durusdinium trenchii
ATCCTCGCTGTCTTCTTCTACGGCTCCTACTCCGGCGCAGGCAGCGGTCTGTAAAATCCTTCTGGACCCTTTGAGCAGCGCAATGCCTGAGTGGATTTTGTTCAGCACAACAACTGCCTTTCGAACATCGTTGTGCAAAAGAAGGATTTGCGATTTCTGTTCTTGACTATATATTACGCCTGAGCATCAGCCACTTTGTTGGGGGGGCGACGGAGTAGCACCTCCTGCAATGACCTGGACGCATGTTCAGGAGGCCCAATGTCAATAGGATGTTGATTGAGGCTTCTTGGCTCAGCATGGAAGAGCAGCATAACATGCACAATACAACAACACATGCGGCTGCTTCCTAGCTACAGGCAAGTGCTGTAGCCTGAAATCACAAAAGCAACTGAGATCTCTGGACCCAACTACATCCAAGCACTTTGAAGTGCAAACAATGTTTGCAGGCTTTAGGACAGCGTGCAGGCAAGTCTGAAATTCGTAGGACAATGCTCTGACACAGGTTAGATAAGCTTGTTCGATTTGTGCTTCGGATTCGCTATGGGCAAGCGCGGTGATCAACACGGCCAGGACAGATAGAGAGTAGTGCAGGAAGCAATGCAGTTTGGGCATGACTCCTTGGTCAGTTGGACAGTGCCCATCCAGTCCTGCGTCGTTTGGGCGTTCCATCATGTTGCATCATGTTGTTTCGGTGCAACATAGCCTTTTTTTTTCTGAGGGAAAGTGCGAATCACTTGCGCAGCAGGAAAGTGCCAAAGATGCAGAGGTAGCAACTCCTTCGCACAAAGACTTCTTCGGGATGAAACAACAAAATCAATGCCCGTACATGACAATTATAGCCAAAGACAATGGGTGTGTACCATTGTGCGATTTGTGCAGTCAATACCAACAATGTCTAACAATCCCATTATGGAAGGTTCCATTGAAGAAGGCAAATTTCCTCTTTCTAGAGATTTGCCACATTTCAATCGCTGACCTACACCGCAAGGCCAGGGGTCGTGCAAGGGAAGCAGTGACACCACAGCCAGGCCAGGGAGAGCACCTGTCCCAGAGTACTCGTGTTATTTGTGGAACCGCAGACCTTGAAGCTTTTGTTCTCCTTTGCGGTTGCTTCGCAATGTTGCACTTGCATTGAATCGAAGCCGTTCCTTCATTTTGACCAGGAGAATCCAGTGCGCAACCGCAGAAGAAGGCATTGCATGAAGTGCTGGGCATATTTGAGGTACTGACCAAGCCAAGTAGGCAGATGTCAGATTTGATTCATTCTTTGAATAGATTTGCTGGTATGTCTTTCGCGCCTCGTCTCCCCTGTGTCTCACTATCCTCCCACTCTTTTGCCAATGACCCCACGATTGAGTTTGTCTCCGGAGATATTTTGTGCAGTGGGTGGAGGATGGTGGAGGGGCTGTTTGAAGCAGAACACTTGCCTCCGTGAAAAGAGGTGTTCAGCATCTTCCCTTCGTTGAGCGTTCTTGACGCAGCTTGCTCCAAAACTCCAATAGATCGACCCGTCCGCAGGTGAAGAAGGAAGTAAAGGAAGCGAATCCCCGTCGCTTGGAGAAGCGCGTGGCCGAGAGTAGCTTGGCTTCACATGTCACAGCAGATTTGGCAATGAAGCGAACCTGTGAGCTTCCAAAGACCAATGCGAAAACAGGTTGAGGCTCTTCCAACCTAATAGCGATGGCCTCCACCCTAGTAGCAATGGCCTCCCTTAACAGGTTGAGGCTCTTCATCTACATGTCTTCCAACGAGTCTGTTTTTGGTGTTCGGATGTGTTCGGTCCGGAGGGAGTGAGACAGATACTGTCTACACACGTCCAGGATTTTGCCTTGGGAGGAGCTTAAAGGAGCCTTCTGAGTCTCCAGAGCAAGAGATGAGCAAAAGAAGGTGAGGCCCCTTTAGTAAGGCTTCCATATTTTATCTCTGGTCAAGGCTCCATTCACGTGTCTATATTCTCATTGATTCATTATCAATTCTTTTTACTTTAACCTTCTCTTCTTTTCTCTTTTGGGCTCCGCCCAGGTCCAGCTCCATCAACTCCCAGCAACTTCTTCGCATCACCCGCGCGGGCCATCTCCACCATGGTGCCAGAACCCAAGGCCCGGAAGGGTCGGAGACACAACTTGAGCCTCCATCTCTTTGGTTCGTCGAACATCCTCGAACTCTTCTCCAACGCAATCCAGCAACAAAGTGCAGTTGGCATTCTTTGTTTTTGCTGTGCCAGTTAAGTATATTTTCTGAGAGTACAATTGAGTGCCTCTTTGGAAAGACACTGACCGCTTCTGTAAATAGACCTTGCATGTGAGTCATGACGAACAGGTGAAGCGACCCCGCCGAACCAACACTGGTGGCATTGCTTGGGCATTGAGTTCCATGGCAGATTTGAAGAGAATGCCTCAAACGAAGGTATGCCACATTGCCCAAACCACTGACTGTTCATTGAGAGTTCATCGTCTTACAGTTGTTCCTTGAGGAACTTGAATGACCTCAGTAGAGTTGGGCATTGAACAGGTCTTCCTTCTTCCCATCAGAAGTACCAATGTTGGTCAATTTCCCAAGAAGGAACTTAAGATTGCAGATGATTGCAGAGGTCAAACAAAAGTTTCTGAGCAATCAACTTGTTTGCTGTTTTGTTCGTAAGACCCTTGTTTATGGACACTTGAGGATGGCGGTCCCTTTGGCCCTAAGCTTTGCAAGGTGAAGTTAGAACGCAGCTGGAAACCATTTGCGATGTTGAAGGGGCAACTTGGCGATGGAGGGAACCTTCTTCGGTTTTCCTGCTCCTTGGGACCAGGATTTCATTCAAAAGGCTCTTGGCCATCTTGGCTTATGTAAATCCACAGATCAAACATGAACAACATTTACTAAGGACGCTACTAGGGTGGAGGCCATCGCAAGCAGGTTGGAGGCCATCGCTACTAGTAACAAGAAGCTACTAGGGTGGAGGACGTTAATGTTCCGTTTGGCCCTACCCGGCCCTACCCAGACACACAAACGCAAGGTGCCATAGGGTGCCACAGAAAAAAAACGAAGGCGCGCCTCAATGTGTTCTTCCTGAACCTTGGAGCATCTAGGAGCATTTACCTTCTTCTCGGGCCCCTCTGGATATCTGATACTTGTTGCATCAAAGACACGTGAGGACGACTTTCTTGATACTCAGTTGAAGATCGGATTCACAAGGTGGCTCTACCAAAGCAAATCGTTTCACACGTTTTCACGCCACCCATGCGGTTCATCAGTCTGAGGTCCGGGAGCTCTTGGATCGCTTCCCCAACTGCGTCTTACTGGGCGGCATCTCTGCACGCCTGGAGCCCCAAAGGAGTTGCAGATTAGCCCAAGAGCCTCAGTCATTTTCAATCCCGTAACAAGTTGCATTTCCACGTTTTTCAATGAGCATGATGTCATCTTGCCTTCTGAAGTCCCAAGCATAGCGATCATGCCAATCTGTAGGCCTGTAGGCAATGGTCTAGATAAATGTGTGCCACATCCCCTCAGCACAAATAAATGCAAAAAAGCAATTTGTGAAACTCATGGATTGACGGGGAACCAGGGCCCGAGGAATTCAACAGCATGGTTGCGTTTAGATTGAGTCTATTTGTTTGGGCATTACATCATATACAAGATGACTACATCCATCAAGCTCAAATCAGCAGTTCTAAGCTTGCAGAATTGTAGATCCAGGTGCCATTGCAGCCAGGCCATCAAGGTAACAGGCTGCACTGCAACTCGCAACCAAAGAACCGCTTTCTTTGAACGTGCCATAGAGCAGTGTGATAGATCAGTTTGTCAAAAAGGAAGAGATCTGCTGCCACAGCTGCAACACCTTGGACCGGTTTTGCCCAAGGCCGGGAGCTAGTGGCGGCCTTGCTGGGTGAGACTGCTGTGGCACAAGCTGCCGCTGCGGCGCGGAACGGAAGGGGACGAAAAGGTATTTGCGTCCCCAAAGATTTCTGAAGTCAAGCCGAAGAGATAGAGAAAGGGCAATCCTTTTTGCTATTGATTCATTGATCGTTCTTGAGTTATATAAAGTTTGGTCAGAACTTGTGAAGTTGGATGGTCGCAATTACATGGGATCAGTGTGTGGAGTTTCTGTTCTGCATTTTGCACTGGTTGCTAGGATGAATCCGAGCTTCCAGAAATTGCCACTGTTGCTTGATCGAAACCTCGGCAGGTCCTGGTGCAGCCGGGCATGCGGCAGCCAATAGCTCTTGAATTAAGGTGTTCTGTTGTGCAAAACCTAATTGGTGATTCCAAAAGTTTGTTTTGTTGCAGAATCGACTGTAGAAGGACCCGAGGCAATCACAAAAGCTTCATGGTGCAGATGTGATCATGCCGACACCAGAACATGCCATTTGCAAGACAAGCTGCTTGCTGAACAATTCGCTACAGCTGCTTGCTGTGTGTCACATCTTTGAAGCAACTGAGACCATTGAAAGCTCAAATTTGCAGGTGCAGCAGCGCGGAGCTTGGCTCTCCGCAGGTGTGAGGGTGTGAGGGAGACCGTTCTAGTCCCTTTTTTTTCACATCAGATGCGATGGCCTCCAACCTCCAAAAAGCAATTGTCGTACTCGACTTTTGAAGCAAGAGGCAGAGAAGTCAGTTTGTGGATCACCTTCTCCGAACATGCAGCTTGATTGGGAGGCACCAGAGGCTGAATTTTGGCTGCGTGGCGTGCAGAATGCAACACAACAGGCAAGGGATACGCCGATGCCACTACCAGTACTTGAACTTGTTTTTTTTTCTTTTCCCCTTTCAAGCAACAGTGTGCCCTGCAACTCCAGCGTTGTTCATGAAGGGCTGGTAGGTCTCTCCAGTGGACCCGCAGGCTCTTGGCCAGCGTTTGAAGCTGGACTCCCTGCGCCTTCGGCTGTCTGCAGCAGGTGCCATCAGATCTTGTTCTTGTGGCGTTCCGATTGCTCACCTTCACTACTTCTGTGAAGGTATATAGTTGAGTCTTTACTAGAACTGAGCCAAACCACATTTCTATGAAAGTCCACCCTTATAGAAGACCCTTATAGTCTACAATTTGATTTTATTCCCACACAGGCAAACACCGTTTGCACTGTAGCTCGACCGAGTATGATCCTTTGTGGCAGTCCACTGCTTGCGAAATCGAAGTGCAGATTGTTGGCAGGCTGCACCAACTTGGACGTCATCGACTTGCCCGAAAAATGCAGCAACAGCCACTTGGTTGATGTCCCGTTGAAGATCGAGGTGCGCCAGCTGAAGATTCTGATTTTGGATGAGGTGTCTGATGCTTGCTTCCTTGACATGGCAGTATGATGTACCTGTAGAAGCATGGAGGCCATCGCTAGTAGGATGGAGGCCATTGCTCTTAGGTTGGAGGCCATTGCTAGTAGGATGGAGGCCATCGCCATTAGAAACAAAGAAAACAAGCAGGGAATATCGGACAGAACTCAAGCATTTAGACTCCGGTGACCAAGAGAGAGGATTCGATCTGATCACGAAGGGCTTTAGTGAATTTCCTTTGAGCACCAACACACAGAGACAACATCATCTCACCTTTTGGGGTTCGAACGAGTGCACAGCCTTTGCCAGCATCTAGTCCGACTGGATTGCCTCAACGAAGCATCCTGGGCCTCGACAGGAGATGCGTGTGAAGCACGTGGGTTCCAATGCCAACCTCCTCGTTTGCTTGGAACCTGGTCCGCCACTTGAGCTCTGCAAGAGGCAGCGGAAGTGAGATCTAGAATCTGAAGTGAGATCTTTTGTGCCGTCCTATACTGCAAACTCCCACTCCTGGGTCCAGGATTCTGCGTCGCTTGCCAGGTTCGACCCCAAGCTTTCTCGTACTGTGCTGGTTGGTGCTGCTGCCTCCAACGTCAGTGCAGGAGGTAGGGAGACTGCTTGTTTCCTGGATCTCACATGGAACCCAGCGAAGTGACACCCGACACCTCACAGACACAGAAAAGATACTCTGGTATGCTTGGAAGAGTTCTGAGAAAATTGAAGGATGGGTTGGCCATGAAAAACGAAGAAACACAAACGAACTCGATGAAAGGATGAAGAATCACGGATTTCGTTTAGCTTTACTATCTTTACTCAACTCCTTGCGCTGCTCCATCGTTTCATGGTTGTTTAAGTTTATGCTGCTTCACTTTGCCAGTTGATGATTCCCTGCCACCGTCCATCCTTTGTGGCCCCGATGCTGCTGGGTGCCTGGAGGTGTCATCCTCAGTCAACATCTGCACTTTGAGAAGAATGTGTTCAGAGGGAGACTGGTTGGTACGATCGCGTACCAGTACACAGGTTATTACGGTTTGACTTTGACCTTTGACATACTTTTCCCCTCAAAGCGCGTGAGACATTGAAAGGCCAAAAGGCCGTTTGGTGTTAGCAGATCCTCTGTAGCGGTTCGCCTCAGGAGCGATTCGCCAACCTCTGCAAGGAGCGCGCGCCGCAATGGATGTCTAGTGTGGACGCCCAACATCACTAGGGGCACTTAGTGCAAGTGCAAGGCAGCGACCACCTTTCTACATACGGATAGGGGGGGCCCTTGGGCCAGAGAGTGCCAACGGTATCGATGTGTACCGATGGATGTCGTGAAACTTGCAAGCCCGGCTCTGATGAACCTGGGTGATCAGAAAAGAAGTGAGGTCTTACGAGACGCATCGCTTTCGGGATTCAGTCGAGAACGGACTTCCCCATCTGAGCTCGTTTCCTACCCGAAAACATCTCCTGATCCTCAACAACTCTCCATCTCTGTCCCAATTGAACAAATCTCCCCATTTGCATATCTTCACCCCTTTTAGTTAACGTGTTCGCTAACATCGCCTGAGAACTCACCCACCGAACTCTCAAGTGTCGCCAAAAGTTCAAGGTCCACCCTACGTTGAGCACCTTTGAGGGTCACATAAGGTTTCTCAACACGATCGTAGACGTTTCTACTGTCTGTGATGAGCACGCCACCGACTTTCGACACATGTGAATCGATATCGTGAACATTCGCTTCATGCCCCATGACTTCACCCCATTGAAATCTAAGCATGTGCAGAATGTCATCCCCGTCCACGGCCGCTCTGGCCTCTGCTGATCCCGGTGACCGGCAAACCCGATCAATTTTTCCACTTTGCCAAAGCCAGGGGGAAACCTTGTCAATTTCACCATGTTCCAACCTAACCCCAGACATGGCCACAAAAATCCCTTTCGTGCTACCTCCATCGTGCCTGTTTTGTGAGCTAGCGTCCGTCCAACAGTACAATTGTGGTTTCTCATGTCCCGGCAAAAGGAAGTATTTTCAACGGTTCATGAGAAGATCACTTGACTTTGTTCAACAACTGGTTCACATCTAACAGGGTTTCCACAGTACTTTTGTTGACTTCCGAAAGGAACAAGCTCGTGTAAGCCGCAAACCGATAACCAATTTGATTGGTATGCCAGCGCTGAGTGCGCCCAAAAGACCTCTCAGTTCTGTTTTCTCTTGGGGCGTCGTTTCCTCCTTTGGAGTACGACGGCGATTCTTGGACACATTGATTGGCTGTACTTCTTCTAGGTATTGTACCTGATCTAGATGGAAACTGCCGTCTTCTTGTGCTTGTACTCGTACACCACACTGGATGAAATCTCCAGTCCCCCATTCGCCCCAGGCGAACCGTTTTTGGATTTGGGTTTTTGCTTCTAGCCACTGTTGGTTGTTTGGTAGGCCACAGAACATGAAGTCGTCCACGTGTCCTGACACCAAGGCGATGGTCTGATGACCTGCGTCTCGCAATCTCCAACAGCAGGGGTCGGACTTGAGTTGCTCAAATCCTTGTGTTTGCAAGAAGCTGTTCATCGTCTCAAACCATTCTATTGGTGCTTCGACCAAACCATGGCAAGCTTTTCGCATTTTCACGATGCTTTCTGCTGGTAAATGCGTAGCTCGGTATATTTCTTGTGTTGGAATGAGGTAGAGCTCCCTTTCAAATTCTCTCCCCTGAAGAAAAGCTGCAGATACATCTCCCTTGTCTTGTGAACAAGGGCTTTGTGATTGGCTGCCCATTGTAATGGCACTTGTCGACTCTGTCTTGTCATAGTAGGCGCAAATGTAGGCCTATTGGCATAATCAGGGTCGAGGAACCCCAACACTACTACTGCTCTTGCTTTTGGTTTGAGCGTGCCATCTTCTTTCTTTTTCCATGTCGATACCCAGCGCATTCTCAAAGCCTGGGAACGGTTTGGACGTAGATGTGGTGGAAGTGCTTGCAACGCTTCTGCCGCTACAAATTTGTCCACCTCAGCTTGTTTCGCACCACTGAATTGTTCATGTTCTTCAGCTGACATTCTGCGTTCTGACACTTCAATGCTTCGTCGTTTGAGAGCGCTGATGAAGAAGGCCTGGCTTTTCTTGAAGAACTTTTCCCAATTCCGGTGTTGTGTTGGTAATTCCACTTCTATTTCCACTGCAGCGGTTGAGGAGGTATTCCAGAAACTGCACACCTCTTCTTGCCAGAATCCACTTTGTACTTCGTCTATGCAATGTGTGCCTGATGGCATTGGTACCCTTTGACGACTGCGACTTCTACCCCTTGTCCTCCGGTTTGAAGGCGATGTTCGTGTCTCACCTGCCTCAATGTCTGATGGTGGCAGGGAAGGAGTATAGTCACTGTCCACATCCACGATGGTCCTGTCAAGTCTGGGGCCGGATCTGTCACTGCTTCTCTCTTCGTATCATAGCGTCTCTGACCTGTGGGATGGTCAGTTGGTTGTTCCTCCTGTGGTTCCACTGACGAGCTTTGTGATGAGGTTGGCCCCACACCAGTATGATCATAGTATTCTCCTTTTTGTAGGTCAGCTGCTATGCCCGTGAAGGTCCAAGGTAGTTGTAATGGTTTGTTCAACTCATGTAGACTGGCTTCACGCGCCGATGCATGTCTCACCTGCTCTAGTGCTACCTTGATCAGTTTGGTGCCCCTTACTAGCCACGCAACATTGCTAGGATGGAGGCGGTGGTCCTTGTCTCTTTTGGTCTCTACTGCCAACACCCGCGCCGGTCCGAGGTACACGCCTTGATTCCAGGAGTGGTTCTCATTGGCTGGGACTGTGGTGCGCCAGTAAAAGACCAAGTCTCCGGGGGTGACCGCCTTGGGTTGGTATTTTCTGGAATTGCGAGCGCGAGTGAGTTTTTCCTGTAGTTGCCAATCGATGAATACCTTGGCAGCACTGGCTCTGAGTTGGACAGCGCTTTCATGTTCGCCATCTGGATTTTGCATCATCTCCATCGGAAGGTCATGGACTCGATTGTCGAAGAGTCGTCCCTCCGAGTCTGGTGTTCTGCCGAGAGCATGTTCAAATGGACTGTAACCCCGAACATTTTCATGCTGGTTCCAAACATAAGTTGCTTGTGCCAAGAGTTGTTCCACACTGGAGTCGTCCGTCTCCCCTACCAGTTTGTTCAACAGTTCTTTCAACCACCCAATGCTACGCTCCACATGTGAAAGGTTCCAATGTGCTTCTGCAGGGATGATTTCCTGTTGGAACCACATCCGGAATTCCAAAATAGGGTTTCCAGCGTTGATCAAAAACTTGTATGTACTCTGATGGAAGGATCACTCTTTTCCTGTTGTTTGACAGGGCTGTGACCATGAATTGAATCTACTTGCTTCATCCAAAATCACTACAAACTGGTATTGTTTCTTCGTTCTCGGATCTCTCCAAAAAGCAGCGTCCACTTGGACGCTTCGCCATCGGTCTGTGTGCGCATGGAGGTTCGCTCGCTTGCGAGGATCAGGTCGTTTCCGTTCTTCACAAGCGCTGCGTCGGTACGACTTGGCCAAAGCCAACACCAAGGGTGAAGCTTTGTGTTTATGGAGGGCCTAAACCAAAAGGTGATAGCTACCGTGTCCGGTTGAACTATGGATCAGTGAGATGTGGCTCATGATTTTCTCCCTCTCTCTGGCGCCCACCTGTTTAACCAACTCTTGTTCTTCCGAGTTCAAGTCTCCCAAAACCAGTTCTTTGTGCTCACCCACAAAAATGGTTCCCTGTTCACCCAACATGCACCGAAAACAGCGCAATTCTTTGTTCCAAACCTGAACCTTGCGACACTCACACGACGTTTCGATACGGCTCGGTCGATCCATGTCCGGTCGTCCATCCTGAACCCAACACTGAACATCGCTCATGGAAAACAAGTGTGACATGTGGTGAATAGCTCTTCTAGCGAACTCTTCCGTCTAAAGGCCGTTTTCCTCGTGACAGAACCCTCACAAACAGCATGTGGTAACTCATGTGGTTGGCACTTGCGTGTGTTGTGTAACAGCCTAGCCAGTTTTCATGTGTCACCTCAAGCCTCCACTCCTTTCCAATCTTCCTACCAGTTTTGGTGAAATGATGGCGGTCGACGTTTGATGTTTGTTCCGCCAATTGTCCATGGGTTCCCATTTCCATGCACGGCAACGACGACTCCACTCCCAAATCACGATGATGCCTAAGTGTGCGGCTGCTTCAGCCACCAACAATCCACCAATGTGTTGTTTCCGAGCGTCCGTTTGTTTTTGTTTCAATTGTTCCACTTGTTCTTCCGTCCGTTGATTGCAGTTTTGCATCGGACTGAACGCTCCACATTCGGTGGCGATCCAACAAAAAAAGGTTTCTTTTGCTCAAGCGTTTTGATCGTTTTGCGAACCCCCTCTCCCGTGGACAAGTCATGCCCATTCCAAATCGAAAGTCGTTCGGCTTTCAACCCCTTGCGCATAGCTTCTTTTGCCAGCGCCGAGTCGGTCGAGCATGCCACTTCGATCAAAAACAGTCGGTCCTGAGAGTGCTCAATCAAGGCCTTCCAGGCCTGAGGGATGAGCTGTTCACTCTGGTCCTTCAAATAATATTTGCTATCCGGAAGTGGCGTGGCACACTCACTCATTGCGCGTCCGCATGGTGTTCCACCTTCTCGAAGCCGTCCGTGGAACGACTTGCAGAACTGCGTGTCTTGCGAGATTTCTCCTGCTGCAGTTCTTCCACGTTGCGCTGGAGTGTCCCCACCGTCATGGCCAGTGAGCGCATCACCTCGGTCATCTCTGCCATCTCGGGAGACAGGGAAGACCTGGTGTCTTCATGGATGTCACAGGCGGTTGTTGATCCATTTCTGTTGGGTATCCACTCTTCTTGTTGGGAGTGCCCTTCATGGTGAGTGTCTCCTGCAGCGTCTTGGTCTGTCGGGGAGTTGTGTTCATCTCGTCCTTGTCCATCTTCTCTGCCCACAGGGCTAGTTGCCGAAGTTGCCAATGACTGTTGTCCGTCCTTCTTCTGGACTTCTGTTTTGGCCCAATTCAGGTACCCCGGATCCGACAAGGCGATCTCCTGGAAGGTCATGCCGTTGCATCGTCCCCCGAGCTTGTACACGGTCTCCGACTTCAACTCGACCCGCGTTTCTCCCACACGAGGTTTGGCCGGCAGGCTGATCCCTCGCCTGGAGCACATGTCGCGAAGTTCCGCCAGTGTGGCTGGGGTGAGGCTCCGCTACCATGCAAGTGCAAGGCAGCGACCACCTTTCTACATACGGATAGGGGGGCCCTTGGGCCAGAGAGTACCAACGGTATCGATGTGTACCAATGGATGTCGTGAAACTTGCACTTAGGGCCCGCCATGGATGACGCGACATGACTCTAGTAGCGTCCATCGGTTGGAAAAAAATGAAAGACAATTAAACCAACAGGGTGCTTACTTCAAATAACCATGAGTTGCCCGTGCGCGCTTTCGAGACAGGTTGCTGGTGCTGGTGCTGGGCGCCGGGCGCCGGTGCTGGTGCTGTGAGCTGGCCGTGCGCGTGGTGGAGACAGGTTGCTGGTGCTGGTGCTAGGTGCTGGGCGCCGGTGCTGGTGCTGGTGCTGTGAGCTGGCTGTGCGCATGGTGGAGACAGGTTGCTGGTGCTGGGTGCCGGGTGCTGGGTGCTGGTGCTGTGAGCTGGCTGTGCACGTGGTGGAGGTGCCGGTGGTGGTGCTGGGTGCCCGGTGCCAGTGCTGGTGCTGGTGCTGTGAGCTGGCTGTCGGTGCTGGTGCTGGGCTGGTGCTGGCGCTGTGAGCTGGCTGTGGTGGAGACAGGTTGCCGGTGCTGTGATCTGGCAGTGGGCGTGGTGGAGACTGGGTGCCGGTGCTGGGTGCTGGCTGTGCACGTGGTGGAGACAGGGTGCCGGGTGCTGGGTGCCGGGTGCTGGTGCTGGGTGCCGTGAGCTGGCGTGCCGGTGCTCGGTGCTGGTGCCCGCTTCTGACAGTGAAGGCTGGCAAGCCGCCGCTTGTAGCTGCCGAAGTGCCAGCAGTCATGGGCCGCGTGAACTTACGCACGCAACGTCATACGGTGTGGTCGCTCGAGCGTTCTTTGTCTATCAGCGCTGTGGGGTATTTACACTCAGCTGTGTCAAGCGCCGTACTGTTTGCGCGCATACTTTTGTACATAATGTTCTTGGCGCAACGTCAGGCTCTCAACCGACCATTGTTTCAGCCTGCTTCAGCGTGCTACACACACAATAGTCGTGTGCTGGATACTCCTTGGCCTTGGGCGAGTGAAGCCTACGGGCTTTGCCGTTTGTGCGCATACTTTTGTGCGCATAAACTTATACGTGCAAGATCATACGGCCTTATATATCGTTCTACAGATCGTTGCTTCAAGCATGCTACAAAGTCAATATAGTGGCGCTGGATAGTGCTTGGCCTTGGGCCAATGACACTTACGGGCTTTGCTGTTTGCGCGTATACTTTTTGCGCGCATAATGAAACTTATACGCGCAAGATCATACGTTGTTTTTCCCCAAACAGGGATAGCTATGGGGTTCTTACTGCCAATAAGAATGAGCTGCGCACGCTTTCGAAAGGGTGTCGGTGCTGGTGCTGGTGTTGTGGTCCTAGGTGCTGGTGCTGTGAGCTGGCTGAGCGCGCGCTTAAGACGGGTGGCGGCGCTGGTCGGGTGCTGGTGCCGCTGCCGGTGTTGTCAGCTGGCAAAGCGCGCCGGTGCTGGTGGCAGCTGGTTGTGCGCGCTGTGGAGGTGCCGTAAGCTGGCTGTGCAGGCTGCGTACATTCTTGTTCCAGCCAGTTGCATGTCAACAGATCGTGGGATTCTGCCGAGCTATCCTTCCTCCTAGTAGCGATCCCAAACCCCCTAGTAGCTTCTTCTTCCTAGTAGTACGGCCAGGAGCCCCTAGTAGCGTCCTTGCTACTAGTAGTAAGGCCTGGAGCCCCTAGTAGCGAACATTGTTCCTATGGTGACATTGGTCTTACTTGGGCGACACTTCTGAGGCTTGGAGCGCTTAGAGCTACGGCTTTTGAAGTCAAGCAAAGAAGCGAGAGAATCTGAGCAGAAGGAGCCGCGGTTTGCTGTGGGTGGGGCGAATATTTGCACTCCTTGTAAAGCCATTTTGTACATCCAGTAGGACATCGCTTCGAGTGTTTGGATGAAGGAGATGATGATGATGACGATGATGTTCCTTAAGCGTTCAAATGGCAAATGGGGAATTTGTGACTTACTGCTAAAGGACAAACAGTTTGCCGTTGGTTCGTAGAGAAGGCTTGCATCACCTGATTCACCAGGAAAGCACTTTGGAACTTCTCACCAGAGCCAGATCGGCTGGCTTTTCCTTCAGCCGCGCACTTCAAGAAGTCATCCAAGGCATAGCGTGAGATGACCGCCATGCAACATCTCACCAATCCTCGACCAATGAAGAAGCAGAGGGAACGGTAGGTGTAGGTTTCGTGCCCTTTGATGTGGACCTTCCATGGAAAGTTGACGCCTTTGTGCTGCAAAATTATAGCGACCCGAACCGCTCAACAGGCAACAGAGTCTCAACATTTCACTTTGTCCTGTCCACGCGGTGCAAGCAGGGGAAGCACATCAGCACAAAACGCATCAGACAAAACTTTAGATTTTCTGCACACCACAATCCTTAATAAGACACGATTCTCCCAATCTCTGTGTGGTGGCGGGGGCAGCGAAACCCAGCAATCAGAATGGATGGTAGCACGTGACCATTCTGACTTGGTGAACTCTGCCCGCCAATCCAGTTCCATTGCCAGGGACTCCCGGATGCAATGCTGGTGCTTTGACTCTGGAGGAGGAGTTCCTGTAGAATCGGGGTGATGGCAAACATGAGAGAGAGAGAGAGAGAGAGAGAGAGAGAGAAAGAAAGAAAGAAAGAAAGAAAGAAAGAAAGAAAGAAAGAAAGA
>CAXAMN010007169.1:113600-124479 GCA_963970005.1 Durusdinium trenchii
AGAAAGAAAGAAAGAAAGAAAGAAAGAAAGAAAGAAAGAAAGAAAGAGAAAGAGTGAGAGAGAACACTGAGAGGTTCAGCCCTGTTCAGTTCTTGAGAGCCTAAGTTCGACTCGTTTGCACTGCTAGGAGCTCTTAGATTTCGCTCGCTGTGCTGCCAATGGGCAGTGTGGGGCAGGGGACTTCTTGCTCGGGGAGGTCGGGGTCAAACTGACGGGCCATCAGTCTCAACTGGACCTAGCTAAATCGATCCCAAAATAGCAGTCGCAACAAAATCCCGCAGTTTGCTGAAGTCATTTTTCAGGGGGTCAGTCAGTCAGTCAGTCAGGTGTCAAAGTTAAAAGTGGACAGGATGCTGCAGCGGCTGCGGCAGCAGTCTTTGGGACCTTCGGGGGTGTGGAAGGCTACAGTGCCTACCTTCGGAACAAGGTGAAGCAGCTCGGCAGAAGGTGGCCGAAGGGCCTGATTTGCACAGCGCGACTGTCTAGCCTTCATCATGACACGAAATCATGAGCCAGAGCAGCATCTGGTCAGGAATAGATTTTCTTGCCCCTAGCCATTTTGGCTTCAGCTGATTGGCTCAAGTGAGAGAGCCGTAGGTAGTAGCCATGACAGCACGGCTTCATCCGAGCTTGTTGGCAACGGCTGCCGTAGTTCTCGCAGTGTGTGCGCCGGCATGGCTGTTGCCAATCTCCTTGCACAAAGTGCCAAAGATCGCTTCAGCTCTCCGGGTAGACCAACCCAAAGCATCGCGCACCCAGAGTGCTTCCACCGCGTCAGGCATTGGCTGCTGCTTAGCAGCTTGTGCCATTGCAAGACAATTTAGATTCCGACGATTTGTCCGGAGCCGAGCCACAGTGGAGCCCATTAGCGCGGTGCCAACAGAGTTGGAAGCTCCTGAAGAACCGACACCCATGGAGACTGTAGAAGTTTCTCGGGCGCAGTTGCTGCGTGGCAGCGCTGGACTAGCAGTAGCTAGCTTGGCCCCCCCGTGCCAATGCAGCTGCTGCTACCTGGGTCCAGTACGACTTGAACACTGGTGAGACTTTGTATGATGTCGACTTTGATGAGAACGATCCTAACCATGGATTCATTGTTGGAGCGAGGGCACTCTTCTACGAGACCAAAGACGGGGGTGAGAGATGGGTGTCTCGTTCGTTTGCAAACTTGGGCAAGGGAGAAGACATTAGCTACCGATTTCAGACTGTCTCAGTAAATGGTGATGAGGTTTGGATTGTCGGCAAGCCTCCGCTTCTCCTCCACTCCAAGGATGGCGGAAAGAGTTGGAAAAAAGTCCCAGTGTCCCGCAAGCTTCCTGGAGAACCTAAGATCATCGTGTCCTTGGGCCCTGGGAAGGCAGAGATGGCCACCAATAGTGGAGCCATCTATGTCACTGACAACGATGGTAAGAACTGGAGGTCACAAGTCTCAGAGACCATTGATGCCACGCTGAACCGTGTATCGGCCAGCGGTGTTTCTGGAGGCAGCTACTTCACAGGTAGTGTCAAGGCCATTAAGCGTAATGCTGCTGGACGGTACCTGGCCGTGGCACAGCGTGGGAATTTCTACTTGAGCTTCTCTCCAGGTGACGAGCGTTGGCTTCCTCATAACCGTATCTCGGCCAGACGGATTCAGGGTATGGGATTCAGAGATCCTGCAGATGGTGAGAAGACGGAAGGAGCATGGATGAGTCTCAACGGCGGTGTGCTGACGACCTGCGAGAAGGAAGGCTTCATGGACTTGGGCTCAGACACCAAGGAGCTCTTTCAGCTTGCAAAGATTCGCTCTGGTGGCATTGGCATCATCGACATTGGATTCCGAACACCCACAGAGGGATACGCCACTGGAGGCAGTGGAGTGATTTATTTCACCAAAGATGGCGGAAAGACGTGGAGTTTCGATCCATCTGCGAAGGATTTGCCCTGCAACTTGTACAATGTGAAGTTTTTCCAGAATGGAAAGGTTGGATACATGATCGGTTCCGCAGGCATTTTGCTGCGCCGGACTTTCGAGGTGTGAGGCTATTGCTTGTGATTACAAAGTGTGTCTGGCATGCTCAGATGAGCATTGATGTCAATTTCTTATAGCTTGTATATATATATATATAATCATATATACGTATGTAAAAATACAATAATATATATATATATTCGCAAGACATTGGAGGTCTCTTCAGTGACCCTCTTATATGGCTGCGCCTCTCTACATCGGGATTTGAGAGAAGACAACCCGAATGATTGATCAGTAGTAGGTATATAATGGTATATTATATGGTGGGTGACGATGTTAGAGCCTGAAACTAAATGCTGAGGATTCCCGGCTCAGACGTGGCTTTGAACGGTGGGGCCAGCTGGCGGCGGCTCTTGGCAGAGGTTGAAGTGGCAGTGCGCCTTGCTCATCCACCAGAGGAGCACATGTTTGCAGTCACACTCACGCACTTTGGTGACAATCCCTCCAACTTCCATTCCCTTGCTCCAAGCACATCACCCATGTGAGAACTTTTGCCCTTGCAGGACTCCATCAAGAACATCGCCGTTGCAGCCATTTGTGCAGGAGGCTGTTACATACCCGCCAACAAAGGTTTGACATGTTTGACAGCTTGCAAGGGATTTTCTGTACGTGTGTTGTATCACTTGTTTCTTGTGCAGTCCAGTTGAGTAGCGTTATATGGCTGTGGGTCAAAACCAGGATACCTTGGTTGACCACCGACAATGAACAGAATAGACGACCAGGGAGGTCAACCTACCAGGAACCCAGGGTCTGGGTTTTGATCCACACCCATATATATAATATAGATATATACACATATTATACATTTTTCAGTTGCAAAGGGATATAAATCATCAACAGATTCAAGGATTGGATATCCGGAGAAGGGAGACCAGTCTCGACTCCCTTGTCAGGTACTGGTGTCCATGGTCATCAGCGCTGGGAGGAGGGAAATTCCGCCAAACCTCTCAGTTGTTTATTTGGTTTGCAAAAGGGCCAAAGGGCCCTATATAGATTGCCCTAGCAATGCATTCGCCCAGTTTCTGTAAAGGGAGTGCAAAGGCTGGCAAGTCAGATCTACATACCTCACGAATTGGGACCTTCAGATTGCTGACCTGTCAGTGCGAAGGACGTGTCCTCCAAGCTGATGTTGACTTTTGCCTTTGAGCCGCTCTTGCAACGCCTCCGCTATGTGGCCGCGAGGGTGTGGGGACCCGTAAGTGTTTCTTTTTTTAAACATGGGGGTTGGGTAGTGAGTAGTGTGTCCTTTTACAGGAGGTGTAGTTTCAAGAAGATATCAAGATGTTGATAGACTTTTGTACAAAACTGTAGGCTTGGCTGTTGGAAGCCAGACAGCCATGAGCTTTTTCCACTCCACGGCAGGTGATTTGGCTCTTGCGGCACCAAAAGTTAGCCGTCTCTGAGTGGATGTCCTTCCTGGCTGAGGGGCCTGGTGCCAGGAGTGGAGCATCACGAGCGTTTTGTTGAATCCCTTTTGAGTTGTTCAGCACACAGCTTCTTTATTATAGGAGGTGTACTCTAGGACTCTAATCTAGGAGGTTTGAAGCCACGTGGCCAGTCTCGGACCACTGAAGGCCCCATCAGGAAAATTTGATGGCTCCCCGCGCCATGGAGCACCTCTAAGTCAGCAGATGACCGGCCGCTCCCCAGCAGTCGTGATGCCATACCAGTCGTGATGCCATTTTTATTTATTTAGTTCCACCAAAGAGTAGGCATTTTGCAGGGCGATTGCATACAATGCGCTCTTTACTGTGAGGATCTCTTCCCCGCTCTTCACTCAGCACCTCACCGTCATGCGCTCCTCTCCGATTGTCCGTGATTTGGTCTACGATGCCTATGATGGCGCAGTTGGAGCTGTAGGCCCCGGGACCATCTTGGAAGGTCGCTATTAATAGCTTCTTGCCCTAGTAGCGATGCCCTTTGCTCCTAGTAGCGTCCTTGCTCCTAGTAGTAAGGCCAGGAGCCCTAGTAGTGTCCATGTCCTGCCTCTGGGGAGCCACAGGGTGATTGGGACCTTGGGCCTAAAGAAGTGCGGCTCTTCGCAGAAGAACAACGAGTTGGCACTTGTTGATCATGTTCCTTTTGCTGGACTGAACTTCGGTCCGTGTAGAACCCAAAGCATGTCCCAAGAATTTACCACAAATTCATCGAAATTCTGGCTCAATGTCGAACTAGACACCAAGGATTCGAGCCAATTAAACATACTTAATACTCCCTGCCACCACGTCAAGCGCTTTGGCAAGGGGAGCAGCTGATGAAGAATCTTACCGGCACATTGACTGCAGCGTGCATCAATCCTGAGCTCATGTTGAGGTGCAGGGTGGTTAGTTTGGGGTTCCAAAGGCGAAGAAGAACTGCTGGAGCTGAACTACGAACAAATTGCCAACAATACTGGAATGATGGCCTTAGCATTACGTGGCAGGGCAGGGGGATTATAAAATATTTACACAGCTGGATAAGAGGGAACCTCGGCAATAGCATGTACTACCTTAGACTTACACTTGTGTCAATCTCATTTTGTTTACTGTATTGTATACTGTATTCTTATGTTCTGCCATTGACCTTTCCCATTCCAATCACCCTGGTGCCAGGCCGCAAACCGAAACAGAGCTGGACTTGAAAGGCCTCAACAAGGAGGCGCCTAAGGAGGTGCGGAAGAACGTCAATACTTGACATGTTGTCTACCGAGTCTACAGATGAAGTGTTGAAGTCACAGGTTTCTGAACTGTCAAGCAAACTTGGTGTGTGACCTCTGCAAAGGTCGGTTGCCAACCCTTGGCTCATACAAAAATCATACAGAATCACACACTGTATTCACTGTATTCAATTACTCAATTCGCGTGCATTCTGGATGATCCTGAGCATGTGCCTGTGTCAATATGAGGAGACAGGAAGCTACTAGTAACAAGTGCATCGCTACTAGTAACAAGTGCATCGCTACTAGTAACAAGTGCATCGCTACTAGTAACAAGTGCATCGCTACTAGTAACAAGTGCCTTACTAGTAGTAACAAGAAGCTACTAGTAACAAGTGCCTTACTAGTAGTAACAATTGTAATTACTAGCAAAGGAATCTACTAGTAACAAGTGCATCGCTACTAGTAACAAGTCCCTTACTAGTAGTAACAATTGTAATTACTAGCAAAGGAATCTACTAGGTTCACCAGTTTGGGCCACTGAGATTCCCGAAGTTCACACCGGTTGTCGCCAATGGTCCCCTTCGGAGGTCGATGCCAAAGAAGCGGACGTCACTGGACCATCCAGTGGAAGACCACAGGGACAGAGAGCTCAGGAGCTGGGAGGGTGGTGGGAGGGTGGGACATATCAGAGACAAGTAGCAAGAATGTTACTAGCAGTGATGCCCTTGCTCCTAGTAGCTTCTTGCTCCTAGTAGTAAGGCCAGGAGCTACTAGCGTCCTTGCTCCTAGTAGCGATGCCAGGAGCCCCTAGTAGCGTCCTTGTTCCTAGTAGTAAGGCCAGGAGCCCCTAGTAGCGTCCTTGCTCATGATGCCACACACTGAGTATGGCCCTTGAACTTCCGCGTTTGCACTTAGCTTGCATTGCCCCTTCCATTTGCAGCACAAGCTGCTGGCGGACTGCCATTGACTTCCAAAGAGCAGTGAAAGAAAGATCTGTGTAGCTCCGGCCAAAAACGAAAAAAGAGACACGCACGCACACACGCAAGCAAAAGCGATTCATTTCAAGGGTGTGAAATACATGCAACCAATCTTGTATACAATATACATAATATAGATTAACCCATATTGTGCAGTATATATATACACCGTAACCAATCAATAGCACGTGAGTGCAATACTGTAGTGTGATACATTTCGATTTCACGTTGCGCCTCGCTAGGCCAAGGATCGCGTGCTGAAGGAGATGCGCCGCCGGGCCGGTGACTGCGGCCTTGCGGGCAAGCTGCAGGACCGGGTCTTCGAGCCCAAAGAGGTGAAATCCGCTGCGCCGCTGGTGGCGGTACGGCTCCAAAGAGCCTTTGCCAGTTTGGCAGGCACCATGCTGTGCATACGGGCTTCCTTTCGATCGGTGATGCTGAAGTATGCTGAAGTGTCAAGTATTTCAGTCTGATCGCATCACCCACTTGAGGGTGAGGATTATTCGACTGCTGTCTTGAAGTTTTGTGCCTCGAAGGGATTCTACATTCGTGATGAATGCAAATTCTCATTGGAAGCCCGTTGAACAGGTATCTTGGCGACGCAGGCCTATGCTTTTGCGGATGCGTCGCTGACAACGCTCTGCCGACGAGAGGTGGATGAGGCAGAAAGTCTGTTTCGTTTTGGCCTTGGCTTGTCATTATATTTTCTATATTATAAGTGATGAAGATCTATTCTACTCATTCTACTCAACTCATTGGAGGGATAGAGACTGGCCAAGATGCCAGTGCCATGCCCTGAACATGTGAGGCCATGAACGGCATTGACTTCAGCGACGAACAACGCCGTGTGCTTGAGGCGTCGGTCCATGTTGGTGTCTCCAAAGTCAGGGTCCAATTGTGCCCATGACTATGACTATGTGACTACTCAATTGTTGGAGGAAGGCTACATGTTACATACGCATCATCCGAAGGACCATGAATCAAGTTTCCCTAAGAACCTAGGAACCAAATCAATCATGCGAAGAACTGAGCTTTTCTGCGTCCGGTCCCTGCTAGCTTCCTGTCATACTGTCATGCTAAACTGACCTTTTATATAACTACTGGACCTTTTCAAGGCCTACCCAAAAAGAAGAAACGAAACTTTAGCCAATTTTTTTGAAACAGATTTTCGGTCTCCTTGCGCAAGGAGTAGTGACGTCCATGAGAAGCACACATTGAGATGAGTATTTTATTTTGCGCCACACATTAAGTGGAGTTCTTTGTATCACACCGGCAGGCCAGACATCGAGAACTTTACGAGGCTGTGAAAGAGGTGTGCGGCACTGTGCGGCGGTGCTAAGCTTGTGGTCACACTGGTCACAGAAGTTCAAGGGAGCAGTCTTTGTCTTGCAAGCATTTTACAATGAATGAGGATCATGAAGGTTCATGACCAGTTTGTTTGGGCTACAGTTGTTCGTATCTCAGTTTGGATGAGCCGTGACATGTTGACGGACAGCCCTGGATTGTCAGGTGGACGGCCGCCTCAACTCGGTCAAACGCTGCTTGCTCTCACTGCGCGGGGCGCGGTGAAGCCTTATGAGGCGTTGCGGCATTGCCCGTAGAAAAGCCTTGCAAAGATCTTGAAGTAGTCAGTTGCCAGGCTACATAGGCGATTCATGAAGGAGAGACAAGTCCAAAAACTTGGTACTGCAGCTGCCGCGGGTGGATTTGGTTGGGCACTAATTCCACCAGACGCGCGTGTTTGTACACTGCTGAAATTTGGCAGGTGAAAGGCAGGAGCGAGAAAGCGCTGTAAATGACGATTCTGATGCTGAGAGGGAACCAGAGTCGGATTCGCTTCGAATTGGCTTCAGGTACAATCTTGATCCCTCAGTGTTGAGACGTTGATTTTGATCCCTCTCGTTATGCTTCGAACAAAAGTTGTTGGTATCGCCCGACTCTGGTCTCAACGCAATCCGGCTTTAGCTGCCAAATAGCCTTGAAAATTAAATGCAGGGCTTCCTTTCCTGAACTCAGTAGTTTCAATTCAGTCAACTCCAGGGGTTCATTTACTCAAATATCCACCTTTGGTTGAAAGTGCATTTTCAATGAAGTTTGTAGTTTCCATGCTTGCCAGATAAATGTGCAGCACATGCATTGCTGCATGGTCTCAGGTTCTGCAGGTTTTTCAGT
Source organism: Durusdinium trenchii (assembly GCA_963970005.1). Taxonomy (NCBI): domain Eukaryota; class Dinophyceae; order Suessiales; family Symbiodiniaceae; genus Durusdinium; species Durusdinium trenchii. Next base: position 121,396 of record CAXAMN010007169.1, read on the forward strand.
GTTCAAGGGCATTCATTTCAATGGCTCTCCCAAACGGACCTCAGCTCCATACTTTTGCACCTGGACATTGAAAGCAACTATATCAAGAGTACACCGTCAATTGGATTGGCAGTAAAGGCAGTATGCCGCAAGTGGCAACTGTGGCTGAAGCAAGCGCAAGAACGTCAGATCATGGGAGATGCAGATTGAACAGTATTGAAGCTCTATGGAACGATGAAATGCTGAAAGACCAAACAAATACGTGAACACAGCATTTTTCGACAAAGCAGACCACAATTTCTTCGGTCCAGGAAGGAAGTTGACTCAAATTAATTCGTGCACCAATTCTGCGTGGTGGGCGGTAAAATGAAGTGATGATCCGTGAAGGGGTTGTTATATGTTGTTATTTTTCTTTTGTTGGTAGAGAATAACATTCATTTTGCCCTTTCTTGCTGTAGCCGTAGCAGGAGTAAACTGCTGAAAAAGGCGAGGGCAACGGAATTGACCTATCGCTTTGCCTGCATGTGTGGGTTCCAGACCTTGCCATATTGGCTCAGCTGACAAGAACAAAGTTGGAGGTCCTGTAGCACTCAAACGGTCGGCATGTTGACCGGTCTGCATACTATCAGGACATTCCAAGATGAATCAAAGTACTCCTAGAGTTGACCCCTTTTTCCCCGATTTGGGGGAATGTCAAACCTTCAACACTGGCGGCATGCATCCATGCAGTATTCCATCTCAGACAGGAGGCAGACAAGACAGACACAGAGCCCCACCTGCGGGCGCTCCAAAGGGTGGGGCTCACGCCCTCCGGCATTTGCTCTAATTATTTGCTATGACGGGAGGGCCAAGAGGGCCTACACCTCAGCATCGATCAAAGATCGTTTGATAGACTTGGCGGACACACTTTGCAGCACTTTGCCATGTAATAGATAGCGCACCGCTAGCTGATAGTACATACATTGCAGACAAGACTTGACAGCTGAATTTAAACTGAGCACATAAATTAAGTGGACTTTGCTACCTAGCAGTCGTGGGAGTCTCATGGTCACCCCGACATTCCAGAGTCTTCCACACCCTGCGACCGCTGTATATTCTCTCAAACTCAAACTGAATGGTCAATCTATCTATATATATATGCTTTCTGATTTCCGGACTCAGTTCGGGCATCACCGGTGCTGTGCTGTTGATGTGTGTTGCTTCTATGCAGCGAACAGTCCACCAAATCTTACACAAGTACTTGCTGTCCAGCACGCTGAGGAGTATGATGCTTTGCTGTGTGTTGTGCGAGCTTTTATTTGGCTATGCTAGCTGCTAGCTGTCTTTCAATTACCTCAGTCAAACAATGAAGATGGGTCAACATTTGACGATTGTTTGTACGGATAGTCTCTTGAATAGTTTTTGAGTTCCGAACCATTTGGCTTGACTGACTTGAGGCCTGGTGTGGATCTGGCAGGCCCAGTGTCAGTTCATGGACGGTCAGTTGCTTTTCTTGTTGGCAGCAAGATTCGACACACAGCGGATGACGCTGGTGGTTCACACGATGACAACCGCAAGGTGACATGCAGCTGGAACATAATCCGACCATTGTGTGGCAGGGAATGAAGCAGCTGAAGAGCAGTTTCTCCCTCAGCTCATCTCAGTCGTTGCCGTCAAGCCGACGCCCGGTTTGTTTACCTCGACTGCCACCATAGGATTCCCATGCAGAGAGGGGAACACGTTGAAACACGCTTGCAACGCCTTCTCCTGTGGACTGGACATGCTTTGCTGGTACATTTTACCATTGAAGAAACTCAATCAGCCCCCCTATCTTGTGGCAGCAGTCGATTCGGCTCAAGGCCAGGGGCTAAGCCGTTGATTGTGAAATGGTTCGGCCGATCGTATGTTTGCTTTGGCTGCAGGCACCTGCCCCACACCCCTGGTTGGTTCAGAGCCATGCATGGCAGATAGTTGCCAACCATAAGGGATGGTTCAAGTCGTGCAACGGATGACAAGAAGACAGCTCACGCAGCTTCGCCCCAGCTTGTCAAAGTTTGCTAAAGCTAAAGCCATAGTCTTGCGTTCAGAAAGACATACTCAAACGGGAAAGAAGACAGTTGGTTCAGACCGGAACCAATGATGTTCCATATTTGTGTATCATGATGATCATTAGTCATCAATTCACGGCTCCCTCACCACTGTGTTCGCTCCATCCTTGCCCTGCAGGTCCTTCCATTGCCGGGCTTGCGCGAGATCGTGCGCCACCAGCCAGAGGCGAAGCGTTGTTTGGCGAATGCAAGAGGAACAACACTGATAGAGACTGCTGGGACCTCTCACCATTCTACATTCAAACCCCGTACTGAAGAGCAAAGTCACAGGATAAAGATGATGCAGATTTCAATAAAGTTTGTAAATCTATTTTTTCTCAGCTGCAACTGAGTTGATGACACTTTGTTTTGTACGTTTTGCTGGATTAATTTAGCATGCCAAGGTGCTGCCGGAGTGTGCTTGTAAGCCTAGACCATCGTCTTTAGCCAGTTGCAGGTTGTTACATCTCGTGCCATTGGAGAGCAGCTCTTACGATGGTTAGGTTCTAAGACAGTTCCAAGGCAATGTGGCATGAGAACAGCAGGCTGTAGGTACGACGAAGGTGTTTGTACAAATACGTGAAGTTGTTTTTGTTTTCGGTTTGAAGAATTCAGTGCCCATGAATCATTAATGCTGCTCAGGAATGCAGTAGAGAAGCCCTGGCATTTGGGCGGTGAGCTGGGCATCGAATTGGAGCTCGGCTATGACAACTGGTTGAGCCCAGGCAGAAGTACTAGGTGCTTATTGAGCTCCGAAAGGAAAGTGCAATCCAGAAAGTATCACATTTGAAGCTTCTATGGTCTTCATTGATGTTCCAGTTTCCTGGAGATCTCGAGCCTGAGATTTCGGATGCAACATGTCTGAGACGACCCCTTGTAGCAGGTGCATTTGAGGATGGGGAAAGACACGACAAAGACAAATCAGAGACAAGTAGCAAGAATGCTACTAGCAGTAATGCCTTGCTCCTAGTAGCTTCTTGTTACTAGTAGTACGGCCAGGAGCAACTAGTAGCGTCCTTGCTCCTAGTAGCGATGCCCT
>CAXAMN010007169.1:128858-202982 GCA_963970005.1 Durusdinium trenchii
GCTTTCCTTGCCGTGCGCCATAGGCACTGCGTTTCCGCTGTTCATCACCCACCTATTCAGAAGCAAGAGGTTACACAAATACGGCCTTGTTTTCTTGCATTTGAAGGCTCGCTTGCCACATCATTTCGCATATTTTTCAGCTATGAGTCTGCGCGTAACCCAAGAAGCTAGCCCTTTTGGGAGACCATTTTGCTTCCTTCATGTTTGTTGCAGGGTTTGTATATGTTTGTATTCGTATGTCACAATGCGCTTTCACCAGCCGAAAGTCTTGGGTAGGACTTGACGAGCTTGCTGCGTGTGAACAAGGACTGCAATCTTCGTGCTTCAAAGTTGAACATTGTTTGGAGGGTTCCATTTCAGAAATGTTCACCCAATGTGTTTGCTGGACTGGATGTATAACCGGTCGGTACTTGGTGGTTGAAACGCGCTGTTGCAGTGCTGAGGACCTTTGTAGCGCCGTTCCTTGTGGCTGGTCACCCGCTGACCCTCGGGCAGGTCCTCTCCCACACGACACTGTCACCTGTGGGAAGCCACCGGATGCATGAGAGAACAAAAAAAGGCTTGCGTGCGGAAAAGCAGGCATGAACGAGTCATTTGTCGTTGATCAAAGACGTCGGTGATCAAATCAGGAGTAGCTGAGCAGCTAGGAGTTGTCAAAGAACCTGGCACACATGTGAGCTGTGTCTTATTCCTGGAACATCCTGGAACACAGCGCGACATTCTCTTAGTTCATCAGCAGGTAGGGATTGGCATGATTTGGCATGTATTATTGGGAGTTCGTTCGAGAATACGTCAAGTCCTATGGTTCATTGATGAAAGTGGGTGAACTCCTTGTCCGTGTTTGCTTTCACTTCTCGGAGAAGGAATCCAGGAGAAAGCCACGGAGTCGATGCCTGAGGTGCTGTGAGTGCGTAACCCTTGAAAGCCAGACGAGCTGCGAAGGCTTTGGGGCAGAGGGCAGATTCATGAGGTTTTGGTAGTTGGCCTCGCCACCTACTCGTACCGAAAGGGCCTGCACCCACTGATTGGGCAGCAAGACTTGGGGCACAGATCCTTTGTCCTAGAAACATATACATCACATAGCAGCATAGCAGCATTTAGATTCCAAGTTGACGTGGCTCGCAGGTAGCACTGCAACATTCACTGCTGCCATCAACCGACCAGAGGAGGACAACATGTTTGGCTCACTGCGTGAAGAAGCTCCTAGTAGCGTCCTTGTTCTTAGTGGTAAGGCCAGGAGCCCCTAGTAGCGTCCTTGCTCCTAGTAGCGATGCCCTTTGCTCCTAGTGTTTTAGAGTTTTGGACCCTCCTGGGCGCTCTGGGCATAAAGTTTGAGAAGCACCGAAAACACATTTTTCCCTGTGCGTAGGACCCAGTCGTCCAATTGGAATGCGTGGGATGGATGGAGCCTGGGCCTTTGGACACTTTGCGTGAACCCTGGGGCGCCAAAACCCACCATGCTTATGTTGCTTAGATTACCCCAGACATCCCCAGGTTCAACGAGAATGATTCGACACGATTTTGTAGTTGAATCTATTTGGGTTGTTCTCGAGTCTCGAGCTTGACCCTTCCATAGTTTCGCAGATCCCACTTGTCACCTGTCTTTGTCTTTGTGTTCCAACACTGCAGCGGACATAGAATTTCTTGACAGCTGAACATCATTAGATATGAAAGGGATCCAAAGGGCCAAGGGAAGGGGAGGGAGATTTTGGCGTGAGGAGATGGACTCCGACTAGAAAGAAAGAACGCATTTTTGTTGAATCGTATCCGGCCCTTCTGCACAGTTCACAGTTTGCCGGAAGCCGGCAGGCCACCGCTGCTCTTAAAGCAGAGCCAGGCGGGGGTGCTGACTCCAAGGTGGCACATGTTGAGTCTTCGGCTCTTAGATCTTTTAGTTTCCCCCGTGAGGGCGAGCTGTGTGACGAAGTAACCACTGATCACGCAAGTTGCCACCGCCCCTGACTGACTTGTTGACCTCTGCACATCGCGATGTGTCCTTCATTGCCCAGGCTGGCATCCAAACGCCTCAGATCGGCTCAAGCCCGATTTCTGAGAGTCGCACTCCACCAGGCCAGCAAATGCCAACAGTTAGAGATATTTTATGATATTCTCATATCCCACTCTTTAGTACAAGCTGCATCTGTGGTTATAGAGAGGAACAACCTGCCACTTCTGTCTATGTTGAACAGCGCGTCATTCAGGCAGCAGTGGTAGTGGCTACCCAATGCGCTCGAGGGAAGCCAGTCCATGGGCCGGGAGCTCAGCGGAGGCACCGGGCACCGTGAAGCACACTCTCCGGTCGCCACTCATCACCTTGGGATGAACAAATGACTGAGCATGCCAGCATCATCGCTCTTAGGTTGGAGGCCATTCCAGCAGATTTAAGTAGCTTGGAAGAGGTGAGTAGTAGCTAGGAAGCTCCTATGCCAGCGCCGGGATCACTTGGGATCACTTGTTGGATCTCAAGACCCCTGCCTTTTTGGACCCTTTTAGCTACACGGAGCACAGTTTTGAACCTCAGAAACCCTGGTCTTCACACATCTAAGCAAAGTAAGCTTACTTTGTTTTACTCTAGCTTACTTTGCCTAGATGTCCCTGCATGGATTGTGCGCTTGAACTTGTCCAATCTGGTCAACCTCAGTTCAGCTGGATTAAGGAAACTCATGAAATAGATTTTGCTCTCAGCGATGTACAACTTTGAGGTTTTGATTCAAAGTACCACAAATGCTGAGGATGCAGCTGATGCGGAGGGAGTGGAAAATGCCCCTGAAGAGCGGCGGCAAGAGGCAAGTCAGATCTCACTTTGTTGAGGAAGGTCGGTGAATTGCAGATGACATTCATCCTGCTGTCGCATGCTGTCGCCCGTGTTGGGTGTTTCATTTTGGAGTGCTGGACTGTGACCAATGTGAAATCCAGATCGTGGCATATTGATAGCCTGACTTGAATGGCAACTATGGTTTCATCTCAAAAGCACTGCAAAACTAGAAATACCAATGGTATAAGCAGTTGACAGATTGCCATGAATCCAGCAACTAGCAACTGGATTACCAACAATTCTACAATTTGCCCAGGCAATGTACGTACTGTACAATTTTTGATCTCTCCCAACAAATCCACATTTAATCTGTACATGTTGCCAGATACCTCTCTCTGTCGTCTGGGTTGGTTCAGGGTGATCCATCACCAAAAAGTACTTTGGTGGCCAGGGCCCTCCAGTTGACGCCACGAGAGAGCGATCGGTCAGATCCAGCAGAAGGATCCCAACCCTTCTCCAATGCCATCTCTTAGGGGTCTCATCCCAACTTGCGTCATCCATGTGCCGAGGTCTCACCTCCCCTGCAGCTGAAGTCCTTGGAAGTGGAAGGAGTGGATAAAGAAACGGTGAATGTAAAGCCTAATAGCAATGGCCTGCAACCTACTAGCGATGGCCTCCAACCTAGTAGCGATGGCCTCCTGTGAATGTCATAAGTTCTACACTGGGGCCTTCCTTCCATTCTTAATCCTTCTTCCATTGCCACGTCAAAGGTCTACGCAGTTCATCGACCGAGATGCAGTGTCTAGTGAGTCATGCAGCAATGCGGTAGACGCCCAGCCCTTGACTAGATGGACTGAACACCGTTGCAGGCACCTTTTCTGCCAAGAATGGGACTGGGCCGGAGGCGCGAGTTTCATCAATACACATGCGACACGCACCCTTTAGTAGGCATTGGACGCTACTAGGGGCTCCTGGCATCGCTACTAGGAGCAAGGATGCTACTAGGGGCTCCTGGCCGTACTACTAGGAGCATTCTTACTACTGACAAGAAAGAGTGTTGGAGGCATTTCGAGGCTATGTGCGACGCGCCGGTGCGCAAGCACCGAAGAATCATTTTTCCTATCCATCGATGTATTTATTGATTTATCTATATACATTAAACAGTGGGCTCCACTCATTTCCTCCACCCAGTTGCAGGTCCATACACCCACTCACCAGGCAGTTTAAGTAGCAGGGATCTAGGGGACTGCCAAAGAATTCATCGGTCTGCCTATTGGGGACACTGCGCTTCAGTCAAGCTTGAAGGTAGCATCAGCTTCAATGGGACACAGAGTGCACAGAGTGTTCGACTTGGAGAAGTCTTGCAAAAGAAGCTACGGGCCTCTTATTTAGTCGATTTTAAGGGGCCCTTACCGTTTTCTTGTCTTCTTTAGGTCTTTATCATTTCTTTGGTGACCAGGACTACTTTATTGGGACCCCGCCAGTGTCAGCTGAGTTGCGGCCATTTCTTGATGGAAAGGGCGTGAAGGCTTGACTGGGCGTTCGAGCCTTCTTGGAACAGCTTTTTAGCAAATGGGGGCAAAAGGGCAAGACAGCTTACCTCATAGTAAGTGTTCTTGTAATTGCCTATTCTGCATGGTAAAGCTATCATGTTATTGCTTGAAGCATTGCTGTTCAGAGTCTGAAGATGGAACATGGCCAGGGTGCTTTCTTCAACAAATCCATCGAAGCTCATTCGTTTGTGTTGACCAAGCACGCTGGCAAGCTAGAAAGCTGACCACGCACTTAAGAACTTTCGCAGTTTTTGTGGTCTTGCAGGAGGTCAGCCAATCTGATAGTCTGAGCAATACAGGCGACGCAGGGCTGGGCCAACTTGCTGTTCAGGAACCAAGAATTCAAGATGGCAGCGAGAATTGGCCGCAAGATTCACGATCATCGCTTGAGTTTGGTCCTAGTTGAAGCATGTTGAAGACCCGGTACCTCGCTTTGTGGCAAAGGCACTAAAATTGTTGAGCAAACTGTGGAGGCTTGTTTTCATTGAGTGAAACTGACCAGGCTAAGCTGGCATCAAAACAATCCGATCTGTTTGTCTTGTCTCAGTCTTGTCACAGGCTCCAGTTTCGCGGGAGATCGACGCACAGATCGCCCGCCGATGACCGTGGGCGCCTCAGGGGATCCAAGCATTGAGCAGATCAGAAGATAAACAAATGTAAATGTTTTGTTTTATTTTATTTTTTCAATATATATATATATATACATTTTTGTATGCATATAATATATAGATATATATATATATAGTAAGAATTTAGTAAGAATGGCCTCCAACCTAAGAGAAATGGCCTCTATATGGACATCAAAGCGACCATTGTGATCCTTGTAGACCTGACCGTGCGCAGAGTCCATCTGTTCATCTTGTGAAGGCGAACTGCAATTGCCCAAGAATTCCGTGTTACCTTCACACAATCATGAATCAGAAAAATAGACTGACGGACGTAATATTCACAGCCCTGGCGTATTTATTTTGTATCTTCAGGATTGGCTCTCCAGCCCTCGGGATGCCTTGCCACCACGGCAGCAGCCAAGGCAGGAGTAGGTCCTCATGCCACAGACGGCCCAATACCCCAACAACAATCCTTGACCTTGAGCATAACTGGCGCCTTAGTCTTGATCTATATAAAGTTTGAGGACTTCAAACTCGAAATAGACATGCAACTTCATGCAACTATACAGCTTCCCTGGATAGGGACATGACAAATTCTTCATGAGCCAGTGCGAACACCACTATATATATATACTCTCATCCAGTTTAGTTGCATTGATATCTCTTCTGTGGGCATCCGCGACTCCCCTGCTTGGCGAGGGCGAGACCGGACATGACTTCGACTGTGGATCCGCCTACAGCGCAAAGATCTGTACGGGTCACCCGGTGGCTCGCTGCTTCTACTGATGAGTGCTAACAGAACTCGCGATGGGGTTCTGTTCAAGCGGGAAGGGGCAGATTATTTCGGGGCTACAGACATATTACTTAAACATCTTCTTGCCTTGCCTCCTTGCATCCTGCAAGTGTGTCTTTCTTGATGATTCAATCATCGATGACCACGATGCCGCTTCGGTGACAAAAAACAGCCAAGGAAAGGACTGGACGGTGTCTTGGGGATTCATTTCTGTTTGCCAATATGCTGGACGTCAGCAAAATTCAGTTCCTTGAGGTCAGTGGCGCGGACGGCCGGCGGCAAGGCGGAGTTCCTGAAAGAGTGCAGAACAGCATGAAGTGGAAGTAGGAGGAAGACAGCATTGTAAAAGAGGTCCACCTTGTACAACAGACATGGTTGCCTTTATTCTTGGAGATGAGAGTTGAGAGACCCTCACGGAAGTGTCGGGACACAGAGTCCCACATCCATAGGCCTCTTTCCAAGTCTCATCGGCAAATTAGTGTTTGAGCTGCATGAGAGAGAGAGAGAGAGAGATTCGAACGATCCACATCCACCCTCCTAAAGAATCAACGCTCACTTGCAAGCTTGCGAGATGTATCAATCTGAGTTCAGACTGGTTCTGAACCAGGAAAGTATGCCACCCTAAAGTCGGAATATGGTGGAACGCAAAAATAACTTGGACTGTTAATCTTTATCGAATTTGGAATTGACATCAATTAACCAAATGAAAAAAACATCCCATGCAGATGAGTTGAGATAGAACCTATCTTTCACGCGAGGCTCCGCTGGCATCCAGCGCCCGAGACGTCGGCCTGGGGAAGAGCCTCAGGCCTTGGCTTTCCAGCGGTCCTCGGTTTCCACTGAGCATACTGGCTATATACTGATCATATGTAGTACAAAGGTAGAAAGATGGATGCTTCCTACTGTTTTCCTCCTTTTATTACAGTTATTAAGGCAGGTTTGCTAGACTCCCACTCACAACATTTGACAACAGGCTTTCTTCCGGGTGTACTTTGGTGACAGTGCTAAGCGCCAAGTGTATAAAAGTGTATAGCAAAATGCTAGAGGTCCGGGCCAGGCTTGCCTAAACTTATGACACCGAACACACACACACACAGAAGAGGTTCGAGATGAAAAAATCAAAACACAAAAACATACTCAAAATAAAAACAAACACAAAAAGCAAACCTAGACTCAGCCCAAAACCAGAACTCAAGACGAAACACAAAAACGCACTCAACTGGAGACTCAAGTAGCAGAAGGTTGAACGGAGGAAAAAAAGCAAATCCGGACTCAGCAACAGAGAATTTGAGTCTGGATTTGAGTCTGGATTTGAGTCAGCCTGGATTTGAGTCTGGATTTGGGTCTGGATTTGAGTCTGGGTTTGAGTCAGTCTGTTTTTTTGAGTCTGGATTTGAGTCTGGATTATGGATTTGTTTTTTTTCTGAGGGAAAACGCAGGTTCCAGCCCACCCTAGTCTAGCCCCCAGAAAGCAGCAGGGAACTCAACACCAAACTCAAACTGGAACTCAAGCACTTGAAACCAACACCAGACTAAACAAATAATCCACATAGAAATATACAGAAATCAGAAAAAAAACTCGCATGGAATTTCACGATGGCAAAAGGTTGAACAGAGGAAAAAAAGCAAGTCCGGACTCAGCAACAGAGAATTTGAGTCTGGATTTGAGTCAGTCTGTTTTTTTGAGTCTGGATTTGAGTCTGGGTTTGAGTCTGGATTTGAGTCTTGTTTTGTGTTTTTTTTTTGAGTCCTGTCCTAAGTAGACCTGTTCTCCTGAGTGTGGATTTGTTTTTCCTATTTGTTTATTTTTTGAATATGTGTTGTTTTGATTTTTTCAAGGATTTTGGCTCTGCGTGTTGAGTTCGGGTTCATAAGCCTAAACAAGTCGGATATGACAGGAGCAGTGGGTAGGAAGTCCTTGCAAGAGTCCAGGAATTGTAAGTTTTCTAGCATGTTTTGTGCTTCAACTTCCACGAAAAGGTTCACAGCAAGGACTCAGGATATAACAATTGTGCTTTGTGCAATTCATTACCTTTGGCAGACTGCAAGAAACCATGCTACTCATTTCTTGTATGGAGTATCCTAAGGCGAGCCTAATTGAATCGGTGGCGGAAAGAGAATGACAACCTCGACTTGAACTAAGCAAGGTTAGAATAATTTGAGTCTCCAATGTGTTGAACTTCAGTCCTCCCCGGGGCCCGGGGGCAAAGAGATACAAAGGGAAGAAGAAAAGAATGTGTTTAGGTTTCTTTGATAAGGCTCCTTTACAGGGGTCCTTACTCCAGGGCTCAAGCATTTTTTCTTTTGTTTGATTATTCCAAAAGGCTCTATATTCCTTTATAGTTATACGATCTTATTATATAAAGCAAAACCCACATTTCCTATCTTTTTTGGTATTCTTTTTTCAAGCTTTTTGATTGCCAGGTCAAGGCCAAGACCCCGACCCCCAGCCGCACGTCCGGAACCTCAGGTCAGGCAGAGAACGGTTTATAGGTCGTCCAATGGATTGAATACAGAAACACTCATGTCTAGGATGAGGAAGAAATCTCAGGACAGAGAAGGTGTTTTCACCTGTCCCACACCATGCGATTTACTGGGAAAACCGGGACATCCCACACACTCCCAAAATGTTTGCCTGATGCGACCTTTGACAATCACTTTGATACTTGCTTTTTTTGATAGGACATGATGATACATGATGAATAGCTGTTGGTCCTAAGGATTTGCTGTAAACTCTTTCATTTTGAGTCAAGGTCTGCCGTAGTTGAGAACGCAAATCACACTTTGTGGCCAAAGGCGGTGAACTTGTTGAGTGTGATGTACTGCGCTCGGGTTGTAGATTCACCCGAGCATCTAGCGACGCTAGTTCGATGCGTCCTTTCCCTTAAGCTGGGGGTTTGACTCGTCCTTGCGGCAACCGAGATCACCACCAAGTCAGCAGGTATTTTCACCAGAAACTAGCTTCACCAAGTGTCATTTTCCCGGTGCTTCCACGCGTGCCCATCCTGAATATGTCCCAGGCCCTCAGCTGCATGGAGCTCAATTTCGGGTGCTTGAAGCGAATGGCGTCCTTGTTCCTAGTAGCGATGCCCTTTGCTCCTAGTAGCGTCCTTGTTCCTAGTAGTATGGCCAGGAGCCCCTAGTAGCGTCCTTGCTCCTAGTAGCAACTTCCAACATTGGGCCTAGGGCATCCATTGAGTCCCTGCAGCAATCTCAGTTGATGAGACCCCGTTCTCCAAGGCGGCTCTTCGTGCAGGGCGAAAGGCGCCTTTGTCATAAGTGGGTTGAAGTTTGAGAAAGCGCGTTGGACAGGCCTCAGTGTCGCAGCGCCGACCCGTATTGTCAGGGAAAACTGACTCCGGTTGCTTGCCCTTTTGATTGTCTGATGTTTAGCCACAATAGAAAGAGATCTTTTTCTCTTCTGCAGGTCAGCCGCAGTCCTGAGCGAGGGCGAGGGGAGGCAGGGTGTAGGAACAAGACGGGCTACAGCCTCAAGCTTGCATATGTAATATGTGAATTACTTTGAAGTTCTACATCCCTCGGCCAAATCATTTCCACTGTGCCTTCTATCTTTAGAGGCCATGTGGTATTCGCTAGAGGTATTGAAATCGAATGCTCAATGTTGCTTTTCCTTTCGGTCCTCTGGTGGTGATAGGTGTTCATGGGCGGATACATAATGATATTACACAATATGCCAGAATCGTAAAGAGCTGAGCTAATTTGCTTGAAAAGTCGCAACTGAACATTGATTTCCCAAACACAGTCAACTGTTGCAGAGTATCTAGATTAGATTGCATATCAGTGGGCCTTTCCAACAACTTCAACACATTCTGGTGTTCACTAAAATTTGGGCACGGACGACAGCATGATATAACGGCATGAGTATCCAAACCTGTGCTCCCTCTCCATGCTGTTACTTGCCAGCGAACCTCCTCCCATGTCAAGAGAATAGGGTATGAGTGAACAAATGGAAGTGAACAAATAGAAGACCTCCGCTTCACAATGAAAGAGGGATCATGATCAGAGCAAAGCCATGTCAATGTGCAAGGGGTGGCCGCATCCTCGCTTCGGAATTGCATCCACTTCAGACAATGGAGTGGATGAGGAATTTGAGCAGAAACCATGCTGGTAGCTACCAGAGAACCTTCTGATACTGCAACTGTGACATGTTGCTTGCAGCCACAGCTTGCACAGGCGCCTCCTCTCCGTCCTTCCAGAAGCTTCGCAGGCGGCTCCTGAGATAGGGGATGGATGTCCATTCCTTCTTCATGTTAACATGCGTTTGTCATGCTTAATAGAAGACAGATTTGAATCTCCCTTGGCCGTTTGACATTTTCTATTCTCATTGTTTCAATCAAGAGCAGCTTTAGGCTCTTTTGGACAAGAGATGTTTGGACACTGTTTGTGCGACAGGTCACAAAGCTGTGGAAGCTACACAACAGGAGCCCACCCAGGTGTGGACGATCCGTCTCCGAGGGTTTCAGGGCTTCACACATGCTTTAGCGCTTCAACCAGGCAACGTCAACTGAAACACATACTGTAATTTATCTCTTTTGCGCATTACTTAATTCATTCTTTTGACCTATAGAACTTTAGACCTTTCTTTTTTCCTTCTTCTCTTCCTCCTTTTGATTGATACTCATGAATATTCATGATGCATTCCGGTTGTTCCGGTTCCCCGTGCTTTCTACTTGCCCATAGGTGCTTTCTTAGTTAAAGCCCGTGATTCTTCAGTTTCCCTAAACATCTGGGAACCAAATGATTAGTGCAAGCGTGAAGCTATCCTGCGTCCAGATGTAGTAGCTAAAGTAGCTATATAGTAGCGTACTCCCTTAATTAAGCAGGCGCCTAGTAGCGATGCCCTTTGCTCCTAGTAGTGTCCTTGCTCCTAGTAACGATGCCAGGAGCCCCTAGTAGCGAACATTGTTACTAGTAAGGCACTTGTTACTAGAAGCGATGCACTTGTTCCTAGTAGCTTATTGTTACTACTAGCTTCTTGTTACTAGTAGTAAGGCACTTGTTACTAGAAGCGATGCCCTTTGCTCCTAGTAGCCCCTAGTAGCGTCCCTTGCCGGGATGTCGGCTCCGGACTCCAAGTGCCCGTGCGGTGCTCAGCAAGGCTCCCACCTCCGGTGTGACTGGAGGCGCTCCTCTGGTGCAAAGGATTTCAGCAAATTGGGGAGTCCTTTCACAGACCGTGACCTGTACCAACTCAAATTGCAATCTCACAGTTTCAATCGCATCCTTTTGGCTGTGCTGCTCGCTGTTTGTAGCCCGGAAATGCCCTTTTCGGCCCTGTTGTTGTGCCGAGCCAAGTCTACGGAGGCCGAAACCCTTTGTGACTGCCAAAAGTAAAGGGGTTGGCCGGTCAACCCCCAAAGGCGCCTGCTTCGGAGACCTCTTGAGGCTTTGATTGCCCAATCAGCTGCGGGGTTCATTTGGGATCCCCAAATCGCAATCATTTGTCACTGAGTCACACAGTGATTCCGACCATTTCGGCTTGGACATGGGGACACATCGAATCACTGAGCGGTGCTGGTTTCCCTTTCTTGTCAAGATTTGTCAAGATATATACTGTAATCAATAGGAATCTGTGTCAGATCTCGCAAAGTTTGGGTTACTATGGGCTTTAGGTACCTGGCTTAATTCGTTTGGTCTTGTAGAAAGCCGCCTGGATGCTGCATTTCGATGCTGGCTAGGTGGCAATAAAACAGGAAGATACGCTTGGGAGTATCAAACACCATATGAAGAAACAGCTTGATTCCTTTTTGGTTCCTTTCGGTGATCATAGATTCAGGGCAAAGCAAACATATTCATAATTGATAGGCTGTGGCTGTTGTTGGATTGCTCAAGTTCTTGTTACTGCTGCCTCTCATTGATATTTCATGATTGGCTCATGTCTTTGCATTTTCGGTTTCGGTCTCCCCAAAGCTACAAACATGGACATGGACATCAATATTTGTTTTTGTGCGCATGGGCAATAAACTCTTGATGTACAACAGTTTGCAAACACACACCCGCAACGTGTCCCCATGGTGTTGTAACATAAAGCGGGCGACTTTCGCAAGCCCGGCGACTTAACCCGGGTGCCTGTAGGGCTGCATCGATGTAGGGCATTTGCGCAGTTGTGGGGATTGAAGCTTCCAGGCTTCCAGGTTCGGGTTGCGAAGGCAGGCACCAATGCCCAGCCAGAAACTGTGGGATTCCTTCCTTCCATGTGTCAGGCGCATTGTGGAAGAGGCCCGGCGCATTGTGCCTGCTGCTGCTAACAAGAGCATTTGGCATTGCTTTGCATTTTCATTTGTATAGATGTGGACCATGAAAAAAGCACCCTCGCACCCTCTTTTTCCGACACCCTTGTTTGTGCAATGAAACGACATTACATTTGCTGAGGCTTGAAGGACTTGTTACTCGCGTGTACTTTTCAATTCTCTTGGCATCCTCTGATTCAGTCCCAACCAAGACAATGTCTCTTTAATCCCAGCTACTTCTAACGTTGAACGATGTTACCAGGCACACTGTAAGATTCTCCATTCTTGTCCTTTTTTTTAAACACTAAACCATCCTTTCTCCATGTCCGCATTTAATAGCTCAGGCCAAAGCCCAAGGCCACGAGCAAGTGGGCATGGCCCTCAGATGCTCACAACTCAAGAGCAAAGTGTGATTTGCAGCGACTTCAGATTTCAGACAATCTTCAGTTTTCCTCAACTCAGTCCCAACATATACTTATATTATGCCAGAACAATGCTGCAAAAAGGTCCTATCAACATTAGCCAAGGCTTGGAAAGACAACGACATTAGGACCCTGCAGCCGTGACCATGTGCTGGTTGTCTTCATGTGAAGGTATGTGGAATAGAACTCACTTTCAATCTCTAAGATTCTAAGGTTTGACTGACATGAGAAATTTCAATCAAGAACACTTGGCTGGAATTTTGAATGGTGAAACCATGATTTTGCTCATGTCCGGGTGCTATATACATGGAGAGGTGCTTCATTGAAAAAGTTTGGTTTCCGTAGCACTTTTTGTCTCAAACACATAAGGTCTCTTGCAGCTCCGACATAGATTCTCATGGCCTCTCTGATCGATGATGACATTTTGCCAATTGGGAACGAAGAGGCAGTGGTGTGGGACATGCGAAGCTAGTAGTAACAAGTGCCACGCTACTAGGAACAAGTGCCACGCTAGTAGTAACAGGTGCCTTACTAGTAGTAACAATGTTCGCTACTATTTTGCCAATTTCAGGAGTGACCCTTCCTCTCCGAGGCGCAGGTCAACCGGAGGGATTGAGGGTGGATTCTCGATGGTCTTGGGACATCACAAAACCAGGACATCCAATTGAAACTGCTCGGCATACAGGATATACTTGTTCTTGGAAGATGCTTGAACGAACGGTTTTCAATGAGAGATGATAGAGATGGCGCCTATGAATTAGCTGTCGTTACCGTGCAGTGTGAAAGTGCCAATCCCATGAATCTCAACCAGAACTGGCAACTAGCACGGGTTACAGCGTGCATCAATGAATCTAGGATAATCTAGGTATCACAGGCCATTGATCCTTGGTGCCGCGAGGCCTGAAGCCAAAGTGCGGGCAGCGCCAGGCTCTGTCTTTGGCTGAAGTCACAACCGTTTTTCTTCGAAGCTGTAATCAGTTGGATCTCAGTTTGGAAAGCCACGAACTGGAAAACTATCCAGTTTGGACTTGTCCACTTACACCGGCATTTTAACGAATCTTTACAAATCTTTTGAATGCTAGGCCAGCAGCAGCCGAGTAGCATCTAGATTCAACCACCACAAGTTGCTACCAACATTTGCATGGGCGGACCTCCAAGCCACAATCATCCTCTTGCACTTTTCGACTAGTCAGCCGTGTTCAATCTGTACACATGTTCCAGCCACGTGTGAGAAAGAACAGGTGTTCCCAGCGCTCGTGTCGTCGGGAAGCCTGTTGTGGACGATCCCAAGTCACGATGGTGTGAAAAGAAATACAGGTAGATGGAAAAGTCTTGAGCCCACCAGAATCAACAGAGTAGGAACTACCTGCTTCAATCTTCCATGAGAGAGCCAGCCAGAGCTGTACTTCTCATGTGCACTATCGTTCCTAGATTTCGTATTTTATTTCATTCCACGTGTCCCTTTGGCAGCGGGCTTGCATTTTGTCCAAGAAGAGACGGTGCCCTGATTTCTTTTCTTAAACATGCACGTGCAGCAAAATTGCGAGAGCGTTTGGAAGATCGTCAAAGGCAGCAGCCCTGGATGGTCCACAGGGGCTGATGTCTTTGCTAAGCAGGCAAGGTTTGCAGCCAGGGGGCATGGAGATAGGTACCAGCTAGACTGTTACCATGGTCCAACATCGAGCAATTACGCCCTGGCAGCCGTAAAGTGAGGCATGAGTCGCAGAGACCGTAGGTACTTAGTAAATCCTGCGCCGACTCTTGTTGAATGTTCAACTCAATGTTCAACCAACTTGCAAAGCAGTTGTACGAAGTAACCCTGTGTTGTATGGTGGTCAACTTTGCGTTCCCCGGTGTTCTCCGGCAATGCCCAGCCAACTTTGTTGGGAATTTGGTTCTCGCGTCGAACTCCCATCCCATATTCCCGAGCCCTGCCAAAGAATCCATCTTTCCTAGACCTGGGTGACAAATGCGGCAGTATATAGGTCCTCCTCAGTGGCAGGTGCGACGAATGCATACCTCAAGGGTCCAATCACCGCTCGCAGGCTCTCTCCAAGAGAGCCACCTCCAGTGTTGTGCCCAAGAGAGGCCTGGTTGCATTTCGCACCATTCTATGGCAGCTGGAGTACTCCAGACAACTTCAATGCTTCAATGCGAAGGATCAAGCAGGTCGCAAAGCCATTAGATAAGATCGCTTGATGTGCTCAGATCATTGGCCAGGTCAATGTTTGGGTCTTGTGCAATGGGTGGCTGCATGTATAATCTTTATAGTCCATGGTAGTCTTGACAGTATAGTTAGTGATGAAATGTGAAGACAGAGATGGTGTCGTGTCTCTCTCTCTCTCTCTCTCCGTCATTGCAGGCGTCATGTATTGGTCGCCGGTTCGAAGTAGAGCCTTTTGAACGCCCATGTGCTTGTGCAGTCAGTGAGTCAGGCATTGCGCTCTGCGCACTCTACTCCATCAGCTCCAAAGCCTCCAGTTTTCACAGGCTGAGACATGGTTTTCTGCGTCACCGAGTTAGCCCTTGCCATGTTGTTGGGCGTTCGAAAAGACAGTTGACAGTTGGTCCAATCGTAAGTTGACCCTTATGGGCGTGACATGCTTGATTTTGTCTCGCTCCTCCAGAGCTGATTTCACACAGCACTGGACATACAGCAGTGTTTATTGTTAAGTTTTCCTCAAAATCTAGAAACTAGATCATTAGTGTGAGCGCTTAACTTCAAGGAAGCTTCCCCTGCCACCTTTAGGGCGGCGTGGGGAGCTTTCTTGAAGAAGCGTGAGCTATCCTGCGTCCTAAGTAATTTATAGCTACTTGCAAGTAGTAGCTACCTCTTCTACTAGCTACCTCTAGCTACTAGCTGCAACCTCTACGGCCTATCCTACGCCCCCCCTTCCTTTTCCTTCAGTTCAGGATGTTCAGGCGAGGACTTCAAGCCTGGTGACTGGGCCACCCACCTGCGCCGAGGCGTGGCGGTGAGTGTTGCTGTGGCCGCCAATGGCCTCCAATTGCGCCACCGGTTTAGCACAATTGCCTCCAAGTGCAGTGCGGTCTGTTTTAATGCTTCAATGTGAGGTCACATGGCAGCTTCACAAAGGCTGTTCTGAACGACAAATAGCTGAAGACGTGGTTCTGGTATGCTCTGGTACTATGTACATGGAAGCAGTCCCCGACATAGATGATGGGCAGGGCGACCTGCTTCACCTCCCAGATCCAAGTCGCAAGGAGAGGGATCCAAGCGCATCCCCAAAGGGATGTCATGTGCACACAAGGAAAGCAAAGGAAAGCACACATTCAACATTCAGATTTGAATCGACTTTTGCTTTGCTTGAAAAAGACCTTCGGCTGAGGAGGATTACGGCGCGCTTGGTCACCAGTAGGTGCAGCTGGAAATGTCTCAACAGTCCTGCGTTTCCAGGACAGGCACAAATATATGGCACACCACATACTGTAGTATACATGTACATACAAATAAATATATCTATAAATACATTGCATACAAAAACACATACATGTAAGTGCGAGGGAAGAGAGACTGTTGACTTCGTGCGACAATGATACAGTCCGCCGAATGCCAGGGAACTCAATTCTTGTCCGACGATCTTCTGTACAAACTACACGATCCCAGCACCTTATTGTGATACTCACACAAATTCGTGCACTGGCCCATGGACAGATTGCGTATCAGGTGCGGCCACTTCACCCCCTCGATGGCAGCCCTTGGCCCATGCTTTGGAACCAAAGGCACAATAGAGCTCGGCTTGCTCTGGCCCATCGTTCAAAGAACATGGGCTTTCCTCAAAAAGTGGGGTTGTGCTTGCATGGTCGCTGCGCGTTTTTCGGGGGCTCTTTCATTGTATCATCCAGGCAAGTGCACATCCACCTTGACGTTTATTTCGAAAGCAAGACCAGGAGCTACTAGTAGCGTCCTTGCTCCTAGTAGAAAGGCCAGGAGCCCCTAGTAGCGTCCTTGCTCCTAGTAGCCAAGCTTTGACTGGTCTAATGCTCACGTCTTTGGTTGTTGCAACATTTCCTCTCGACACTAAATGCAAGGCTCGATAGTAACAGGATTTTGTCCCTTTCAATTCTCTTATTTGTTTCTAGTTTCCCCTCTCTCACTCTCTCGTGCAGTGGTGATCATACAATCTGTCGAAATCCCACAGCACTGCAGGGGGGCTCGCCTCGATTGCCGCCTCCGCCAATGAGGCACGCAGCCTTGTATTTGCAGAAAGGACACCTTGATCATTTGTGCAGCCTTGCCTGTCAACAGACTCAACAGACAGGTGTCGAAGCTTTGGAACTCCATCTCCTAGGATACTTCCGAACAGCTGTCAGAATTTTCAGAATTTGGTCAATATCTCTGTGAAAAGAGTGGAATCCGGAGACCTCTGGAAACTTTAGACACATACCTGAAGAATTACCTCTGATGCAACCGATATCAACCGATGCAACCCCATTCCTACTTGCACGACCTTGCAGATACAGAAGTTCAGGTCGTTTCCGCGTAGGGACACAGTTGAGGCTTTTCTGTGAGCCAACAATTCGGGGCACACATCTTGGAGAATTGAGCATTTAGGTTTGGTGACCAAACTCCAAGCGAAGCAGCTCCTCTGAAAGAGGAAACGCCATCACTCTCGACAGCTCTCCTGAGGTTGATGGCGGGCCCCGAGCGACAGAAGCAACTCGCCGCACTTGTTGAAATGACCTGCTCCAGAGAATTTTCACGTCAATCACATCCAGCAGGTCAAGCATTTCGTGGAAGATTTATGGAGTTGGACATCCATTTTCTTGACTGGAACCACTTGATTTCTGAGGTGATTTGGGTGCTATCGCTGAGCACCAGGCACTTTGAAGGATAGTTTCTCGCATCTGGAAGACTCTAGAGAGAGGCTGCTACCTTGTGTCTCAATTCCAATGCTCAGCAGGTAGATTCAACATAGAGTGCAACGTGAAATGGGACGTTGCATTTGCGCAGAAGTAAGGTGAGCCCTTGCTCTGTCAGACTGTCTGGTGGCTAACGACATTGAGAAAAGGAGCAGTGTCATTCATGACCTACGTATCCGTTTCTCCAACACTTACAACAGCATGATGTCAGCTTTGTTCAGTCTTCCCAGATGGTCTTGTGACTTTCTTGTGTGATCTTGTGTGTATATATATATATAGAGAAATCTTGCCCAACAATCTGGCGTGCTTGCTTAGTCCTGGAATGCATGTATTTGTTTAATTTTAGGCGGCGCTGCATCCACGTCTTTGTGGCAGTTTGAGTACCGACGAACGACTTCCTTTGCAAGCGCTAAAAGCAGTCACCTGCGTCTGCAACCTGTTCGGGTGTGCTTCATCTTCAGGGCTCAAGGTGTCATTGGCCCAACTTGTTCAGGCCTGGGTGCTAGGGATTGCCAGGGCTGGGGGTGCTGTACACGTAGCTAGGTGATGTTTGGCAGAAACAAAGGGACCAAGAGGCTTTGGGGGGCTTGTGTCGAGCTACAGATACAAGTTACAAGTCCCTCAAAACTCATTGCTGATTCGGTCCGCCAGGCAAGTCACGAAAGCTAGCACCAGCTAGCTGGACTTGTTCGTGCTTTAGCAAGTGAGCGGGGTTCAACTCCTCCCTGGGACGTCTCGACTGTCACTCGCTTCACCCCCGCCCTGCTAGCTTTCCTCACCAACCCTCGGCCTCAACTTGGACATAGACGGCAGTCGGAGTTATAGTCAGATGGAAACATAGAATCAAAGCCCAAAGCAACTCCATCCTCAATTTCCAACCAGAAGATGCTGGTACCTTGAAACTCAGATCGAGAGATGATTGAGAGCGTCTCGACAGGAGGGTTTCAGAGCTTATCAGTGTGTCTCACATGGTCTTGGGCAGGCAGCCAAAGTTAGGCATCATGGGCATGAAATACGTCGCTGCGTACCTCATGGCTGTCCCGTGGCGGCACAAAGTCGACAATACGGACATGTGCACGATGCACAGGTTTTGCAAAATGATACAGGGAAGCACATACTTGAATTACTTGACGTTTCTATAGTTTTGACATTCGGCTGCGGGAAACTGTCTGAGGTTATACAGGAATCACAAGTTATACATACGTATATTTTTGTATCCGAAAATCAAGGCCTTGGCAGGCAAGACGCCCACGGCGGAGGATATCAAGAGCATCCTCGCAACTTGACAAAGTTGAGCAAGGGTGCGGAGTTGAGGAAGACAATCTTTTGAAGCCAATGTGTGCATTGAACTAGACAATGAGACCCGCAACTTAACTTTTGCCCAAGGGTTTCAGAGCAGAGAACAGTGACAAAGCAGAGAAAATAGGGGCACGGGCACCACTGCCATAGCAAGAATACACCCAATGCTGAATGCTCCAACGAACGGAGCCTGCTTTGTTTACAGGCACCCAGGATCCTTTCAGCAATCCGTTTAATCCTTACCTCGCAATGCAAGAGTTTGGTCGGGGTCCTACCTAAAGATCCAGATTGGTGAGACCTTGATGCACGCCAGGCACACTAGGTGTCGGTTGCATGTTGGTCTTCCGTTATTCCTACATTCGATGGTTTCTTTGGAGCAACACCCCCAACTTGAAACTGGCTATATACTGTATTGCTACCGGTCTTGCTGTGCGAGGCACATTCAGAGTGGAATAGCTCGATGCCCGAAAACCTACTTAGTCCTGGAACCATGTGAGTTATCAGAGCCATTGGTGCAATCAGGTGTTGTGTGATCTGGCACTGTTGACAATTCCAGCACATCCCTCGCTGGTTCCATTTTGGAACTAAGGAATCCGTGGAATCCGAATACGCCAAGAGCTGAGTGTGTGGTGGGAGTCCAAACATCCAGTCCTGCCCCAGCTGTGTCTCCCTTTGTCTCCACTCCTTTTGCAGACCAGTCTGAAGCCCTGTGACCGCGCCCCAAATAAGACCAGATAACACCGCTCGTGGTGTTTCAGCATCACTTCAAATCACTTCATGACAACCATGGATTTCCTTAATCGTCACTACCCCAACTTCAACCCAGCGGTGTTGCGCCAACCTGGATACTCACCATCTCTGCTCTCATTCCTTTGCATTGTCTCCCTTTCTGAAGAGCAAACAGGGTTGCCACAAAGCTACTTCGACCCACATTTTTTGTTTGTCCTTTCTGTCGCCTTCTGCACACTTCAGCACAATGAAGCCTGGTGTTGCTCAACTCCACGCTCGCATTTCCTGAGAGGATGAATCGATTGCCAGCAAGTTGGTGAGCGAGTTGGATGGCAAAGTGGTCCACGAGGCCTTGCAGAACAGAAGTGGCACCCCAAACCTGTCCAGCTGCACCACAAAAGTAGACACGACTTTTACCCATGTTGGACATGTTTCCTCTGCAGGTCGTGGCTGCCGGCAAGGAGAATCTTGCACCCCGTAAGAACTGGTCACTCAGGGGTGACCTGATAGTGCGGTTCGTGAATGCTGCTGCCATTAGCGTTTAGCTTGCGTTTCCCTGTGTGCTTTCAATTCGGCAAATGGGGGGGCCGAGATTATGCACCACCTGCTGTATGCAGGAGAAGCTGAAAGGCTTCGGCGGCGGCGGCGGTGGTGTGGCTGTTGGCGGCGGCGGTGGAGGCAGAGTTGACTGTTGTAGAGGCTTGGTTCAAGTATATCTAAATTAAAACTACGTGAATATAATTGAATATGTCACTGACTTGGCATTTAGGTCTAAACAATCTTTCAATATCCTTTAGTATCTCAGACATTGTCCGTTAGATTGCACAATCAGCATCTTGATTCTGTCAGAGAATCTTTACATCAAACCAATATGAGCTTGGTAATGCATGGGAAACAGACCGGTTGACCAATCTTCATAGGTGCCGCACCAGCAGCTGGTGGCGGAGCAGAGAAGAAGGAGGAAAAGAAGGTCCAGATCATGAAGCACTTCATGATTGAACCATTCCACTCCTGATGATGCTGCCCAACGTGGCTACATTGGCTTGGAACAGGTTGTGGAGGAGGAAGAGGAAGAAGAGATGGAATTCGATCTTTTCGGATAAGGCTCAACTGTAGCAATTGTTGATTTGCGTGTTCTTTTTGCTGTTTGCCGCATGGTGGGCCGGACATGGGAAACTGCCACAGTGGCAGATAGATAGATGGATAGATAGGTAGAGATAGAGATAGAGATAGAGACAGAGACAGAGATAGAGACAGAGACAGAGATAGAGATAGAGACAGAGAGAGAGAGAGAGAGAGCGGGGGGGGAGCGAGAGAGAGAGAGGGAGGAAACCAAAGAGCAAGATCTGGGAAGCAAACCGTAGATGTACAGGCCCAAGACCATCCCTATTAGGTTGGAGGCCATCACTAGTAGGTTGGAGGCCATTCCTATTAGGGTGGAGCCCATTAGTAGTAGGTTGGAGGCCATTCCTATTACGGTGGAGGCCATTGCTATCCGGTTTTCTTCACAGGTTTAAAAACAAGATGTTCCACATTTCCTCATAAGGGAATGACTTGAGAATGGCGTCAATCTCGCGGACTTGCATTTTTCCATAGGATGCACAATAAAATTGTCAGCCACCAGCCTGCAGACCAGAACGGGGGAGTGGCAGGAAGCTGTCTTCACACAGTTCTTGCTCAGGAACAGGACCGAAGGGTGTAAACATATGTAAACACAACCTTTATATAATTTTGTTTGTGTGCCAAAGCTACTTTGCTTTGCCAGAGCCAATCTAGGCTTCCACTTTTCTGTTCGCCAATTCCCTTGTCTTGTTTGCCTCCCATGATTTTTTTCTATAATTGAACAGGATGATGAGTCGCTGAACAAGGAACCTTTAATTTGGTGGGCTTTGCAAAAGGAGATTGTGTGAGTTGAAGGACACTGCCACACTGCCTTGGCCACGAGCTACGGAAATGCCACCCATCCAACCCGCACAGAACCGCCCTGGGAACCGAAAAGATGCGGAGAGGGTGACGGGTTTGATCGGTAGAACCCTCAGAGAACAGCATGAGTCATGAAGGAGGTCAAAGCTCAAGCTGGAGAGCGCAACGATGCGCAACGTGTCATTGAGCACATGCTATCATTCTTCGTAGGGATAGATGTTGGCTTCAAGTAAAGCCGTGCAAGCCCAACGCCCAACGTATTTCAATCGTTCAGTTCCAGTCGCCGCTCTGAAGATTCTGGATCAAATCAAGACTGCAGGCTGAAGATGTTTGCAAAATGCCTACCTGACTGGGTGACACGTTCCAGGCATTTCATTTCTTCTTACAGCCACAGCAAGCAGAACAGGCTTCCTTGGTTTCTGGTCGGCTAGAGCAGTAGAGCTGGTGGAGTGGCAAGAGCTATATCCTCCTCACTACATGGAAAGAGACAGTATTCGCGGGGCATTTCACAATCACACTTGCTCGCGATGCAACTTGCAGCTCCAAGGCACAGGTATTAAGAAAGGTAGGTAGAAGGCCTTATCGCCCTAAAAATTGATTGAGTGTTTCTGTTTATCAAAGGAGATGCATACACCTGACGGCTTTCTGATTTATCTTGATTTGTGTTGTCCTTCACTCCAGGCCGCTCATCAGCGCAGATGGCGAGATCAGCTCGTTTGTGCAGCGGCAGGTGCCACACACCGTCCAGTATGGCACCAACAGCAATGCCTTCTTCAATCCCAATCCATTGCCAGGCGAGCACGGAGTGAACGTTACTCAGGTCGAAGATGGTGGTTTTAGAGCCTGCAAAGAAAGGGGGAAGGATCGTATACTGATGAAATATTGGATACTATTGGCATATTATACTGACCATCGCTGACGTTGGCTCAGATGATCTGACATGTGAAAACCTATATAGAACAAAAGATCAAGGAGCAGCCAAACTACTTGCTGAACTGAATTAGAGAAAGTGACATGTTGGCAGATGACTCAAGCACTTAAAGGGGCTCGTGCCTTCTTGTTTCACGATTTGATAATATCTCTATCTGACTCTCAAGCCTGATCTTTCCAGGTATGAACGGCCCCTTCAAGTTCTTCGTCCACACACCTGCACACTTTCTTCCTGACCCTGCAACACCGGTGGCACAACCAGGCACGCCCGTGCCGCATCAGCTGTGTGGAAAAAGAACAATGGCAACTATCACATGAGTCATGAGGGAAGCTGTTCGAGATCTGGAGGGATGCTTGGAATCTTTTCAATGTTTCTTTGTGCATTTAGTTGTACCTTTGCGAGTTACTATTTGTCAATGGAAGCATCTTTGCTTGGGTTAGGTCCGCTAGGTGCAGGGGAACTGCACAAAGCCGACATTGACTGCTTGACTGTTGAAGTTGCGCTTGAGCTCCCGCCAGGTTACCAGTCCATGGGAATTCAGGCCTCCCTGTCGCCAGTGGCTTTCACATCAATGGCGGCCAGCTCAGGCAATGAGACTTCCCCCACAGAAAACTACCAACCCGCAGCCCATGCCAGGCATGCCAGCAGGAATTTATTCAGTGGTGAGGTCTTTTCTAAAAGTACGGCATTGAGCGATCCAAATTGAAAATAACCGGGTGACTCAGTCTAACGAACCGTGTGGAGCAACTTGACTAGGATAACTCATATGGCAATTTTTTCCAAACAGACAAGCCTGGCAGAGTGACACACACACACACACACATACTATCCAAGTTGATGGCAACGGGATGTAGCTGTTTTCAAAGCCCAAGGTCAGTAAGATCGGCCCCAAGCGGAATTCTGCTGGCAAAGCGAGCAATCTGTAATTCGTTTGAACAGGCTCCGACATTATGGGACTTGATCCGACAACTAGTAGTAACAAGAAGCTACTAGGGGCTCCGACATTATGGGACTTGATCCGACAACCGGTTCACGCTCCTTTTGAGCAAGCGACTGAAGACAGAAGTGCAGTTGACCAAGAGAGGAGGCACTGCAGCATCAAATGAGACCTGGTGCATTGCACTGGTTTGCCCCAGATTGCGGGGCATGCATCGGGCAACACTACCAAGCATCATTTTGCTGACTTTGTATAGACGTATAATGTATTAGATCAATATTGTATGCGTCAACTTTTTGCTTTGGCTTTTCCTAAGGTCGGCACGCCTGCAAATGCTGGTACCTCCCAGGCACAGGCCCGGCCCAGTCAGATCAATCGCTGGACACGCGATGAGAGTGTTGCCAAGCTTCACTGATTTCACCCCTCAGCTTGCCACTTGTTGCTGGAAGGCGTTCGGCAGCATTCCAACATCGACACCCCAGGCCATGACGAGAGCCCCCACATGAGCAGATCATGGCACAGCTGAGGCTATGCTCACGTGACATGTGCTTGAAATGCGGGCAAGTAGTCATACTCTGCTAGCAGCTAGCACATATAGATGTTCCGCTCGTTGCGGCTCTGCAGCCAATGCAAAGCCCGACTTCTCAAAGTGGGTAGCATTTCCCCAAGGTTCGACAGTTCATGTTCAAGGTTTTCTTTCTACCCCACAAATAGAAGCGACTGTGAGTTGGATGGTGCTTGCTTTTGTGTTCGGACGTTTGTACCTTGGCAATTGAGGCGAGATTGACAAAGAGGGGGGAGTCGAGTGGTCTGGATACTGTGGGTGGTAACGTGCATGTACTTGTACTACAAACTACAAACATGGGTAAACGCACGCATGGATATAGATAGATAGATAGATAGATAGATAGATAGATAGATGCTGTTGTTTTACAATTCTCATGTTTACTACGGAATACGTTTGAGGAGTTTTTTCTTGAATGCTATCCCCTTTTGTGATACCCACTCATCGGTCTCCATGAACCGCTTGATGCCAGGCTTTGCTGGCTGCACCTGTGGCCTTTCAGCCTCAAGTGTCAGCAGGCCGGACTCCGCGCTGCGGCGCGGCGTGACCCAAGCAGGGAATATGGTAAGAGCAATGGCTAGTAATTAGTAATGGCCTCGAACCTAACAGCGATGGCCTCCAACCCAATAGCAATGGCCTCCACCCTAGTAGCGATGGCCTCCAACCTAATATGATCATCGACCTCTTTATCAGGTTGAAGGTAAATTGGCCGAACATGAGTGATCAAAGTTGAGTTGCCAAGGTGCAACTTTTCTTTCCAGTTGCGACAGTCCTGATTGCTTCATATTGCTTCCTTGTGATCATACTACGCAGAAGAGCATCAATCCAAGGACAGCTGAACATGCACTAGTATGGTGAACACCTGATGTTTGTTGGTGTTTCTTTGCTCTTGATTTTGTCATTTCATTCGATTCGATGCTTTCTAGATCAAAAACTGATAAAAACTGATTCAGAAGAATCCTGGCGCATGCACTTGGCGTGCAGAAAAGGTTTCAGAAGGAGCTGCAGCAAAGCACCTGAGTGTTTGAACCGAGGAACACGCGACCAGCTTTAAAGGATTTGTAGAAGCTAGAATTGCACCAAGACAACTTATGAACATCTGGCAAAATTATCAGAAGACTATTCTAGTGCGTGGATGTTTGCAAAGCCTGCATTAGCGATAAGGGACCGCCCTCTAGCCATACCCCTGACTGTAAGTGCTCCAAAACTGATACCTACCATATGCTTTCTTGATATGTGTATCTTGGAGGCACAAAGCCCACAAAACGACATTGCAAAACCACTAAGGGCATCACCCTAACTGTCGATGTGCCTTCGTTATACCAATAACACTTCTATCACTTATACCATCTCCCGCAGCCTGAAAACTGCATGTTAAATTCCTGAGTGGGGAACAGTTATGGAAGTTGTCCACTTCTAGCCCTGTCTCCCTACCATGACCTCTTGAAAACGCTGTATGACCCAAGCAGATCCACAGATGATGAACACTTTTTTGAAGTTACCTTTTTCCGATTGAAGCCGCCGACGGCCTAGTTCAAGATTGTTTCATTTTCTCAAGAAGGAAGGCCTCGTGTTGTTCCTGTCCTTTATTAAACCAAAACTGTGATTTCGAGTCATTCCAAAGGGCTCCAACTTCCCAGCAAGGTTCTGCCTTCACCGATGTAAGCTCCATCGTAGCAGGAGAGGTGCTGCACAGGTGTTGACATGCAGTTTTTCCATGGTCATGGTCATAAGAATTCAAAGGGAACGTGATGGAAAGGGAACCTAATAGCAATGGCCTCCAACCTAATAGCGATGGCCTCCAATAGCTTTGTGAGGATGCAGCTTTTCCATGATCGTGATCCTTTACATTCGTTTTCGAAACTCATGCGGTAAAGTTTCATGATCAAAACAGATCCCTACTTTATCCAACCTCAAAACGGTGACTTGCCCAATTTCTGTTCAACAACGGATGATGAGGGCAGTTCTCCTAGGTTAGCAAATTTGACTGGCCTCCGGACCAGATTCGCTTGGAGGTCAGCTTGCAGCCAAACTTTAGTGGCACTTCACATGACATGCATTTCGACGTCATTTCAAACCTGGGCTGATAGATGAAGCCTTTTATCAATCCATGACATGCGGAGACGTTTGCCTCCAGGACATGCTTCGCCGGTTGGGAGCGCCTTGGCGTGTAAGTGGTCGTTTGAATCAAGAGGATATCAGTCAGACTTTACTTTAGCAGCCTGCAACTGATTGCTTCAATTGATTTCCAGCGAACTTGCCTGCGACCTTCATTTCTTTGTCTGTGGAACAAACAAGTTTTTTTTCCTGAGTGATTTGGTGCAACGGAGCTTGTGCGAATGTCTGATGCAAGGGAAGGCACACAACAAGAGCACAAGGAAGTTCCTAGTACATCAAACTAGTAGAGCTGTTGAAAGCCACGATCTAGAGAGAACGAGGGCACAGCAGCAGATAGTATATAACTGAGAACAAAGCACTAACTTTAACAGTCAGAACTTTCTTGGGTAGGCATGATCTAGACTTGTGACAGTCTTTTTTTCAAAATGGCAGTTGTAGGTGCAGCCCTCGCTGGCTCACCAGTCTACTCAACAGGTGGGCAAGTAGTGCAGGTGGTGTCTTGTGACCGCGAAACATGCGGATTCGCTTTTCACACTATCCAAACAACACTCAAGATTCTATATCTAGATGAAAGAACATTATGGTCAGAGAGTGCCACGCGCCTGATTTCTTTGGCTATGGCTACGGTTTCTACCTGACATTGTACATTCATAAAGGACCGGCTTCAAGTCCAATTCCACCTGATCACAAGAGAAGCAGAAGGACAATTCACGGTACGGTCAAGTATTCGCTCGTGGGATTGGACTGCATCAAGAGTCAATTATGAATTGGGCCTCAAGTGATGCCTTTTTGGGGGAGACGCGTCGAAGGAAGTAAAAATGCATCAACAAACATAGAAAGAAACGAAGAAAGGAAGGAAGGAAGGAAGCAAGAAAGAAAGAAACGAAGAAAGGAAGAAAGGACGGAAGGAAGGAACGCAGCAAGAAAGAAAGACACGAAGAAAGGAAGGAAGGAAGGAACGCAGCAAGAAAGAAAGGAAGGAAGGAAGGAACGCAGCAAGAAAGGAACGCAGCAAGGAAGGAAGGAAGGAAGGAAGGAAGGAAGGAAGGTGCTGCAGGAGGTGGCCAGCTTGCAAAGCTGTGGTGCCTGCAGTGGCCAGTGTCGTCAGCACTGTGCCGCTGCTGAAGTGGAGTGTGTGTGTGTGTGCGTGTCACCACCTGTTTCCAAGGTTCTCATAACTAACTTACGACATTTGCCGTTGGACTACATTGTGCCACCGTTCTACTTAGTGTCAGTTTCAAGCAGCAAGGGACAGGGACTTGCCGTTGGACTACATTGTGCCACCGTTCTACTGTGTAAGTTTCAAGCAGCAGGGGGGGCAGTGGTCCTTTCAGCAGTCACTGCCTAACAAAGACACTGCTGATCGGATGTGATATGACTCTGGGACGCCAGAGTCACGTACCTGCAGGCCAATTTTAACTCATCGTCTCACCCGTGTTAAACTTTTCTGGTATTCTGACCAAGCACTCTTTCAGTTCCTGCATTAACCGATAGTGAGCTGTGCGAAACCTTGTTAAACATCTTCAAGTTTACGGACTTCCTCGCCTTTCGGTTCGCACTTTTCTTCCAGTCAAGGGGAACTTCCTACTGATACTAGCTCTTGCGAGCAACCATCTATGTCGGGACACAGAGTCCCACATCCATAGGCTTTTTTCCAAGTCTCATTGGCAACTAGTATTTGAGCTGCGTGAGAGAGAGAGAGAGAGTGCGAGCGAGAGAGAGAGAGAGAGAGAGAGACTGAAATGAGAATGCTGAAGGATTCTGGAAAGGAAAGCAGCCTCTGGTGCAGATCCGGGCGAGTGGTAGTAAGTATGCAGATATCAAGAAAATATTGGACTAATTGTCGTACTGTTGCAAGTGCAGAGTATTTTGGTTAGACACACACACACATATATATATGTCTATGTGTGTATATATACATATATGTCTGTATACGTATGAATATACACACATATAAGATATTTTGTGCTTAAGTGTAGGTTGATTTCCTGTTGGTTTTTTAATGTGTGTTCTTTTAGCACTTCTTTGAGTGGAATATTGCTGTTCCCTTCGCACGTTTGGATCCGTATATTTTAGTTTTTTGATTCATTTTGTTTCTTCTTGATCCCCTGAACTACTTTAATTTTTGATTCATACTTTTTATCCTTCACCCCCTTTTTGGTGTGATGAACATCACCTTACGTTCAGGCACGCCTGCTGGAAGTTGGCCCCTGGATTTGCGAAGTCGAAGGTTGCGCTTGCTGGACCCGTCCAAGGAAAGTAGTAGGTAAATACCAAGAAAACATTTTTGTTCTAGAAATCAGTCACATTTTTAAGTGTGGCCAAAGTGCAATGGACAGAACAAAAAGTTTGACTGGTGGACTTGTGGTGCATGTGCGTTTCACAAAAGGTTTGTAGTGGAACTGATGCTGAGGTGGATTGATCCTGTCTGGTGCACCAGTTGCGCAAGTGATTCCAGGCAGGTCGCAGATGACTCTGGCGGATCGCCCTTACTCATCCTTACTCGCTTTTGAATCACGTGCAATATTGTAACATAGCTGTTGTCGAAGTCTTCTCTTTTGAAGGACTGTCCTTGTTTTTGATTGCCCCCCTGCAGCCAACCTGAGCAAGAGGACCCGTCCCTTCTCTTGGTGCCAGTGGAAGCCCAAGAGACATCCAGTTGCAAGAGACTTCCACCGTCTGCCTTCGGAATAAGAACCACTTTCTCACCCGCAAAAGTCAAGACAGTGACCGGACCAGTTCCAAGCACAACCTTGCAAGTTTGTTGAAAGCGCGGTTCCGAAAACGGCCGCTTTAGATGCAACGATTGTAGTGCCGAGGTTGCAGCAAGCCACAAGATGTGGACAACATAATCAAGCGATATTATGCACTTGAGACTCAAACGATTGTGTTTTGGTTCACTTCGAAGAGTTCATTGGTTCATATGGGTTATTATTGGTTCATTGGTTCCGCACAATGTCCTGACTCCTGACATGTCCTGACCATATTTGGAATTGCATTCTTTTGAGCAATGCAGCAAAGCGCATGGAATCCCTCATGACCAAGCACTTGCAAGGCACACCTTTGAGCCCTGTCCCGGCTGCTTTTCTTTCAGGCAGACCGCGGTAGCTGTCCATTGCGTTCTATACAGTCCAGTGAGTCTAGTGTAAGAGCACATTGTACTGTAAGGGCCAGAACGGTAAGAACCGTTAGCTGTGACGGACAATCTGTTATCCCTTGCTTGCAGGGACACCACTCGGTTGAGCCAGATGTAATTTTGAGTTGTTCCTTCCCGCACCAGCTGTTTGCTGCTGACATAGCCCATGATGGCCTTGCCCTTGAAGACCAGCTTTTGACTCTGCTTGCTGGTCAAAGTTCCAGCGCCCGGCAACAGGTCATTCCGTAGGCGTGGAAAGCATCGTATGGGTTAGACTCTCTGTGTCGGCATGCCATTGGCTTTTCATTGCAGAATCAGATGGATAGCTACTTCGTGGGAGAATGGCTTTGTGCTTCTTGTCTCCTTTAGAGATGACAGCAAGAAGAATTTATGATCATTCACACACTTTGGGTACGCTCTGATAAAGCCTGACGATTGTTGGGATGAGAGCTAATTCTGTGTGCTCGTGCGAGCTACAGATGACACGCGCACACACACAGACACAAGAGCCAACATTTGCGCAGGAAGAGTCTGAGTGTGCGAATTGGAGTGACAGCGAAAGGGCAATTCTGATCAATTCTGTCACTGCAGAAACCATGTCAGGCACACCCGTGCCTGTTGTACCGCAGGCTTGGAGTGGGAAGTACAGATTGAACAGTTATATGTGGGAGGTCAGTTTTACAGCAAACCGTCCTTTCAATACAGCAAGTGGGAGCCCCTGGTCCCCTGGAACGTTGGTCCGTTGGGCTCACTCAAGCCTCTTGAGAAATCGATTGGCATAATTGTGAAAGGTGCAACTAACGGACACGGTCAGACAGTTCACGGGTAGTAAGACCGGCAAACTGACGAGGGTTTCTTTTGTGTGATGTTTTTGTGTTAGTGTTTTTACGTTCAGCATGAGCATTTTAGAGTCAAGATTCAAGATAAAAGTCGTTATTCTTTCTCTCATTGCCAACCGTCTAGAGCTCATGGCGAAGTCTTTTGGAGGCTGCGGAGGAGCGACTTGCTGCTGTGGCAGCCAAGGCTTCAGAAGGGAGGAGTCTTCTGTCGCGTACGTGTAAGTAATGGCTGAGCCAAAAGTAAAGAGAGATGAAACCAGAAAATGTTCAGGTCCCTTGAATCAGGTTCCCTTTAAAGGGGCCCAACACTAAAAAAACAACAACAACACGCACAGCTGCATATTTTTCATGTCTCTTTACTTGCTCAGCCATTACTGTTTCAGGATGACTTCACGGCCATCTTTGGATGGATGTTTGAGACGTACTTGTCTGGTTCTTGGTTTCCAAGAACCACAAACTAAGACCACTACCGTAGTCCAAAACATTCCAACACCGATATATATATATATAATTATATAAATAATGACTTTCAGAGTAAAGGGGCTGGCATTAAGGTTAGCTTAGATCAGCACGAACTCACGAGTTCTCTTTGTTCGGAGCAGTTCTATCCTGCACGAATCGCACGAACCAATAACAAGAAGGGTTGATGGACTATGGACTGTACCTTTTGGTGGAACCCAACAATCCGACACCAGTGGCCAATAGATAGGTGTCGTAAGAGATCAAGTATGCGGGTGTCTTAGACCTAAGATGAATCTACACCAGTAACGCCATGGTAGTCCGCAGCCAAACGTCCGTGATTGCATCAACAGGTGCCAGTTCCCAGAGCTTCTTCTCAAGATGGTGCCACGACGAGGGTCACCAAAAGTTGGGGGAGCCTGGGGTGAGGCAATGTTTCTGTCTTTGACTTTGGGCCTGGAACACAAGTATCTAGCATTATTTATCCACTAGATTCAGGCACAAGATGGGCAACAATTGTTGCAGGGAATCTGGTGATTTGGGTTGTTTCTGTAGTTTGGAACATTGAGCATCATTGAGCACATGTACCATGCATCAAGCTTGGTGCGCAGCACAGCTCATAGCGAAAACAAGGGACGTGACGATCGCACAGGTACGTCCACAACATTTTCGACTGCCAACAGGCCAGACTGACATGTGAGTGAAGCTGCTGCGTACAGTACAAAGCTAAGTGAAGATAGATCTCAAGGTGGCTTGTTCTCCGGGCGTCTCCATACACCTGTGAAGGTTGTATAAACATGGATATATAAACAGCATTAAACAGCTACAGACACAGGTTTTGATCAGCCAAATGCAGCGTAGCTTGTTATATATAATGTATCACGAAAGCCAGCCGGTAGGCTGGGCTTGAGGTTGTTGGAGCGAACGAAGTGAGCAAAGGGGGTGTGGGGGGGGATGGTTGCGTGGTGGCTGACAAAAAGAGGCGGGCCACTTGGTAGTGAAAAATGAGTGGTTTGAGGGGTATTGTGATGCCGGTGATGTAATTGACGGAGAAGAGTGCATCATCAGCATCACGAGGGGCTCAGGCCATGGAAAGAGAACAGAGGAGACTGTAGTTGCGGCTAAGCTTAGCGTTGCTGTCGGACTGAAGAGGGCACTCCCTATGCGGCGGGAGTTCACGTTGGGGTGTTGTTGAGGGCAGGTTAGGGCAGGAGAGAGAAGAGATTGCAGCGGGCAAGCGTTGGAGGCGGCTTTGAGTTGCTTAGGGGTGCCCTTTTTATTGCGTGGCAAGGTCTAGCTGCTGGACTGAAAAGGACACCCCATATGTGCACGATGCCGTCTGTTGAGGGCCTGCGACAGAAGCCGGACTGAAGAGGGCACCCCCCCGTGCGGTGGGAGTTCACGTGGATTGGGGGGTTGTTGAAGGCAGGAGAGAGAAGAGATTGCAGCGGTCAAGCGTTGGAGGCGGAAGGTTTTGAATCAGCTTGGAGCGGGTTGCGTTGCCGGACTGAAAGGGGGACCCCACTTTGCGGTGGAAAGAGTTCACGTCGATGAGAGGAAAGGGAAAACAAGGGGACGGGAAAAGTTGTTACAATTGACCCTATACTTGAGAGCAGGAAAGAGAACAGGTTGCAGTTGCGGGCGAGCTTAGCGTAGTTGCCACACTGAAGAGGGCATTCCCTATGCGGTGGGAGTTGACGTGGACGAGGCAGGAAGGTTCTGGCTTGCTTCAGAAATTGTTGAGGGCAGGAGAGAGAACGGATTGCAGCAGGCAAGCGTTCGAGGCGGAAGGGTTGGAGTTACTTAGGGGTGCCCTTTTTCCATGGTAAGGTCTAGTTGCTGGACTCAAAGGGGCACTCCATATGGGGTGCAAGGGCATGCGAGAGAACAGATTGCAGCAGGTAAGCGATGAATTGCTAGAATTGCCGTTTTGGTGAGAGCATAACCACACGCCCGGTGATGACAAGCCAAACTAAGCAATCAGCTCTTGAGTTTGTGCAATCTCCTTGCTGTAGCAGTCACATGTGCAGTCTTGTACAGTTATTGAACTAGTTTGTACGTGTGAGACTGCACGTTGCATCCATACCACAGAGGTTGGCAGTTTGTGGCCATTTGAAGTGGCCAGCTGTTGCTAGAAACCCCAGCACTTTGGAGCAACTACTTTCAAAGCTTAAATGAAAACAAGGGGACATCTAATCACGAAAGCCAGCCGTCAACTCACCTAAAACATAGACCAACACACCATACTAAACCTTCCCCGGACTACAGGGGTGCCTCCTTTTCCCCTCCACAACGCATCTTGCACGCCAAGTCTTTGCCCAGGCTTGCCCTGAGGGCATCCCCTAACCCAGAGGCTGGCTTTCGTCCCCTCCTTTCTCAGGTATATATACGGCTGATGATTCTGTTAAGAAAAACGTTTTTTTTGAGTAGACTCTAGATTATTTCTTAGCTATAACCTTTCAATTAAGAAATGTGGCTAGCAGGTAGACTCTAAATAAGGTTTCTTATTCTACTTTCTCCCCATCACAGCGCGCACACAATCACAGCACACACAATCACAGCACACAACGCGAGGACCCACAAACACCGTCGATAACCACAGAGCTCACGACCATGGCAACATGCTGTCACCATGGCATGAAAACAAATGATTTATATAAATGTCATGGCGGGGATCACTCGAAGTAGAGACAGTAATCTGATCTTTTTGTATCTTTTTGTACTATCAATTTACACTTACAACTTGTCATCTCCAACAACTTTGCTTTAGGCGGTGTTCTTATCCTCTCCTAGGAAACTCTCTAGACTCTATGTCTTTTCAGCCGCTCTTTGCGCGCCAGCTCTCCGAAGCCCAAAAGCAAGAGGAACAAAAAGAAATCCAACAGGCGAGGCGGCGAGGAGCATTTCGAAACAATGGCAGTGTCAGATTTAAGATACTTAAGTTTCCCTACAAATCTAGGAACCAAATCATTAGTGCGAGCGCTTCTTCAAGGAAGCTCCCCCCGCCCTCAATCCTGCATCCAGTTGCTAGAAACCAACTTAGCCTAATAGGGAACTAGTCTTTCCCCTTGCTTTAATGAGTATGCACCTACTTAATTAAGTAGGAGCATGCTAAAGGACAACAAATCTGCTACGGCATGACAGTCTGGGGTTGCGAGGTTCGAGGCAAGGTATTGCAGAGGACATGTGTCTACCCTGTTGATGGCAGGGAGGAACTCTCGTTTGCAGCCTTTGAAGGTGCATGTGCTTCTAGTGCTACTGTACGCTCAGCTACGCTGACGAGCCGTGGAAGTGATCTTGCGCCAAGTCATTGATTGCACATGACCAACAGTAAATGATAGTGAATGTCTTTCACTGATGCTCTGACCGGTGTCAAAATCGCACAATTGCCAGGGTGGTCGTCACCTGAACGTAATCAGTTCAAACATCTTGACAAGCACCATTGAATTGTCAGGGATCCTTGAGCCATTGGAAAGGTCTTGCTAGCCCACATTGCATGGTTGAAAGACATGATTCTCGCAATGTGCCCTTTGGCTCAGCCGCCTCTCGCCATGAAAGACGTAAGGTCATACATGTCATGTCAGCCTATTGGGCTAAGAACATGGCCACCAATATTCCTCGCCCGCGACGTTGAATAATGCTCCGATGCGGCTTGAACAAGATGGGCACATTTTTACAAAGAAGAATTCAAAGAAACACATCTTTGTAGAAACTGCTTTTTCATGCCTCGGGAACAAGTTGAAAACAAAAGACAGCTGCAGCTGAAGGTCTACCTACACATCAACTCCTATTGCTTGCCTCGGTGGCCATGACGAGCCCTGTGAAAGTAGAGAAGAGCGAGAAAGCAGCGGAAGCTGCATCTTGGTGAAAGAAGACACAGAACTGGCCATCCGCTGAGTCGCAGTGACTATATAAACACTATAGGTATGTACTGTATATAGTTCACAGCCACCGAAGATCGTCTGTGTAGGGGCGACATGTCTCGATCGTTTCAATTCAGAAAGTGCTTCTGCTGATCCCTGTTTCTCGCAGGCAGGATGCGACTAGCTTGGTGGCACTCGGAAACAGTCGCAAAACACTCGTAGTCTCATGATCAAAATTACTCCGGCATTGGGGAGACATGTAAGAAGACAAGTGGGGAGACAAGGCAGCAGCGGCACCTGCACAGCAGCCGCACACAGCAGTGGCAAACCAAAACGGAATTATAGGCACCCAGTCACTGAGAAGTAAGAACCCCTATAGCTGCTGCATGCTATCGCTATCCGGGAAACTACATGTGACTACCATATCTTCACGACGTTGCTTGTGACTGAGGTGCGGAAGCTTGGAGGTCATGTGCCCAATTATCGCGCGCGTGGAGAGCATCACTATCGGATCCCATTCAAGGCGAGTCGCTTTGCCTGTTGTAGATCGCATGGAGGGAGCGAGCGAACTCAACCAAGTGTCTACTCTCATATGGGTCCCTAAGGCGTATCACCTAGCAAAAAAGGTGTGTCAATGTTGCGTGGCCATGGAGGCTATCCCGGCCACATGTTTTAGTTTTACTATATTCATATCCATCGTGCGTGTGTGCCTTTCTGAAAATTGCGTGGCCATGCTGTGATGTGCCTTTCGTGAGCATGATGTGCCTTAGGGCGTCCACTTGTACTATGTAAAATGTATATAAATTATTGTCAAAATATACAATTATATATAATTATTGTATATACGACATTTTCCATTCGCTCACTGATACCGTACGGGTGATTCATCCGCATCAGGCACCAAAACGTGAACTTATGTGTAATGTGCAAAGTCGCTGCTCAGTGTTGCGCAGGACAAGTCCGGACTTGTCAGCGTGCGTCCGCACCCAGACTGGCTGAAGGCATGCCAAGAGGAGGAGAACCGTTCTTGTTTTTCCCCCGGTTCCATGATGCATTCCATTAAACAAGTAAGTGCCCAACTAAAGGCAACTGTGAAGGCTGTGAAGGGGTCCCACAACTTTCTTTCTTGCAACATGCCTGACATTCTCTTTGCCACTGGGAATGATTGGGAGCTGAAAGAAAGGCTGCATAGAATACCATCAAGGACGCAGCGACTAAAGCTCCTCATCAATGTTGCCAAGAGGTTGCTTTGGTTTTCTTCTGACATTGAACTGGAATCCACAATTGACACACCTCAATCGAAGCTGAAAGAAACCAATTTTTGAAGCATGGTTAACATTTCGATCCGGTTTTGACTTGTACCACCAAGCATGCAGTCCCTACGACTTTCCCCTTAGTACGTAGAGCATTGCCTTTTATTCCGAGTTGTGCAGGTCCCTGAACACCAGACCTTGACACAGCTCAAAGCTGCACGACGTGCAGAGCGAATACCAGATCTATCGATGGATGCATGGTCACAGATGTGGGTCACCGTGAAATTGCAAGAATTGTGTCCCCTGTGAATCTACGCAATCGCAACACACTGTGCTTTCCTCGTCACTACATAGCCATTTAAGCAAGCTTCTACTTGTTTGAAGGTTGATTGGAGACGTGGATTAGGCTTTTATTTCTCACTTAACTGCACTTTTGCATTCTCCCAAAAAGGGAGCTCCTGTTGGTTGTGTGGGGTTACAGGAGCAGAATGCTTTTGAGGCGTCACTTCGGATCTCGGATGTTGTGAATCTTGTGTGCACTGAACACTAATGATCCTCATCGTGCTCACCGTTGTCGCTCTTCTTGCTCCATTTCAGTTTCACGCCTCGCAAAGTTTTGATTTTGCTAAGGACGTTGACGGCGATGGAGTTGTTGGCCCTACCGATTACTTTGTGGCGAAGACGTTCGCCAAGGAGTCCGGGCGAGCACAAAAATGGTGATCAAGGTTTCAAGGTTTTTCTTCGCAAGTGGCTGCTGAGATGATGGATGCGTAATACAAAAAGATTTGATGCCATGTATTGGATGATGTAATTGCACAGAGTACATGACATGATGCATCACAAATTTTTTTGAACGATGCAGTGAGATGCAACGATTAGTGAGTTGTTCTTCTACACTATTATCCGATTGAGAATGTGAAGAGCCTTTGGCACCATTGCATACGGACCCCCCCCAGACGCTTGAACCACCTGGTAGGACCTGGACAACCGCCTCACCACTCCTGAACGAAGTGACTTAGCAAATATGGAGATACGCCAGGATTAAAGTCTTTGCTTCTCCCCTAATGTCATTGCATCTATGTGGCTCAGCCATCGATGGATTTTGAAAGTTGATTTTCTGTGTGTGTGTGTCATGATCATTTTCTTTGCATAGTTGTAAGTCCAACAACTAAGAGCTCGGGAGGGTGGAGCTTGGACTGCCCAGATGCGCAGAGAGACACACGTACAAACAAGTGTGTTGGAGGATATGTTCCTGCTTCTTTGTTGCATCTCTTTCTCCTAAAACGTGCTCTTTCGTCTATAGACCCTCGGATATTTTTCGTTTGAGGCCAAGTGGTGGAAGCTCTGGAGAACGGCTTTTTGGACCGATACGCTTGGGGCTACGACCAGGTCCTGGGCTTATCCAGTCCTTTGTCACGTTCGAGCGAACAAACTGGGCCTTCCAGGGCTTTGAAGTGACTTTAGAGCAACTACCGCACCTCCATCAATCGAATTAGTGACGTCAATAAGGCTCAACCTCAAGAGTCAAGAGACCAGACTTTTGCAGCCAAACTGTTCTGGTCGAACCACTTGAGTACCATCCGCGGTGAATTATCAGGTTGGAGCACAGCGGAAGAACGTGCTAAAGCAGCTGAGAGGCCAAGGGAATCAATGCCAGAAAGTCAAGACACGGCGACTGGAAATTTGTCGAGATGTTTGATGGACATGCAATCTTAAGAAGTCGGTTCACTTTAGCTGTTGGTGCCTATGAAAGATACTGCTGGCGCTGCTGGCCATCAAGGCCGCTACATAACATGTTGGAGTTTGTGAGGCAAGATCTACAACGGGGACAATGCCCATGAGTTGACCCAGGTGAATCCGCACTTCAACTCTCACAAGGTGCCGACCGGATTTGAAGGCAAATGTTCGCCTTATAACACCTTTGTATAGATACTGAGAAAACCATGCTACTAGGAGCAAGGACGCTACTAGGAGCTGCTGGCCTTACTACTGGTAACAAGAAGCTACTAGGGGCTCCTGGCATCGCTACTAGGAGCAAAACTGAGAAAACTTCCAGGAACCGATTTCAATCCCACGAAGGGTTCGATCACCGCTTTTCGGACTGCAGTGAGGTTCCCCGCTTTTGGACGGCCCGGAGCCTCACTGCCTGCAGGTGTTCCGTTTCCACCGCGCGATAGAGGAGAGTCAGAGGACACAAATGGTGAACATAAAAGAGGAAACTCTCAAAAGAAACGAACAAGCAAAGTGCAAGGTGTCAACCCGAGAGGCGATGCCTCCACCTCGATGAAAAAGCAAAGCCAATCTCAATAGAGCATGAGGCTCAAGAACCACACGTCGTCGAACTTATAACATTTACACCGGCCCGGACAGTTTTAAATACGACTGTTGGATTCAAACCACGTTCTTTTTCGGCAGGTTCTGCAGGTGTTTTATACAATTCAACATGGAGCGGAGTTTGGAGGTCAACTGATCTCCAAATGGAATCCCTTGAAGTGAGAAGGAACTGCGAGCTTACCATTTATATTGTGCAAGACATTTCAAGAATTGTCCAAGCAGATTCCGCAAAGCCCAATTTTTCGGGAGTGTGTTGTGGAATTTGGGAAGCCATTTGAACTGATTTTTTTTTCCAGAGAGGAAGCCATGTCCTAGCATGTCCTACAGCAACATCAAAAGTCAGGGTTGGATTGGCAGGGGCCTCCCACCCTCTTGCTGAGGAAGAGGGGGAGGAGGGTCCTGCTCGGGGACCCACTCACTCGACAACTTGCTAAGCTGCAAAAACAATATTTGGTGAGATGCGACAGTGTGGTCCTTGGTGATTAAATGTTCAGGACATGTCAGGCATATTGTCAATGTGTGTGCAGGTACCCATTTGACAATGATATAGGATTCAACCAAACATGCAAGCGTTTCTTCAACCACAATAAATCTAACACGAAAACATGTGCCAAGTTCTGTCAGGACCATTATTGGCAGTCATCTCATATGCACAAAAATCGGTGCTGTTGCAGAAGCAGCAAACACGATCAAAGCCCACAACTTGGTCACAAAGGAACTGAGGACATAATGCTTGACCTCTCCGCACCATTTGCATCAAGGACAGTGAAGGCTCTAGTAGTGAGACCAAAAGCTTTGTTTGACAACTGAACCATCTGTCCAAAGTCTTTGTCTCGGTTAAGAAACAGCCGGAGCATTTTGTGCCGAACCATGGAAAAGGGTACTGCATGCAAAAAGACCCAATGTGTGGCAGTTCAGGCCAAACTCATGAAGAGCGGGTTGGCGAAGAAACTCGTGACCCAAAATCACCTTCATAAACCAAAAGCTTAAGAGTTCCTTTAACCAGGCCAAACAAACGACAAAATGAAGCTTTTGCAAGACCCGCAGCGGTCCTTAGTGGGTGCACTTCCGACTAACTGGCTGACCAAGTGAACACTGTTGGAATGCCACCTACTGTGTCAAGCCTTGTGATTTGTTGGCATCCCACGAGAGGTCAAAGTCGAACAGATCGGTAACAGGATGCATACATGCTTTTTCTATGGGAGGTGAGCGCATGGATGAATCACTGTGAACCTCCTTAACCAGGTCAAGTTTTGCGCTTACACAATGGTACCGCATACACCCACATACTATTCTTGGCAGGTGCTTTGAGAATAAAGTGAAGCCTATGTTATTTGAGCACTGCCCCGCATGCCATTGGTGAGGTTCAGCTCAGTTTTGCCATGAATGCCGACATTAGTTCATTAAAATGTTTGTATAATCAGAGTTTCAGCGACGCAATGTTTAAGTTGTTGTGGATTAAATCTAGCAATGTTCAACAGGGAGGACCACTTTGCTACAGTGTGAGTAGACCCTCCAGACAGCGGCAAGTGGACAGAGAAGCCTCAGCAAGACCTCAAGTCGTTGACCAACTGACTGTAAGGGGATTTGCGCGCATGGATTGATATGTTGGATTGATGGGTTGCGGAGATTCCAGCAGTTTTCATTGTAGTTTAAAGCTGTTTTGAATCGTTTTGTTGTTGTTTCTAAAAGGTTGATATGTGTTGATCAGTTTGATTCCAACGGATGTAGATTTGCTTCCGAGGCCTCTGAAATGAAGATGCAGCGGAGGGCCGAGGTGGCGAACGCAGCCACGGCACTGAAGGAGGTGCAGATGGCCGATTGATGCACTGTAGCACTCGCATAGCACCAGTGTGTTTTTTTCTTTAGCCCGTGACCCTGCCTCCTTACTGTAATCAAGTAGGCCCCTACTTAACACCTTAACACTGTAAGGTATTGAAAGGTAAATTTAACACTTTAGCAAGTGCTGGTGTAGCGCTAGTGTAGCACTAGTGTATCACACATTAGTGTTGCGCTGTAGGGGCCAGGGTTCCTGATTCCCACATATTACTGGTACAATATTCATATT
Source organism: Durusdinium trenchii (assembly GCA_963970005.1). NCBI lineage: Eukaryota > Dinophyceae > Suessiales > Symbiodiniaceae > Durusdinium > Durusdinium trenchii. The sequence goes on from CAXAMN010007169.1 coordinate 168,579, forward strand.
CCAACTGCTCTTCTGCAGTGCGTGTGTGTTTTGCTTGCCGCTTTGACGGCCATGTTTGTCGTCGAGAAGCGATGAATGGACTGGTCTATATTATTGCTTTCAGACCCTTAATGCAGGGTATGTTCGGCAAGGACTTGCGGGTTGGAGGCCATCGTCATTTGGAGGCCATCACTAGAAGGTTGGAGGCCATCGCTAGTATGTTCGGCAAGGACTTGTCATTGTGGACATCATCAGACCCTTTCATTTTCTACCAAGCGGAAGTCAACCAGTGATGTAGCCTCAGGAAGACGTGTCCCAGCAGGCAATGCGAATGCAAGGTCTAGCACACTGTAACGGGGAGTCCTTTGAACAGAGGCGATGCCAGTGTGTATGTCAATGTGTGTGTGTGTGTGTAACCTTTGGAGTCACAAGGTTCCTGTTGGAATGTTAAGCAGGGGGACACAGCATTTCACTGGGACTGTGTCCAACGAAGCTACCAGTGAAATGGGATATCCAGCTTGGCCAGCTGGACGTACCTGCAACAATTCTTAAGATTTCGTAAAGGTCTAATGAGCTCGGCAGTCATGAGCGGACGTCGTCATCCTGTCGGTTCGTCGCATCGTGGGGTTTGACTTCTGGCCTTTAACTACAGGTACTCAGGCCCCCTCTTGTGTTTTCAGGATTTGGCTTCCTAGGTTGCCGTGTGGCGAGCGGCGTTCGAGTCAGTACGCAATTCGATAAGTCGATAAGTCAGTGTATAAACCGCAATTACACAAGGTGAGTTTGACAAAAGCAGGGGATCTAAGTTATGATCCCTCTTTGGCCTTTGACGTTTTTTTCGGCGCAAGCAGGGGAGCTTGTTCATCATCTGAGTCTTGTGCTGACTTTGCTTTGCACACGCAAGCAGGGGAGCCGGGCACTCTGTGACTCACAAAGTGGGATATTCGGACTGATCATCTGAACGCACCTGCAGAAACGTCTCAGTTTTCACTCGAGTGGCTACTGGGCTAAGCCGAGAACCCAGCATGTCGTGCATTCTAGCTACTTGACGCTGTCGTCTATGCAACTCTGAACTCTAGGCAGTGGACCTGTTTTTTTTGCATTTTTCCAAAGTTCTCACAAATGACCTTCCCAGTGTGTGCGTGTGTGTTTTTGTGTGCTGTTAGGGAATTGGCACGTGTCGCACTTCGTGTCCCTTTTCCTCCATCCGCTGTGCTGCCTGCTTCTGTTGCAGTCCGCCAGGCCCACGAGGCACAGCATCCCTGGCACATCCCTGAGCCCACGCTGCGTCAGGAAACCAGCTGTGGGGCAGAATCATAATGACTATACTATACTGGTTAGTGCCTTCGTGATAACAGTTGATAACATGTCTATACATTTCTTGAGTTGTTTTGTGAACGATAGTCGAAAAAATTGAATCAACAGTGCAAGATCATCACAAACTGCACAACTGTCACACATTGAGTACACTCTCATCAATGATTAAACCTATGAGACTCCCACTCTGATTTTTTGTGTTGTGGGGTTAAACACGCACACACACACACACATGTTTCAGTCTGGGGAGATTGTTCACCCACTGAAACATTTTGGCTTGAGAAAACTGGTATGGTGAGAAAACCAGACAGCTTGCTAATTCAACATTTGATGCATGTTGATGCAGCTGTTCCTGATGAGGGCTTGTATTTGGTCTCAACGTCAAGACCTGGTGTAGGAAAGCCATGCAAATCACATCGTAGGACTGTACCTGTGCGTGAGGAGAACATGTTGGACGACCCTCCCTTCACTAGCCGGCATCAGAAAGCGGAAGCTCGACGTCGTGAGGTGCGGGAGGAACTGTGTGGTATGAGTGGTAGATTTTTAATAAATAAATACATTTTTATGAGTTTGGAGGCCATCGCTTCTCCTTTATCTGACGCCAGGCGCGGCAGTACGGAGGCCTGGACGCGGAAAGCAACGCCGAGAAGCAGCTCCAGGTGAGGATACTGAGGACCTTTGGATGGGGGTGAGGTGAATAGACTCAATAAACTCAATAACGGGAAGAAAAAAGATATGAAAAAGGAGGATAAAGGAGCCTTACCTTCCCTCTTTCATCACTTTTCAGTTCCTTGGTTTTTATTTCTCTAATTAGGTGACTAACATACCTTTCATGTGAAGAAAGGAGAGAGGTCTCAAAAGCGACCAGCGCCCTCATGCCTCGACATGAACAGGTGCCTGGCTTGAGCTTCGTTGAAGCTCCTCAGGCCGGGTGTAGTTGCCTTCCTTCACTTAATCAAGAGTGAATTGACTTCAGGACATTCGGGTCTGCATTGTGCCATGTCTCAAGGTATGAGCGACCGCGAAGTTGACAAGACTGCCCGACTTCGCAGGCGTCCACGCAACGCGAGTTGCAAGCGCAGAGGAAGCAGCGGATGTTGGATGATCTCGCAGAGGCTGAGGCGAAGACCGATTTCGTTCCACCTGAGGCGCTGGACACCTGGGTGAGTGCATTGTCCATCGCAGCTTGATTTGTGGAGTTCATTTGTTAGGCAGAAGGCCGTCGCTAGTAGGTTGGAGGCACACCACTGCTTCAGAAGGCTTCTGTTCTTCTCACTTTTGCGCCACAGGTGCGTCACACCCGTGCGGAGTATGAGGAGCACGAGGTCGGATGGCTTACATCCCGAAGACCACTTTGGAGCTGCAAACATTATTGTTTCCATTCTTTGTGTGGGTTACAAAGATAAGATAAGGTTATCATGAGCTTTTAGGCCACCACTGCACGGCATGGACGAGCCAATTCTTTGCCCTACAGTTTACAGGCGCGGCGTCCAGATCCACACGCCATGACTCAGAACAAGCTTTTCGATGCCCGGAAGCGGGAATACATGGAGTGTCTTGGCAGAGTGTGGTAAGAATAAATTAAGAATACGCCCTAAGTGAAGCACTTGTGGGCAAGTTAGGGATGGTGATGGTCCTGATGTGATTGCCGATGTTGTTGATGCTGTCACTGATGGCCCTGGTTGAAGAAGTCCAAAATCTATTTACTGTCCTGCGCACATATTGTGCAACTTTGCTCTCATGAGTGAAGTGAAGCAAGGGTGGCCTATGAAGGGATGCTGCTGTCACATGACTCTTGCAAACATATATACATCCCTTGGGCTCTCTCCAGAAGGTGAAAAAGGAATCAATGCACGCTTGAATGCAATTCATTTTCACCAGCGCGATGCTACAACAAGAAGGAATTCTTCAAAGGCAGCCCAAGTGCATTCGGGTATTAGGTTCCAAAGTCTGTTTAGTGACCCATTGCCCGGAGACGCACATTTCTAAACGCAACATACCATGTCCAAGACGATCGCAATGAGGACACAGGCGGTCGCCATAGCCTTTGCTAAAGCGCAAAGCTCACAAAACATCGACGGTACTGAGGTACAACATGCGACACTTTCCTCATGCCCACAAGCAGATGCCACTGTTTTCCGAGCAGGAGTTGATTGCGTAGCTCTCACCAATATGAAGTTTGCACTCCTCAAACAGACCAGAGGATGCTCAAACAAACATGGCCACTGAAGCTGAATTGGATTAAGTTGCCCTACACAAGACTGCCATCACTGCACTCTGCTTACTTTAGGTGTGACTGGTGTGATGAAGCGTGACATACCATTGCAAGCCATCAGGAGGAGCATTGGTGGAAGATGAGAAAGACCTATGTGGCTGAACCCTGGGTTACCTCATCAAAGAAAAAGAAGCCAGTCACTGGCAAGGCCTTTGGCTGCATTTGCGCTTGTGTAGACTATTCTCAGCTGGCAGCATAAAGATTTACTGGAAAGTTTCATCTTGGCAGGTAACAGAGGGCGCCTTTCGGCAGGAGACTCCCGAAATGCAGGACCTGTGCCAGTCTGGTCGTACCTTTAGTTTCAGAAGCTGGCGGCTTGCTTGGTTGGACTATGCTTTAATACGGAACCTAATAGCGATGGCCTCCACCTTAGTAGCGATGGCCTCCCTAGTAGCAATGGTAGCTAGACATGTTTGAACTTTGCAAACGGGTGTCAATGAAACATGGATGAAGAGATCATCCCAGCACGGTAAGAAATATATAATGACCAGGCAAAATCACATGACCACTAACCTTCAGAGTTGCGGCATCGCTGGTGAGATTGTACCCACTCCAAAAATCAATCCTACAAAACACGTATCGAGATGATTCAAGATGTATCTGGCTGTGACCACTGGACTAAGAGAGAGCAAGTTTGCCCAAAAATCTAGGAACCAAATCATTAGATCAGTGTGAGCGTGAGCTATCCGTCAATGTAGTAGCTTAAGTAGCTAGGAGCGAACAAGTTAGTCCAATACTCTATGTAGGCACCTACTTAATCAAGTAAGGCGGTAACAAGTTGTCACCGTTTGACCATGGCAGGACCTCAGCATCGCAGCTGGAGGCCAAGCGGTCCAGGGCCGCCTAGAACGAGTGCCTCGATGGACGCAGCACTTTTTGCCCAAAGGCGCGGCTGGGTGGGGCAGTCATGGTTCATGAGATTTTGTGGGGTTGGCAAGTTTGATGGAAAAACAGTTTGATGGAAATAAGTTCAAACAAGGTGACAGATGATTCAAATGAGGAGACCAGGTGTTCTAGCTCAAGTATGGGGCCCATTGATTAAACAAGCTCAAGCTCCTCAAGTGCTCAAGATTGAGTACTCTCAGTAGATCACAGAACTGTACCATGTCCCAACCTGGCTGGGGCTATTTGTCCAGTCACGTGCCCATCGAACTAGGTCTGATGGCAAAAGTGCCACGTCACTTCGACCGGCTCTTCGAGGGTGCGGACGGTGTGGATGATGGAGTGTCGCTTGGAAGGCACGTAGTCAGACTCTTTGACAGAACTGCACAGTTTCCCAAAACGATTCGTTGTGGTTCAGGGTTTTGCCCAGACAACAAGCAGAAACTGTTGGTGTTGGACGGATGTGACGGATGTGCAGAAATCACAAGACAGGCCATGAAGTCACCTGAAAACAGTTGCAGAGGTGAAGGGCAGTACGATAAAAGTACAGGGGAATAAGTTGCGACACCTGATAGCCTGGTGGGCACTCAAGGATTCGAGCGCAACAACCATCATTCCGGTAAGTGACACATAGCTCAAAAATGCTTCAACCATGAACCACGTGATGGGTACCCACAAGTTTTGCCTGCACTCCTGGAGAACGAGCCTAGGAAGCAAGCGCCAGAGCTCAGTGTGGATACAGCTCCACTGGACTCCTTCTCTTCCTTCAGCACCTGGGCTCTGAAAGGAGACGAGAAACATCTGTTTACACTCACACCATCCATCACTATCCATTGTACCGTACCGTGAGTGCACTTGTGCTCCCGGTGCACTTCACAGAATTGGTTCCTTGGCTCCTGACAAAGCTCAGTGGGGGTAGTCAGATAATATACACGAAACAACATTGCATTCGGTTTGTTGCACTTGTGGCCAAGGAGTCATCAGAGAGGCGAGTCGATCGCTCAGCAATTCAGTGGAGAGCGAGGAAAAGGCCGGCATGGAGCCTCCAGGGAGTTTTTTACTCCACAAAATCTCGGACAACTAGTCAAGAAATCTCATTGTGTAGAGCAAACAAGCCTTGTATAGCTTGGATATTTTTGGTGAATTTTGGCTAAAGATTGCTCTGAGGCCGTTGTGTTCTGGTCTGGCTAGTGAGAGGATCCCATTCTGAGATGCTCAAGTTTGCTTTCCTTGCTACTATTCCCAGACAAGAACCTGCAAGACAGCAATGCCCTAGTGACTAGGCCGTAATGAGTGATATCTCCTTTGTCAGGTGGTGTGTGTTTATTTGTCCAGACAGTAGCGCCCGACTTGGTGAAGACTGAAAGGCATCGTCGAAGAAACTCCGAAGCGCAAGAGCCAGTACTGTTGGAAGGACAGGTGTGGATTATTTGGCACAGAAGGCCTCAGAATACCTTCGGATACAGTGCTGTGCTCGCAGAAATCTCTAAAGAGTGACAGGGACATTGACAGACACAATTCAATTCTTCTGAGACCTGCTGCGGAATAATGGTTATTGCCTCCCAGCAAGCCCTGCACACTCTTGTCTCGCAGGAGAGACTCCTTCGAATCAGGTCAAGACCTTAAGCCATCACACATAAATTTCATTAAGTTCCATGGTCAGAGTAGTTTTCTCTTTCAAATGCGAAGTGCTTGGTCCGTCATCAATTGCAAGGTGCTGGTGCAAGGACGAGCAGATCTGGCTCCTTCCGGCGACCCAGCCAGGGCACCGGGAGGCCGCTCTGAACAGCTTGCAGTGTCAGCGATTTCTGCGAACAGCTTGGAATTGTGCGATGTTTTGTTCACAGTTATAAAGGAAAGTACCACTGAATTATAGCCCTCCAAGCTAATGGCATTTTGGATACCTATTTCTAAAACCACAAAGACTTGCCCTCACGATGCCATCAAGATAGTCTCAGCTGCCTCGGTTTGAAGCAGAGGAGGAGCCTTCGTTTTAGGAAATCCCCCTCATGACCTCACCGCTCCGAGATTTGGACAGGATGACCCGAGATTTGCATCCGACTGTTTGCCTGGTCAGCGCTCTCTTGGAGGCTAATTTGTGAGACAGATGACAAGAGCAGATCAGTAGGCTTGGGACCGTAGTGAAGGTGGATCAACACTTTCAAGCACACGATGGAATAGTGCCTGGAAATGCTCGCTGCTAGATACACCTGGATCACACATGCGACGCACTGGATCAGGATTTGCCGATGACCGCACGGGTTCACAGACGACCGGAGGAGCTGACCCTGCGTGACTGCGTGGATAGGCCATGCAAAAGCAGAAGCTTCATGCAAGATTGATGCGGGTGACACTTTCCTCCCTTCTGAGACTGTGAAGACAGGTTGGTTGATTGAGCATGTAACTTTCAGATTGTGCGAAGATATTCGTGGATGTTTCGCGAGTCCACAGTTCCAATGCTGTTTGGGGCACCAGGTTTCACACAACCCATAAGGACTGTTTGAATTCACCACGAGCTTCTGGACTTGGCTGGAGCGCCTCATGAGACTGCCAAGCTGCATACTTGGTTTGGCAGGAACTCTCTGCGCGCCCAGCAAGCCATCCAAAGACTGAATTGGGACAAAGTCGCTTGGCGGCCGTGGCTAGTATGATCGTTGCTCAGAGTTGCTTGCTTTGTTGTGGCAGTGGCAACATTTCTATTTGGAACATGTACTTGATCGGTTCTGTGCTTGAGAATCCGAGGCCCAGTAATGTCCGTTTCAGTTTTTTTGCTTCCATCTGGCTTGAAGCCTCCAGTGGCCTCCAGTTCAAGTTTGTCAAAACTCAGTGACACTACACTTGAGCAGCTTGAGCCCTGTGACAATGCCTTTAGGTTCAGGCCGGGCCAGCGCTCAAAATCGCCTGGAGACACCGGATCCAGAGCCACTCAGAGAACAGGCCAGAGTGCACTACACAAAGGTTCTTGACTTGATGCTGATGCCCTTTCTTTCTCTTGGGCGCCAGAGACGCGTTGGTAGAATGATTTTCGCCAGTGATCTCACTTTAGAATCAGGCTGGTCGTACATTCTCGCAGAATCTGAGAAGAGTTCAGATGCGAGTTCCAAAGACCATAACATAAAAACTTGGAGGTCCCTTGCCAATTGAATTCATTAGTGCCTGTGACAGCATAGCATAGCATCGCGATTGTGGCAGGAACCTCTCCTCAAGGTTCGCACCGGCGGCTTCCAATGGTTTGACCATGCTAAAGAGGACACAGCGGTGTCCCCGGTTGCGCCGGCCTTGCCGGGGGCTTCTGCGTCCGAGCCTGAGGCTGAGGGCAGAGCCTGCAGGTGGGAGAAGATGGGAAGCAAATTTGAGATGCAGAAAGACAAGTCAATGAAATAGAAACCCAATAGCGATGGCGTCCAACCTAAGAGCGATGGCCTCCAGCCTAGAAGCAAGGGGATAATACACCGCATTTCGTCACTGTTGGACGTTTGTATCGGCATGTCCTTTGCTGCACCCTCACAATGAACACTGAGACTCAGACTTTATCCAGTGTATATATATAGAGATGTATCACTTGCTTGTGGTTCTTTGGCAGACTGATTATTGATGGATCCTTCCTTCTCTTCTTCAGGGACCCCCCATCAAGTGAGATCATCCCTCACTGATTGGTGGGTGGATAGCAAGCAGCAAGTGAAGACCTTTCTTTGAGGCACAAGCATCCATATACACATACTCATAATGTACATACGCACCATCATGCTTTCCCCCTGAACATCAAAAAAGAGGAGTGGCATCGTTGTGCACAGGTCAGCACGTGGCTCGGTCTTGGCGGAGCAGAGGCAACAATGAAACTGCTGCTGTTTCAGCACTTGTTTTTCTTGCCGTGCTTCGCTTTTTCCAATGTCTCCTCTCTGAAGTGCTTCCAGCTTGATGACTGTTTTCCAGGTGATGATGCCGGACCACGTTTCACAGGCTCAAGCTTCTCGTTGCAGCTTTGGAGATATATTGACAATCGTGGATACCTAGTGCAATAATTCCTCTTTCAGAATTCCTTTCCAATTGAAGACCATGTCAATTGAATTGCCCGCAATATATACGCATGGTAACCTGGTAAACTTGTAAACTCATCAGGTGTCGCCTGTGCTAATTTCCATCCTGGAGCAATCGTATTTGACTTGTTGCGGGGCCAGTTGAAATGGCATAAGTTTGATGGTGTCCACGTGGCGCACTGCATTACCCACCTCGACATTATTTGCATAGCTTACTGGCAGTTCTTTGGTGTGGCTGGCAGACGCCAAAACCGCAACGGGAAATATGCCAGTTCTAGGTTGCCTGAGTAAACTGGACTTTGAAATAAGAGCTTGATTTGCAATTGAACTTGGGGTTCCGAGAGCATCACTTGCCAATCAGTTCCATGCTCAGATGATTGGACAGAGGTTTTCAAGATCTGCAGTTCTACTCAGATGCATAATGGCATCTCCTGAAGAGCAGGAGGATGTGTCAAATCTGCCCAGCCGGCACCATTGCTCAGGATGTATGTGTATGTATATATATATAGATAGATTTACATTCATACAACAACATAACTTCTTTTTAAAGTGGCAAGGCTTTGGGTATTTGTCAATGGTGCCGACTTTAGCAGACAAGACAAGGCCGCCAGAGTCTCAAAGTGGTCTCTGACTATGGTGCTAGAAGCAAATATTGCAAAAAGTGTACCTGAATTTGCAACCCATACCGATGCAGGCAACTTTGGTTTGTACTTCTGAGCCAGGCTACCAGTGTACAACTTGCTATACAGGAAGTGGGTGGTGAAACTCTACAAGACCCAGACATTCGAACTACTTTACTAGACGTGACGATTCTCTTGCGGAATTTGGATTGCTGTTTCGGGTCCAAACAGCTATGTAGATAGACATTCTGACATGCTACTGCTTCCAAAGCCACAAGTCTTACTCCCAGACTTGGAGGGGCAGGCAAACTCAGCAAACCCCTCCCAAACAATCAAATTGCCAGCCTCGAGCATGTTCACAGGTATGAAGACTCTGCAGTGATAAATGTTTGGAGCTGCAAACATACAGGTGACCTGGGAGAAAACACTTCAAACTAGCATCATGGTCACGACAATCAGCTTCGACATGAGTAGAGTACACAACTCACAAAGTTGGAGGGCAGTGGAGGCAGACAAATTTGTGGCCGACACATAGACACTCGTACGCACAATATGTATATCGAAGGTCAAAGAGCTTTACCTTCCCAGGGTGTCAAGGTTATGAGCCTATGGCAGCGCAGTGCATCAGAGGCCCAGTGTACTGTGCAGATTTGTGCAGTTTCTCACAACCCTTTCTGGGACCTGGGACCAGATTCGGCGAGTGTTTAAGTCGAATGTGCTGCCATATTTTCCATGACCAACAGCCTTCTTGTTTGTTTGTAGCGCTCACATTGATCACAGGGTGGCTCTGGAATTCCGAACCATGCAGAGCCTGGTTGACCATCAATCTGCAACAAAGTTAAAGGCGAGTGTTCATAGTAAATACCCTTGCAGCTGGCGGGTTTTGTTTACTGCGTATGCGCAAGGCCCTCTTACCACGAGCCGAGCCCCGGCTGGGCCAGGTTGGAACTCGACACGTTCCAAGTTGCGTGACTTTGGGTTTCCATTTAAACCCTTTTTTGCACAAGCGGGCTAGGCCCTAGGCTAGGCCCTTGGCAAGCTTCCTTTGATCTACCAGATTCCGAGTCTCTCAGTAACCAGTGGCCAATATAGATGTAGGGCCTGACTGCAAACTAGACAAATTCAGCACACTCTCCCTTATCAACTTGCCCGATGCCAAGTTGGTGGGCAACAACATGATGTCATTGTGCGGGGCCTAGTGAATGTGCTGCACAGCCACAGGGTCGGATGAGGACAGTAGCTGACGACTATAGTGACTATAGTTCTAAAACTTCAAAGCCTTCCATGGAGAAGTTGTGTTGAGAAATAGTGCACTGAAGCCCGTTGTCTTGACCTGTTTCTCAACGTCTGTCACTGGAGCGTTTTTTCGGCCTTCGATATTCAACATTTTACAGAAGCAGCCTGGCACACCGGCTGCCACACGGTTTGCACGCTAAGATTCATCCACTTGCTTGCGGCACATGACCGACGCGATATTGGCCAACAACCAGAGGTCGACCCAGTGTTATGCTGCCAATTCTTTCTAAGCAATGCAGTCTCTGAAGAGGAAGGCTGTCTCTGACATGTTTGTCCCTCAGGCCACAAGTATACAGCTGCCACCCAACATCGAAGCTTTGGTGTGATTGGTTCACTTTGCCAGGCGCAGCGGCGCTGCTTATTGCGACTGATCTATCTCTTCGTAGGAGCCGCTTGCGTCATTTTGCTCTTTGCGCTTTACTTCTGGACGATTGCCATAGGCAGGGTACCGAGCTGCAGACTGTTTGCCCGCAGAGAGCACTTGTTTTACATGTCACCACTATTGCACGTCCGTAATTACGTAGTACTAGTATCAAATTTATCTTGGCACATGGCTCATGCCCCATGGCCCTGGCTTTTTTACGACGGTTGACAGCAGAATGATGCAAGTGCTGGGTGCTGCTCGTGTCAGGGGCAACCTTTGAGTATGGCAACGGCCGCTGTGACGTGCCTTTGGGCAAATATGTCCGGGTTCCCGAGTGAGGGAGACCTGAAACTAACACCTTCTTCGTGAAAGAGGTTACTGAAAACACATAGACCACGTGCTTGAGTGAGATTTGAACATCCGAAGTCGCTCGCAAGCTTCCACTGCCAAGCAACTTCCTGAATGGATCGTGGATACGGGGTGGTTGGCTTTCACGTTCTTGAGAAACTATGATTCTACGGCTTCCAGCCAGCAAGAACCAAGGTGATTCTGCAGGTGGCAGTCTTCTGGATTGTCAGTGGTTTGAGAATACAGGCACGCTCAAGCAAATGCCCACGGCAGTTTTCAAGAAATCGAAATCCGGAGAGTATTTTGCACATCGAATATGGTTGCCAGTTGTTGTCCTGATTATCATCACAGCTGAGCCTTCTCAAAGATACCGTTGCCCTTGAAGTTCTTCACTCGGCCACTGATTGTTCCAGGATGCGAATTTCAATGCGCGCCTGCTGGTGAGTACCTTGGCATCGGCTTTCAGCACCATGATAGTGGCGATAGGCAGGGCGATAGCGTTCACCACTGACCGTCTAAGCGAGAAAGCATGAGAAAGCGACATGGAGCTTAGACGCCCGGAGCTTGAACCTCTTTCATCCCTCGCAGGCCTGCTGTGGCTGTATACGTCCAGAACATGTTCTGAGACCAATCCACAGCTATACTATGCCGTCCCTGGACTGAAACACTATGCTATGTGGGGACTTCATGAGCTAAAGCATGGTGTAACCTAAGACTTAATCAGCCAGAGCAATGCAAGGTATCCAATCAGACGGACCAATTATGACCCAGTGTCTATGTTGAAGGGTGCAGGCAAGAATCTTTGCTGAAAGACCTTTGCAAGACCCTTACTCTATCCCAGTCTCAGGTGGCACATTTGCTCTACTTTGAAGCTGCAGGGATTTGCGCCTTTGTCGTGATGGCAGCTTTGGTGGTGTCTCGGCAGACCGGGACCCTCAGGGACCATCAGGGAATCTGGTATTGCATCAAAAAGTCTTACCGCTGTACTTGCCCGTTTGAACTGCGAACTAACAGCTTTGTGTTGCTCTCTTTTTACAAACTGCGCTTAGTGCTCTGCCTTCAATTCAAACACTCAAAGCACTGGGCACCGTGCCATGCTCGATGCTGTTATGCGACTATTGAAGGGAGACTCGAAGTTTTTCAACCTGGCAAGATAGACATCATGTGCTGCCCAGGTGGAACCGTTTGGAACCCTTTGGAACCAGGTGGACTAGGTGACTAGATTGGTTCTGGCAGGTGCTTTGTGCGGGTCTTCGGATTCTCGGCTGCAGCGTGCCGACGCTTCTTTCTTTATTGGAAAGACAAACATGCTCAACATCCTTTAATGAAACAATGGATGTTATAAACGCACACTAACTTCAGCTGCATTAGGGTTGTGGATCCTTTCGTCTTTGGGATGTCTTCAACGCATCATCAACAAGCCGAGGGCTACTCCACAGCAGAATGGATGTCCGGAGGCTGGCGGGCAGAACAGCAACATTTGCATAGTGTTTATTCCTTCGACCAACAAGTTCCTTTGCAAACTGCAGTTCAGATGATGAGAGTTGAGTTGATAAGGCCATCGCTCTTAGGTTGGAGGCCATCGCTAGTAGGTTGATAAGGCCAAGGCCGGCCAAGGCCTGTTTGTGAGTACTGCAGTACTGCTGAACAGGCGGTCCGGAAGATGCCCAAGGTGCCGAACGACGCGGCAGAGCTGTTGGAGCAGGACATCCGAGAGATTAATGAAGCTCCCTGGTAGTTTTTTTTTTTTTTAAATATTTGTAATTACTTTTTAACCTTAACTAGGAGCAAGGACGCTACTAGTAGCTCCTGGCCTTACTACTAGGAACAAGAAGCTACTACTTGAGATGATTGAGCCCACTCGTTTGAAATCACCAACCAGGCTCTCGTTTGTTTCTCCCGTAATCTTTAGAGAGCGGTTCTAGACATATGATATGTAGTCAGGTTAGACATTGGCCCGGTGGAATTAGATTGACAATTTTTAGATCCCGCCTACCTATGATGGGCCTAGGGTGCGCGTCTTGATGTCCTCGTGCGTTCTATTGAGCCTGTTTGTGTCGCTCTAATATGGAACCTTCCCTTTCGGCTTTTCCATCACTAGTGTACTAGTGTAGCAATTGTTAGGGGAGTACACTAGGATTTGGATTGGATCGTCGGATGCTCGCCATTTTGGACTTTCCATTTCCACCATACTGAGGGTTAGAGACATTGTTGACATGCGTAGTGGCTGGACGGCTCCACGAAGCTTATCTTCAGGCCTCGTTACAAGGTGAAGAGTCCAGAGATGGGTGATACAACCAAACCTTTTGGAAGCCAGATCTTCGAGAGCGCCAGTGGATGGCCGCCATTTGCCAGCTGTTGCCTAGTTGTGCCACGGGCAAATCCTACTTCAAGATCCAAAGTTTTAGAATTCGGCATTGTTTCAATCACAAAAATAAGGCACATCAAACCCGACTCGGCTTAGAACAGTATACTAAAACCCAAATTACAAAACACAAGCCCAAACATGGCTCTTAACTTCACAAAACCATTTAGGGCGCCCAATTCGAAAAGATTACTCCAGGACTTCGCAAAGATTACCCTAGGAGCAAATCGGAGCAAATGAATCAATTGAACATATTGGAGTACTGGGCAGATCGGATCGGATCAGCACCGCCCGCGACGTGGTGACGCGGCGACGCCCGTCCATGTTGCCTCGGAGCTGGTGCCATGGATGAAGAGGCGGCTTTGGCTTCGTCGCATCGAAGAAAAGAGCGAAAAGAACGAAAAGGTCGGCTCTGTAGACTTCATGGACTTGGCCTGACTTGCCTTTCTTTGGTTTTTAGTCTATGTACGCGAGCCTCTGTATGGCCCTGGAACGAAGACATCAAGAATTATTTGGACCTCATGCAAGTTACGCAAGAGGAAGCGGGGATGCTGTTTGGCTTGACGCAAAACGGGAAAGTTTTCTTCCACGCGAAGGCTGAAGGTACTGTCTTTGTGCAGCTCCGTGGGGACCCCTGCGGCGGTGTTTGGGGTAAGCCAGTTGACCTAGACGCCTCGTCAAGAGCGATTTGGGTGGTCTGTAAGAAGGAGTACGACACGGAGAACGGTCGTCGAGTGGAGCATTTCCTCTTTGCCAAGTGGGGCTGGTCTTCCAGCAACAACCACGTCTGGTGGCACATGATGAGAGGAGGCAATGTGGACCCTCGGACCAATCCGTAAGAATAGCCAAGCGATCACAGTCCACCTGTTCAAAATCACCTCTGGGGCAATAGAGTATTTCTGGAGGTGTAATTAAAACAGAAAAGCTCCCACATATATACATATATATACACACACACCATAGTGATGCAATGCTGAATTCAAGCAAAGTGTATATTATGTTGTGCTGACGCGCATCATTCTGCTTGATTTTCTTTGGACCCAGGTGCAGATGGACGCAGACGATGATGCCATGTGGGGTTTAGATGGGCATGGAAGCATTTTGTGGCGCCCTGCAGGAGATGTGGGTAAGCACAGCCGATGGCTCCGATGCTTGGGTCTGTTTATCTTGTCCGTTTGCGTTTACACTGTTTACACTTTTTTTTTTTTTACAAACACATTTTCAACTTGTCAACTTGTTTAAAGCCTTCGGGCTTCAAGTCTGGTGGATCTTCGGGTCATAAAGTGAGGACGAAGCTGTAACCGGACCGTGCAACGAAGGACTAGATGGGCCAACTGGAGTTGAGCTTAAACTCATTGCTGCCGACAACGATGAGGCCGACCACAAAGCCACGACCAGCGACAAGCCGTTTTTTCCTTGTTTGTTCTAACTCGTATCTCCGAGTTCTTTGCTGCTGGGTTTGAGTGTAAGTTTGCATCTACGCTGGCGAACCTGCGTTGCTTGCAGCTAAGCATTAAACCTCAGAAAGTAGAGGTACGTAACGATGCAATTCGCTAAGCCGCTAAGGTTCATTCTCATTTTCTGGGGCGGTTGCATTACGTGTCATAAGCCCAACCTCAAGTAATGAACTATATATGTACGGTGAATCTCTTGTTTTCTCAAATGTTTGGACACCTCCAAAGTCCGTTTCGTATTTGCTGACAAGGGAAAGTGTTGTCAGTTGCAAATGTGACTCACTACCATGGTCGATTGTGCCTGCTCTTTCCTAAAGCATGTCAACTAAAAGCTGCCTGAAAGTCTCCCTTTTGTGTCACCTGTGGCACCTCCTGCACCTGCTGCCTTTTGAATTTTCGTTTTTGGGACTCCGATGAACAGTGAGTATTTCAATGATGATCGATCCGAAATGTTGTTTGCATCCTAAGACGTACTTATTTGTTCTTTGTGCAATTGGATACCATTTGTGTTCTTTACTTAAACATTATGCTGATGCATGGAATTGATATGTTTTCCGCCTCCATCTGAGTTGTGAGTACTAGTAGCAGCATGACCAGCTAGACTAGACTTCTTTTCATTGTTCTATGTAGTTGGCCACATAAGATGGTGTCACCGTGCATTACGAGATTTGCTTTGATGCGTATGATGGGTTGTTGAGATCAGCATGCTCCCAATCAGGCAGGATCCTGGCTTTGGTGCATTGACAAAGATGATCGTCTTTGGCGGCGTGAACCTGGCGATTACCAAACCTCCAAGAATTTATGGGCTGAAAAAGATGCTTCCCTGCACTTAAAAAGACTTAGTGACTTGATCAACTCTTTTCTATTTCTTTTAACATGTTGTTTGACGTTTTTGACGGAGGTGGCCCAGGCACATTTGGCCGCAGACTCAAGTCATACCATGGCATGTTTCATTACTCTGAATTCGATCATTTGTGGCTAGATGCGAGGTGGGTTGACTTCGATATATTTTATTTGATCATTATTGAAAAGGCCGAACAACATTTAAAGATTTGTTGATTTAATTACATTTCATTGGAATAAAAAATTAGGTTATCGGGGAAAATGATTCTACTAAATTTGTGCCGTTGAATTTGCGATGTTTTGGTGCAGAAATATATTATGTATTATCGTGAACCACAACCACTACCAGTACCACAACCACAATCACAAACACACAGCCACAAACACACAATGTCAAACACAACCACAACCACAACACAGCACACAACCACAACCACAACACACAGCCACAGCACACTGCCCGAAGACCCACAAGCAAAATCGAGAACTACAATACTCACGACCATGGCAACATGCTCCTCACTATGGCATCAAGACAAATGATTGAAATGTCATGGTGGGGATCACTCGAAGTAAAGTAATTTTTGATTGATGCGGTGACGTGATGTTATTCTTGGTGTTAACTAATGCTTTAAGAATTTGGGGTTGGTTTAGGTTGCTTGAAAATTCATTTGGTTGCGATTGTTATTCGATTTGTCAGCACAGTTTTTCTTTAGCAGGGATAGTTTTTGACAATGGAACCGAATGGTCCTACTTAACCAATCTCGCCAAAAGAAAAGCTGACAGTATTTGAGTTGCGGCACGAACATCAAACAACCATAGACACCATTGTTTATGCTGCCTCTCTGCATACACACGTACGCTTTGGCTCAGGATTATCACGGCCTTCCTTTTTGGCAGAAAACAAATGGCTCAGTGCTGAAAGATTTGAAAGCAGACTTAGGCACGATGTGGCGGATATGGGAACAGAAGTGTTCTAAGCATCCTAGTGATTACTTGTGATCTCAGTTTGGGGTACATCTCAATTTTCTATACAACGCTACTAGGAGCAAAGGGCATCGCTACTAGGAGCAAGGACGCTACTAGGAGCAATAGTTGCCGCGGTCAGCGCATGCTCATACCCAATTTGCAGGCTGGGCTTTGGCAATAGATGATCGTGGGAATTTGCTGCGTCGGCGCATCAATGGGACGTGCTGTCGCTTTCCAGCAAGCTTGGAGGTGTCGAACAAAGCTCCTAGTAGCGTTCTTGTTCCTAGTAGTAAGGCCAGGAGCCCCTAGTAACCCTAGTAGTGTCCTTGCTCCTTGTAGCGATGCCCTTTGCTCCTAGTAGCGTCCTCCTAGTAGTTGTCTCAATTTATGTGGGATAAGATGAGCGCCCAGTTGAAACTGTGCACATGTGACCGGTCATGCCTCGCTGTTTCTGCGTTAGTTGTCAAACGTTTGATCAATCCGAATCCTATATACTGTCTCAATGTGCAGGTGCTCAACATCCATTGAGTGTGATAGACTCTGATAGACCTTGCAGGGTGATTTTCCAAAGGCCTCTACAAGCATTTCTCCCGGTGCAGGGGCAGTTGTTTCAACAGTCGCCCGTGACGCGAGGCCTCTTCAGACTAAATCTGTTTGTTCGATTTTTTTGTGTTGGAGACGAAAGCTCAACTCCCTTAACGTAGCTACAACTCCCCTTGCTTCACTTGCAAAGCTACCATTTATGACGTGACTGACCTATTTGAGGTCATGACCCAGTCTCTCCAGTGCATTGTTGGTGCACGGAAGTGGCCCCTCGCTTGGGGGGCGGTGGCGGACAATGGGGAGCAGCTTGGCAATTAGTATGAGCATAGGGAGTAGCCTAGCTGCCTAGCTCAGGGTTGGCGATAAGCTGTAGGCACATGTAAGTACTGTATCCATAATATAGAACTTTTTTTTGAGACTGACATCGTGCTATCAATATACAGTGGATGATATAAAATATATAACTATTGTGTATATATATATATAGTTTCAAACATACATGGTCAAACCACGATGTGGTATGTGGTACAGTATGCTTCTCTCCTGCCAATGTACGTTCCGCTCCAACAGCCGCCCAGTCACTGGCCGTGCACCATGACATATTGTGGCTCTCGGTGCTTACCCACCCCCAGGAAGGATTGCCTGAATGTCTTTCCCACATTCGAGAGGGCGATCTGAGCTTAGGCATGGTCTTGGATTTTACTTCCCATGGCTCCAACACAAGCATGGAGACACCTGGACAGCGAGTGCCTTGCAGACAAAGTAGAAGTCCTACTGACTGGAGTCCGGAGGAAAACGGCATGTGACCCAGGAGCCTCATACCATACCTCCCATCGGGTGTGTTGACACTGTGTGATCAATTACCAATGCAGCTTTTGTGGCCTTTTTTTGTTTCTTCTACATGCCTGGTCAAAGTATGTATTGCTGACAGCATGACATTGTCGCCCTAGTAAGGACCCATCATGACCCATGAATTCTGTGACTGAGGTGCCAATCGATGGCTGAAGCAGCTGACGACTCGAGATGACGGTCATAATGCCGCCTCGCCAAATGACACCGATCTGAAGTCTTTGTTGTGTTTGCTCATTTCGTTTCTACTTTGCCCAAGAGAGGCCCAAGTAAACGGTCCAAAGAAAGGGAACTGAGCATGACCCCGTCGTCCCCTTTAGACTGCACTCAGAACTGCAAGTGGTCGATTTCGATGTGATCCACAAGGGGGCAGATAATGACAGGCTGTTAGGGAAAGCTAACCACGATACACAGGCCTGGACTAAGTGAAGTTGTTGTGTATCTCGGCATGACCCCCCGCTTTCTGCAGCTGCCTTGGCTGCCAAGGAAGTCTCCCAGTATTACTCCGCTCATTGCACGGTGGATACTGACCATTGCGCTGCTTTGGACACCACAGTGGAAGATTTCCTCAAGTCTTGGCGGAGAGAAACTAGCAAAGCAACTTGTCTTCAGAAGTTCACAGAATGGACTTCCATCAATTAATGTTATTCTGTGATTGACCATCACCTGTCAGGAGTGGACCGTCTGGGACTGGGATTTGATGAAGCGAGCCTACAGCACCTGCACTCAGTCAACGCAAGTCTGCCAGAGACCCATGAAACACTACGGTGCCTTCCGAACTTTGGTCCGGACCTAGTCCAGCTTTTGCACATCTGAAGACATAAGCTCCAAGGCAGTGAGAGAATATGTCTCAAGGAATGGTTGTGGAGAATAATTCAGGACCCAGATTCTCTCCAAAGAGACTAGTCATGCCGGATTTAGGATGATTTAGGTGTCTTTTTGTTTTGTGTTGTCATAGTACATCCATGTAAGGAGAAAAATTCATGAGGCACACCTTTTGCTGTGCCCGACACCTGCAAACACCCCATGATCCTCTGTGTCTCAGCCAACTGTGCAAAGCGTATGACATCACATGCCCTGGATCGAAGCTGCTGACCTCTGACATGGACTGCACAGCACCCTGCCGGCTGCCATTGCCAATTTTCTCTTCTCTTTGTTTTCTTTTTTGGGCTTGGAGCCCCCAAAAAACAATGCAAAACAGAGAGTCTGAACGCCTGACCATTGAAGCGTATGCCGTATGCAAGGTTTATCACTCAGTAGACCCTGGGAGCTTGATCAAGAACATGACCATGCTGGCAACTCAGAAGCTGGAAAAGTACATGGGACATCCTGCTGATCTAGGCGCCGGCAACGGGTTTGAACATGCTGTGCTTCGCAGGTTTGAACATGCTGTGAACAAGGCTGACTGCCCTGGCATAGTTAGGGCTTTTTTGTTGGGTTTGGTACGTTTTCGCACGTATGTGCGGTGGGCTCTAGCTTTGCGGGGACGGGGATACATGGGAGGTGGGTTGATCCAATTGTGATTGTCGAGTCCAGTGGTTTGTGTTGTCCATTTCAGAAAGAGCTGGCCTTTGGAAGCAAAGCGGCCAGTAGAGAGATCATGCCCTGAAAAAAAAAACCACTGACTTGCATGAGACGTTTTGTTAACAATTTGAAACAGGGACAAGACAAGCCCTTATGCTCCTTCTTTCCAAGATCGCGTCTAGCTTTTGTGGGAGCTGAGTCGGAAATAGCACTGGACACGCTAGACCGACTTTGGGATATGATATGCAGTCATTTGGCTGTTTTCCAGTGTCTTACCCTTGAAGAGTTATCATTTTGGCATCACAGACGGACAATGAGTTGGCCAGAGGCGTCGTCTTCGATCTCAGCTTGTACGGCACGTGGACCTGGATTCCAGATGAGATCTTCCAGAGGTTCAATTGGCCACAGAGCACCAAGAACCTTTTTGAGTTCGTGGAAGGGAAGTCTGGTGCGGCAGTGGCTTGTCGAAGGGTCCCGAAATCTGTCCGGATTACGGTATTCTAATAGCTTCTTGTTACTACTAGTAAGGCACCGGTTACTACTAGCGAGGCATTTGTTTCTAATAGCTTCTTGTTACTACGGTAGAGCAAGAGAGGTGAACAGAATATGACCATCCATGACCTGTCCTCAACCATCATTATATTTTTGTCTTTGGGCACTGAGGACCTAGGACCTTCGCATCCGTGCTTTTGATCCTTTGTATTAAAAGCGTCCATGATGGAAGGCTGTTTTCAAGTATGCCCAAGTCCCAGAGTGGGCCGACTTCCATGAATAATCACTTTTGAAGTACTTGGGAGCTTTGAGCAAGTTGAGGAACAAGCTCAAGCCGTGTCGAAGAGACTCAAACGGCCGTATGTTTAAGGTTTGTGAGTTCCATACATTTCGAATGAATTTGAATATCTTCTAGGTTGATGTACCTTGTTGAGCAACAAACCTTTGTCGCTTGTTTGGTTATGAACCTGGACCTTTACTGAAGGGA
Organism: Durusdinium trenchii; assembly: GCA_963970005.1. NCBI lineage: Eukaryota > Dinophyceae > Suessiales > Symbiodiniaceae > Durusdinium > Durusdinium trenchii. The sequence continues at coordinate 189,223 of CAXAMN010007169.1, forward strand.
TCCTGGAATCAAATCATTCATAAACAAGTTCTTCGCAAGATACGCGTGCGTCGACCAGCAAGAAATGCTCCCTCTCCATGGATAGTAGTTGCATGCTACAATGCTTTTGTCACTAGCAAACAGAACACCTAATAGATCATAATAGACCCTGAAGCATGAAGCGGTGCCTAAATATTGACGTAAACCAAGGTATAATATGGGATGGGACACCTTTGCCCAGTCGTAGCGTTGAGGGTATCAAGCAAGAAACAGTAATGCCATGATATTGAGTCCAAGACTGAAGTCACATTGCCATTCACATTGTTTCAAATTCTGGTCCAGCCAGGTTTGGGTCTTCCGCCGAAAATGCCGTCCAACCTCGCGACAAGCGATCTACGAGAAAGTGAAGCGGATCATTCGCGATGGAAGTGACGTCCACACCGCGGACCTAGAGAATTTGACCATCGCTCTGAAGTCTTTTGCTCTTTGTCTAAAATCCTTAATACTAGGAGCAAGGACGCTACTAGGGGCTCCTGGCATCGCTACTAGGAACAAGAACGATACTAGGGGCTCCTGGCCTTACAACTACGAGCAAGGACGCTACTAGGATGGAAATCCCGACGGTTTTTGGGAACAGCGACTGAGTGCTACAAACCAGCCGGACCTCATGCGAAAGCATAGGGAAAAGAACATCTATCGGCATTCTTACAGGTCGACCATTTTTGCGGCTCGCCACCTGGAGTTTGCTACTATACTATCATCATGCCTAGATGTTCTTCCAAGTTCCACAGTGGCAAGCAATTGGGAACAATGAGTAGTCATTCAACTTGAGTGTGGCATGCATTCTACAGGGCGAACACTTCTTCTTTAATCATTTTTGTTCGTTTTGTGATTCCCTTGAAACTCTGCCTTGTAATCCACTTCAAAGGCTGTGTCCTCAGCTGATGGCCAGGTTGGCAATTTAGCCAATGGAAGTTATGGCTCAGGAGCCGGGGTAGGGTAGACGCAGGTGGCAAGTAATGACAATGAAGAACAAACAGGGTCATTTGTACAGGTGTACTTTCTACAGTTCTTCGGGTTGAGTTCTTTTGTTCAGGCAAGACACTTTGGGTGGGATTGAAATGGTGGCCTCCTGACCAGGAGCTTCCCTGAGAGATTGGGACAAGTTATACCAAGATTTTCATGCCGTGTCCAGCGTCCAGCGGGAAGGCCAGGTTCCGAGTTTAAGATTCACAGCTGTACTCTGATCACATTGGCTTAGACACTTTTCTTTTCCCAGCTATATTGGTTGAAGTCCAATCGCGTGTTTGCACATGTTTTTTTTCTTGCGCGCTTAAGTAATGCATCCCTGGAGTCTTTTTGAGCCAAGTTCATGAGGGCTTATGCTTATCCTGCGGACTGTGCTGGGAGATTAGTTTCAAGCACGCAGGCTATCTTACATATGCTGCTACCCTGGAGATTGTCGGCAGGCACTGTTCTTATGAATGTTTCTTTGTCTCACCGTGAACAAACAGATAACACATGTTATATAGTTAGTGCTACAAACAGAAATGATTGCCATTTCATTTGTGTAATGATTTGTTGAACCAGATTTGTGCTTACAACATCAAGAAACTCAACAGACAGGTTTTCAGTCAGCAGCGTGTGGTACCAGCCGATGCTGGAAGACCAGCAAAAAGTAAGCGAAAGATCAGGGATGCGTTGACAAGCACAAAGAAACGCTTCATCCAGTCTAGATGTTCAAACATGCCCAAGAGATGTCACTCAGTCTACATCAAAAACAAAGAAAAGCAGTTATTCCCGCATGCCACATGTCCAGCATTTTGTTTTGGACCGATTTGGAGGGCGAACCTTCACATTTGATCCTACATGCAAGCGCACAAAGGTGCGCAAAAAAGTCCTCAATTGGTGCACAGGAAGACCCTCTCGGGAGACCCTCTCCTGACCTGACGAGGCAACAGGTGGGGCTTCCGACCACATTCGCGGAAGATTATCAGTGCATGCGACAGGCGAAGCCAGGGGAATGTGTCGACTGGCCCTGTGGATGTCCATGAAATGTATTGATATGTAATATATACTATTTGTTCTTCCTTCCTTCTGTACAATTCAGCCTCATCATACGCTGACTGCACAAGCAAGGCTACTAGACATTATTGTGGATAATTGTGGATATATAAAGATATAAGTAGTCCGTGACTGCGTGATGCATCTTTAGCATGGCTACATTAAAGATTCCTGTTTCGCTGCAGGTCACTTTCGTATACACACTTCAAAACATATGTGGACGTGATGCACCACAAAAGGTGAACTATACCGGGCAGGACTCAATTACAAGCTAATTCATCCAGCTCCAAGCGGTGCCTTGACAGGTCAGCTTTCTAGAGCAGTTGGCCTTTATTGCGCAGCATATACACGATGATGTGCCTGCGACAATCTCCGAAAGTACCTGGAGGAAGCTCGATCAAAGATGATCAAAGTATTTGGCCAGGAGACGATCAAAGTATGTTGATGTTTGAGGGCTGATTAGCCTAGCCTAGCAGCTTTCTAGGGGTTGAGAGATCGAATGTGCCATTTGACCAATGGTGCTTTCGTGAGGGCTTGGGGCCTAAGGGGTTTCTGAGTTGAAGAATAAGAAGAGTTGCAAAGGTTAGTGCGGAACATATGATGTCAGTTGAAAGGTTCCACCGACATCAGGCGAGACATCCTGCTGATGCTCTTGAAATCTGGCAAGTACTTTGACCGCCTTCTTGAGGTGGATGGACCCGGCTCCTTGGACAATCCTGGCCTGCGGTATCCTATGGCCTTAGTTGGCCTAGTTTTGGAAGCAGCTGCGTGCATGTTTTTTTGTAGAGGCAAGGGAGGGTGATGGAATAGACTCAAACATCATTACCTTGTGGGAACTAGACAGGCCCCCCAAGAATAGGGTCACTTGGTTGATGCAGTGGCTCAGAGGTAACATTGAAGCAGAGGCTCAGAGGTAACATTGAATCAATGAGAGTCGTCCAAACAAGGTGTTGTGCTAAAAATGTAAAACAATGTAAACACCTAGAATGACATTTGAAATCATCTGAACTTTTGGACAGGTTGGCGATTGTTTGCTTTACTAAAGTGGCTACCCAGCAGAGAGCAGAAAAGTATATAGATTAACATATATATATATTTTTAAGAATCTAACACGAGCATGAACGAAATGATCCATGATTGAGCTTTGCACTTTACAACTTTACAACACCCGCCCATAGTCAGTCACATATGTAGTGATGCTGGAGATTCGATGCCCCATCCATCCACAAGCGGAAATTAATACATATACATACACACAGTTTTCTTTCTCTAGATCGCCTCCCGTGGATATTTGAGGAAAGGAGGCGATTCCCTCCCAAAGGAGGTCGTTCCCTTGAGACTAGTCATAAGACGTCAGAAGTATCTTGCAAAGTCGAGCGAACAAAGAGAATCATACTTTTGCACCTACTGGGTGCTCTGGTTAACTTGTCTCGAATGGCATGAACTTGTGCCAGATGAGGTGTGCCCTTGGGGGAAAGCTTGATTGGGCTAAGTTTTTGTATGTATGTTGTTGTTGATCACAGGTTGAGAATTTGACCAAACCGCAAGGGCACACTGTTGATTCTGTCTCAAGTTTATTGTACTCCCAAGTGCGCCGTTGCGATTTCATGTTCTTGGCTTCACTACACAAGCGTTGCGAAACGGTGTCCCCAAGCAGTTTTGTGTCTAGGAGTGTAGACGATCATTGTTTGGTCATTTCATACTGTGTATTTGTTCTTTTTGGTGACTAGTGCTTGGAATACAACCAGCCTCAAGTTGCGCTTCCCAACCAATGTTGGGACAGAAAGGGGGCAGGTCTCATTTGCCTCGTGCACTTGTTTCTACATACTGGATGCCTGTGTTTACCCCTATCGTGATCAAGATCTCGTATGGAAGCCGGTGTGCCATTGCGGGGAGCAATCAAAGCAGTGCAAACTAGAAGAGATGAGCAACATACTTCTCCATCTTATTGATGCCAGATCTGCGTGGCACACTGGCTTTTTCGCGTTCACACTGCAATGTCTGTGAAACCAGTATACCATTGGGGTGAGCTACCGAATAGCTATGAAATTGAACTTGTTTCTAACGGTTTCTTTTGTCAACCCATAGTTGAAGCCTTTTCGAGAAGGCCCCATCTCCATCAAAGCGGATGAGCGAGGAGCAGTCTGATTAGTGGTTTTGAGAAGTCGTTGCGAAGCGTGTCCCCACACAGTTGCGTGTCTAGGGGTGGAGGCGTTTGTTGTTTGGTAATCTATGGTAATCAATATATGTCGGGCTTGCTGCTGTTGGTTTGCTGCTGGTTGGCTGCTACTGCTACTGGTTCGCTGCTGCTGCAGGTCTGCTGCTGGTTTTCTGCTGCTGCTGCCTTGCTGCTGCTGGTTGGCTACTGCTGCTGCTGGCGGTTGGCTGCTGTTGGTTTGCTGCTGGTTGGCTGCTGCCGCTGCTGCTGCTGCTGCTGCTGGCTGATTGCTGCCGGTGCTGCTGCTTGCTGCTTCGCTGTTGCTGGTGCGCTGCTTGCTGCTTGCTGCTGCTTGTCGCTGCCGCTGCTCCTACTTACTCATTTGCTGCCTGTCATTGTCTTGCACGCCCTATCATTATAGCACGTTTCTTCCATTGCAGACTGGATATTGGAAACATGATTTCAAGCTTGGTGGCAGGCCTGTTTGGTGAAACGCGGCGCGCCATGCGGAAACAAGTATCGCAAGGACGTTGCCGTGACTTAGTCGTGGCGTGGTGTCCCAGTATATGACTGGTTGCCACAGCTGCGTTGCGTCGCAAGGACTTTTGTGTTTGGGTGTTAGTGGGCATGGGTCTTCTGGGCAAACGTGTTCATCTCGCCCAATACCTCGCCCACATATCGCCATCTATCTCGCCCAACCCGCCAGGCACCAGGGCCAACACATATGTGTAAGCAAGGAGCGATTTGCAGGGTTCATGTTTTCAAGCGTTCATGTTCACATTTTTCGCAGGTGAGCCATGCGGAAGGAACGCGCGCGCGCACAGACACCAAAGAAGGCAAAACACAAGCTAACCATGGGTTTTGTCGTGGTCTTAGCAAACTTCTGGCAGAGATCGGAAGCGGGTGTGCACACCGTTTTCACCAATCCCACATCACAGATGATTTGGTTTCTAGCCTCTGTTGGTTGACGCGGTGTCCCATGCGGAAATTAAGTGCTGCAAGGACTCTGCCGTGACTTAGTCGTGGTGTGGTGTCACAGTGTGATTTGCTTGCCGCAACTGCTTTGCAAGGACTTTCGCGTCTGGGTGGTTACCCTCGAGGTAGGAACTTAAAGGTGGTGCCAACATGTAGGCCAGAATCGGTGTGCCATGGGGGTTGGACCATGGCAGCCCATAGGAAACCTTAGAACCCATCAACATGTAGAAGATTGAATCGCAATGGAATGGTGTAGGTGATCTAGGGTAGGAGAACAAGTGCTTGTTCCGAAGCGGTGTGCCATGGGGATTGGGAGAGGAAAACATGCAAGAATGAATAGATATGTTTGACGTTCCATGCTGTTTGCAGTCTATGTAGAAACTGAAAGCTGGTACCAACATGTGGGTCAGAATCGGTGTGCCATGGGGATTGGATCACGGCAACCCACAGAAAACCTTAGAAAACATCAACATGTCGAAGATTGAATCGCAGTGGAATCGTGTAGGTTTAGAAACAATCTAGGAGAAAAAGTGCTTGCTTCGAAGCGGTGTGCCCTTGTGTTTTCCAAATGGGGTAAGTTCTTACATTCGTGGGGTAAGCGGTGTGCCATGGGGATGGGTCACTACGTCGGGTCGTACCTTCCTTAAGTTGATCATGAGCAGTATTCTTTCACTGATGCTGAACTTTTGAACAGAATCAGATGTGGTCGGCCTGAATGTGTCTTTGCATAGGGATTAGTGCAAAGGATATGGATTCTTGGAATATGATCAGTATGCGGAGATGACGGTCCCAGCATCTTGCCGAGGATATGACGAAGGCCTCAGTGTACGGCACATTACCCATGCGGCGCCCGAGCTGAAGAATATGAGAGATGAAGAGATTTAAACAATTTTAAGCATTCTTATCCAGAGATATGACTCAACGTCATGAGCAAGAACCAGGAAGTAGCAGCATTGTGATTGGGAGACTCCTTCTGAAATAGATTTCGATACGCATTTCATGGTCTGAGGACAACAGTGTGCTTTGGCGAGTTCTTGGTTCAGTTTATGGTGGTGGTCACCTGCATCAAGTGCTTCATGATCTGTACGGCGCGGGTCCCGGGGTCGTGTGATCCAATTCCACAGTCACGAACAGACACACCCTAGTAGTGTCCTTGCTCCTAGTAGCGATGCCCTTTGTTACTAGTAGCGTCCTTGCTCCTAGTAGCGATGCCCTTTGTTACTAGTAGCGTCCTTGCTCCTAGTAGCGATGCCCTTTGCTACTAGTAGCGTCCTTGCTCCTAGCAGGAATGCCCTTTAGTAGCCATGCCCTTTGTTACTAGTAGCGTCCTTGCTCCTAGTAGCGATGCCCTTTGTTGCTAGTAGCGTCCTTGCTCCTAGTAGCGATGCGCTTTGTTACTAGTAGCGTCCTTGCTCCTAGTAGCGATGCCCTTTGTTACTAGTAGCGTCCTTGCTCCTATACATAGTGCATTGGTGGGAAGCAAGTTCCGCTTGTTCCACTTGCTTGGTCTACCAGTTTTGGCGCATGTTTAATTAGTTCTTGGCACACCAGCACAACCACTTTCTCCTTTGCAAATCTTTCAAACTCGTCCACTCATGTTCTCCATGTCTACAATATATGCGCAGCAGGCAAGCCTGAATTTGACTATCGTGCAGGCTTACTACAAAGATGAAACAGTTTGACTACAGAACTTCAGTGTTCTTTCCACTGCCTCAGGCGTTCAAAGTGTCAAACAGTTTGACTACAGAACTTCAGTGTTCTTTCCACTGCCTCAGGCGTTCAAAGTGTCCGCGATGCGGCATCTTCGCTGTCGATGATGAGTGCCTGAGCAGTGTCATCGGAACACTTAGGAATGATCAGTGTAGACTTTGGTTCGAGCTTTTGCCCTCCAAGTTCTGGGGCAGCCAAACGACTTCTACGCATCTCTTGTTGAGGCACGAGTGCTTTTGACAATGCAGAGGTTCGCCGGAAATCTTGTGACTTGACAGCTGAATACGAGTGGGTCTGCAATTTTATAGGAGGATCAGGGTACCCCGAAAAGCAATTTTTGTGTCCAACTTGTTGGTTAATCTGGAACCTTGTAAGTAGAAACCTGGGAGTTTCTCGAGTTTATAGAAAATAGATGTTTTTTTTCAAGTTCGATTCTATAGAGGTGTTGTAGTCATGGCGAGGTGGACTTGGTATCTCAAGCATGTTGATTCTATAGAGAGTTGTTTGATGTTGTTTGCATGATTTTGCATGTCAGGGACACGCACACAGACTGCGCAGAAACCTCCAGCACAGACCAGTCAAGGAAAACGTTTTCAGCTATTGAAATGTGTGGTCCTACCATCATGTGAGTGGCTGCCTTCCCGAACAGGGAGTCCTTTTTTGTTTGGATCCAGTGTGCATACCTCAAGTCTATAGAGCCCCGTTGTTCTACTCCTCTGAAACACACCAGTTCGACGGTACTGGTACTTCAGGACCAGCTTTTTATAAGCGATCTCTTCAATGTTCACAGCCGCTTTTTACAGACTCACCGCCCTCCATTCTATAGAGCTGACACCTTGTTTCTGGACTATTAACATCAATTTATAGAGGCAATTTTTTGATTGAGGTTGGTCCCACCACTTGAGCACTATAAATGCACTACTCACGACCTACCCACTTAATACCAATACCTATGGACCTATGGACCCTGTAAAGGATCGACATCCACCAAAACATGCATCATGATGATTCGAGTGTGTTTCAAGTGTTTTCTCTTTGTTCATGCAGATTTGCTGCGTATGAAATGCATCGAGAAGACACAGTCACATTCTGAGACAAGGGCCTGTCAACTTGCGATACAAACGTTCAAATTGCGGGAATTGCATAACTTGCATGGTTTTCCATCGCTTTCTTTGGTTCCAACCAAGCAGCCAATTTGAGCTGCAGCAAGGTATGGATATTGCGATGTGGGGCAATGCAGCGACTTGGTCCAAAAGTGGCCTGGAGCTTCATTGCGTGCCCGAGCAATGAGCCTGCGTTTGCAGTTCAACCGCTGCAAGTGCAACCAAATCTTGTTTGATTGAGGGGGCACATGGACTGCAGCAGGGAATTTGTATGAAGAAGGACACACGTAACTGTCGTAACTAGCTTGCTACATACCACATGACAAAAGCATCCCGATCTCTAGCAATAGACCAGCCAGAGTGGATCTGACACTTCTTGATGCTTGGCAGGGTTGCGATGGGTTGCGCATTTTCTGTCTGTCATTTGCACACGAGGTGAGACACAAGGAGGCCTTCCGCCGGGACACTGGCGAGCTCACGCGGCCCATGGTCACCGCCTTGTGGACCTGCCTAGTCCACCCAAACTGCACGGAAGGCACCACTACGGTAAAGGCAGGGCAGGGTGGCCTGTGCCTGATTTTCGGCGTTTGGATTTGAGGTTTTTGCTTTCACAACGCAGGAGGCCATGCTGCACACCATCGATGTCTGGGTGGACTCCGTACCGCCTCTGGATACGGTTTCCATGATGACCGCAGCTGGACGTTCTCCATGGGCTTTGCTTTTCCTAGCAGTGTCTTGATCCCTGTAGCAAGTATTCAGCTATTCATCCTCCAGTCAAACTTGCTCGTGGAGTAACTCCTGGAACAGCTGTTTTGGAAACGAGCTTGTCAAATTGTTTCATGTGGTTTCAACAGCCTTAAAGCTCTTGGACTGCCTGGTTCCCAATTGGCTCAAATACTGTAGCTGCTGCTCTTGCTTGCGACCCATCTTTTTGTGCGGGTCACCTGATGATCAACATTTACTTTTTCCAGAGATGTATCAACACACATATATATATATATGTATATGGCTGCGAACAAATGCAGTGTTGTCTCACAGGCCTCGACAAAAAATTCGCTCACTCAATTGGTCACGATTTCGACACTTCCAGGAGGTGGAGTTGGTTCAGGGATGATGTGAATGCCACATTATGCTAGCAGGGACCTGACATATGCACATCCCAAAGCACGTGCACTCATACATGTGATCATCCTACGGGAACGCTTTTAAATATATGGTGGCCTGGCCAGAGCAATCGGCTCCAGAGGTAGTATAAAATACCTGTTCCCACCGTAAATTTAAAGGGTCTGGCCGGGCCAGAGCAATCGGCCACGGAGGTAGTATAACATACTTGTTCCCCCCGTATATTTATATTATAATTTTTTTACGAAAAGGGAGAGCTCGAGGCCCTTATATATTTGCTTGTCTGAGACAGGCCCCCCCACATAAACAATTTGTTTGATGACGCTAAAGTTGTCCGAGCGAGATAGTGTGATTTGCTACTAAAATAGTCTGAGCGAGATACTGTGCATGACATGACCTTCTACTTAAGTAGTCTAAACGAGATAGGGATAGATAGGGCCTCCACATAATAGATAGTGCGTTTGAGTTCAGGATTAAATAAATGCCGCCGCACATATGTAAGCTGACCGTATATTTAAATCGTACCGTATATTCATTCCGTATGTTTAAAGGGTCAGGCCGGTCTGGCAAACACCTTGCCGGAGGTAGTCTAAAATACCTGTTCACCTGTTTAAAGATTCGTATCTTTAAAACACGTGATACCGTAATATACCGTAATATCTTGGAGTTGTGTCTCGAAATACAAACACATCAACACACCAACATGTGATGGACATTCCATTGGACTTGAAGGCAGCTCCTAAGCTTCAGTCGTAGGAGTTTGTTCAGATTCCCCATCAAGGTTATGAGCCTGGCGCTGATTGCCTTTGGCATGCTTCGAAAACGGCATCGAGCACTTACGCCAAAGGCACCTCTCGCCTTCACTGAAGTCAATTTTCAGATCAAAACTTCCTAGTGGTGTTGCCATCGGCCGTGGCACTTGCAAGGGTCAAGAATCTCCAGGCTTACAGGACAAGGCTCTAGTGTGATCTAGTTGCAGGAAACACTCCACATCCAACATTTTTGCTTTTGCTCCGCACTCGCTCAGCCGATGGTGAATTCGGGTGTATTCTTTCAAAACATCCGGGCCGATCAGTGCCCAAGGCACAGATTAGTTTTCCTACTTTTACTGGACCTTGACGGAAGATCAGGTGAACACTGGAGTGCTCAGCGTTTTCGGTCCACACTTCCAGATAATTGTCCAATGAATCTCACGGTGACATATATGTTCATGATGCTCCGCCAGTGAGACACCGGAAGTTGAGGGCAAGTATTGCAGAGTGCTCATGAGAAAAGGCCGGTCGAAGGCCACTGTGAACAATTCTGAGAACGACGGGTGTGTCACAGACGATGGCAACCTGAAAGAACAGGATTCACAAGTATACAGCCGAGTTTTCAACTGCCCATCCGAACGACTGGTTGATTTTACATGACTTTCCTCGTGCTCACGATCATCAAGGATGAGTGCTGTTCGGTGCTGTCAGCTTGTCACGGATGGGTTTGCACAAACATGGACAATTGTAGAGACATGTGCTGGTCCGCTTCCGAGAAAACTCTCGTGGAGAAAGACTCTGAAGCAGGTTGAGCTCGCTTCGAAGCCCTTTGACAGAAAGAAGGGTTCAGATTTGACCCCAAGAAGTGAAGCAGCCCTTTTCAAGAAGCTTCTGCTCTTTAGCGCATGCAAGAGGTTGAGAGTCGAGATCCTTATATAAAGAGATCAATTGGTTTTGAACATTCTTCAAAGCTGGACTGATGCGGTTCCTGTGAAGTTGAGCCTTCCTTTGCAGAGAGGGAGTTGGTGGTAGCTCAGAATCTGGCGCAGGACGGCATGGCTGTTGAGTGCGTGGTGTGTTTGGAAGTACTCACATCAGGGGTTGTGCTGCGAACACCCTGCAACCATCATTTTCATCAGGACCCGGCCGGGCTCAGTTGTTTGAAAAACATATATAGTAATATATAGTAATATAGTGCCAAAGGATGTGAAAGGAGGTTGGAGGCCATCGCTCTTCGGTTGGAGGCCATCGCTAGTAGGTTGGATCGCTATTAGGGGGAGGCCATCGCTATTCCAAAAAAGAAACACTTTTCTCAAGCACGGCGTGTCAGTGTAGAGCTTAGGATGGCCTTGATTAGGATGGCCTTGATATAGAGTTGGAGTCAGTAGACATTGTCAAAAAGAGAACATGCTTGAAACTAGCTACAGTACTATCTAAGCATCTAAATCCAGCCGCATTGCCAAGCCGAGGTCAACCGTTGAATCTCATGACGGTGCTGTGGTCGTTTTGTCAGCACACTGGATTTGTAACGCAACTAGACATAGTGTTTGCATGTTCTAAAGCTTTGGAGTCCTTTCACCAAGCCAAGTGATCGCAAGTTCACATGTGTTGCAGACAGTGATCATTAGACCTAATAGAATATGGACAGTGGACGACAAACACCTGGATGCCTCTCCACAAATATTCTACAGGTGATAGATGTTGATAGAGTGCTTTTCAGGGGCATCGATTTTCACTGAAGACTGAAAATGGTGAGTGAGATCTGGTGCTTTAGATGCGTGCAGGAGTGCCTCTTGCAGTGGTGCGCCTTTACAGAATTGGATGACTTTGATGGTCACGACAGCAGTCTTGCCATACAAAAACTATCAAACACTTGCAACGTCGTGTTTGAACAAACCAGGTCCAGGATTTTACCATGCTGGAACTCTTGTAACGCAGGGGGGGTCCTTTTGCCACTCCTAGGATGGACAATGGTTGCTAGACCCAAGTATATATATATGTATATAAAATATTATGTAATATGATTCATGGTCATAATATGTCATAAATATATATATATATTATATATATAAATACACGTTTTTTTTGAGCATGGCACTATACCAGGAAGGATTGTGCACATGGCCATGTACCCCTGGCTATCAAGGGAAAGCACTGCAAATTGTTCAGGGTGTTTTTGCAGACGTCAAGCTGGTGATCCTCAGAATGGTAGAATATAACAAAGCCACTGAAGCATCAAACAGAATGCCGATCTTAGGTGCTGAGCATCGGCAATGTCCCATTTGCAAGAGAGATCTTGGTTGAAGGCATGGCGAGGATAGTCTGAAGAGACAAGACTGGCATGCTACCAATCGATTGGGGTCGGAGCAAGTTCAGATAGTAGATGATAGTATGGCTGCTCGACTATCAATCCCGAAAGCGAGCTCTGAAGGAGGTCTGCTGAAGTCCTCGTTTACAGGGGAGGGTTGGAATTGATACTTGCAAACGGCAAACGATCCAACTGATTTGTCACTACAAAAATGCTCCCCACCCCCGCAGGTTTGCGTGAGAGAATCATTTGGTAACCCCACCCTTAAAGAATTGATTTCGTATTGATTTAGGCCCCGCCTTAAGGACACGCACATCACAAGTATCATTTGAGTGATTAGAGCCAGCTTAGCGAAGCAAGAGTTTTGTCCACGTTAGCGTTCGAGCATTTCCAACAAGTCTTTTTGGTAACACTAGTGCTGAAGCATAAGAGAATATCGCTTGCATTGGTGGTCATTCTCTTACGGATGGTGGTGGATGAGCAAAGTATTCTTTGGCTTTCGTTCCCGGTTCTCTAGTCTTCTGCAATGTTGTGCTCTTGCAAGATTTGCTTTGTCGAGCGCCCATGTTTTAGCCTGTACTGGTGGCTTTCCATGCTAGAGATTTGTGGGTTTGATGCCTTGCTTCTCGGTTGCAGCCATCGCTTTCATTATTGTGGGCCCTCCTTTTGGAGACAAAGTCAAAATGCCCCCCAGAGCCTTCTTTCATCAGGCCTTGCACATGACATGTATTGTCGTGGTGGTGGTGGTGGTCGTCGTCATATTGCAGTATTTGCATGCATGCTGCCCGAAGTATGGACAAGGTTGGTGTTGCAATGGGTGTTTGTAGGTCCTTTCTTTCCCTCCATAGACTCCATAGACCTTGTGTTCGACTCAAGCAACTCATGCTTTTTAATTCGTGAAGCTTGAAGCATGCTGGTTGAGGAGCTTCACCAAGTCTGCAAGAAAGTCACCATCGTTGCTTTAGTGCATGAATTTGCACTAGACTATTCTAAATCTGCACCTATGCAGTTTAGACTTATTTGGACAAGGTCGCCAATGCAGCAATGCTAGGCTACGGTTACGCCATTAAAATATGTGGAGGGCGGCCCAGGGTTGACCCTCCCGGAGGTAGTGTATAATTCCTATTCTGTCCGTATGTTTGGGGGCGACGGGCGGCTCCGCATATTTAAATGTGCAGTTCCTTCATCATTCACAACAATAAAAAAACAGCAGGATTGCCGGGCCTTATGTGGGGACCTTGGCTCCCCGCTAGACACCTCTCACAGTTTTTGCAATTGACACGCCTTCATGTTTAACATCCCTGTGCTTTGAGTGTGGTTGGAGCTTAAAGGAGACTTAGAAGCCGGCCCCCCCACGGAATTGCGATGAGTGCATCATTTTGGGCAAAGCCGTTTTGAAAACCAACCATGTAGGGGGGGGTCCACATAAGAAGGGTCCACGTAAGAAAGTCCACGTAGACGGATCCACGTAGGGGGGACCACATAAGCAGGGTCCATGTAAGAGAGTCCACGTTGGGGCTCCGTGGGACCGGCCAACCCACATGGGACCGGCCAAGGCCTCCACGTGGGACCGGCCAAGGCCTCCACGT
>CAXAMN010007169.1:215339-244138 GCA_963970005.1 Durusdinium trenchii
CACTCCACTCCACTCCACTCCACTCCACTCCACTCCACTCCACTCCACTCCACTCCACTCCACCTCACTCCACTCCACTCCACTCCACTCCACTCCACTCCACTTCACTCAACTTCACTCACTCACTCACTCACGCACTCACGCACTCACTCACTCACTCACTCACTCACACTCGCACTCATACTCACACTCACACTCACACTCTCACTCTCACTCTCACTCTCACTCTCACTCTCACTCTCACTCTCACTTTCACTCTCACACTCTCACCCTCACTCACACTCTCACTCTCACTCTCTCACTCTCACTCTCACCCTCACTCTCACTCTCACTCTCACTCTCACTCTCATCTCACTCGCTCTTACTCTCACTCTCGCACCCCCACTCTCACTCTCACTCTCTGACTCCTCCCTCCCTCGCTCATTCACTCTCTCACTCTCTCACTCCCTCCCTCCCTCGCTCGCTCGCTCGCTCCCTCACTCTTTCACACTCAATCACTCACTCACCCACACACTCACTCCCTCCCTCCCTCCCTCCCTCCCTCACTCACTCAATGAAAAACTATGCATCTTAGACATTTTAAACTATATTTTCACAAGGTCAGTTTTTCTTTTACAAAAGAGAAGAGGTTCGTTAAACATAAATTTGCCAATCAATGCATTTTCATGCAGACATGTACTTTGGCACACAGGTCTTTTTTTGTGTAGATGTCGGATGATGTCGGTAATTTGATCGAACAACCAGGTCAATTGAAGGTGCCAGAGGTCCACCTGCGCGTCCTGCAAATCCAATTTCAAGGCCGCCATGACGGGCCCGATTGGAAGATAACACCTTCTCATTGGTAGCATGGTTGAATCCACTACCTACGTCTTTCGTCGGAAACATTATATAATAGGATAATTTGTGTTTGGAGTCGCACCATCAAAGTGCAAGCAATCAAATAAAATTATAGTTTGGCATTGATTGATATTTGTGAAGCTGTCAAACCATGTCTTCCATAGTGTGCCATAGGTGCATAATAGCGCAGTGAGAAAACAAACCAAACAACACCAAACCGTTGTGGCTTGCAAGGTGGTTTGGATGAAAATCAACTACTGCAGTTTCTTGACAAGACGGACCTAAGGCCCAGACGGTGTCCTCCGCTTGATTTTTTTCAATGAATTTGGCATTGGAGGGCCAACTCGGGGAGGGGTAGGCCGTTAGTACTAGTAACTAAGTAGCGCTACAAGTAGCCTAAATAACTACTATATACTGTAGTATCTTGGAATTTTGGAAGCACGGGGACTCAACGTTATGGAACATCGTCCATGGTTATGCCTTCCCTGCTGCATTTGGAAGCTGAGTTACAACTTTCCAGCTCTTCCATACAAGTGATCAAAGATTATCAGACTAGTTCAGACGATAGTGGAGACCATACACTGACACGACCGCCAGACCCAGCTTCTTTGCCGCCAAGCAAAGCATTCCTGACCATTTCCTGGCTGCACTGCGAAGCAGGTCCATCAAGTTGCTTTGTGGCATGGTGTTTGCTGTCAATCTTTGAGTTGCCCACTGTGTCCCGATTTAGAGATACTGTAATTATCAATCAACCTCCATTAACTTTCTCGCATTCTGCAACCTCCTTGTAGACGCACGTTTTTAAGCGATCGTGAAGTTGATGAGATGCAGACTGTGACTGAAGAAAGATATACAATGTGGTGTGACCAAGTCCTGCAGGGAGGAACATGCCAATGCCGAGATATGCAGTGCTTGAGATTTGTGAATTGTCAATCTGGGTGTTTGTCAATCGAACAGGCGCATCTCCATGAGTCCATGTCATGCGGTTGTGGAGCGTCTCCTGCCATCGTTGTGGTAAGGCCTTGGTACTGCCAAGACACCTCATCGCCCACCTTGTCTGAGCGCGCAGTGCTTTATGAGCTCCTAAGCGCTGACTAGCGAGCTCCAAGCAATACTTGGGTTGAATGCGGAGAATCACAAGTTTGGAATGGAGCTGAAGTGCTGACCTAGAACCAGGAGAGCATGGTGTATTAGTGCATGCAGACGCATTGAAGGGTCTATGGATTGGGTACGGTATCACACCATATCACACCATAAAGATCTGCAGCGCAAGTAGAGACCTAGACGAATATGTTTTTCTGCCAAAGATTGCGCAGCATTTTGTGTTTGTGCAGTAAGCTATGCCGGCTATCCCTTTAATTCAAGAAACTCACGGAGGAAGACATATTGCAGACTCGAGGTGACAGTGTCATAGTCATAGTGGTTTTGGCTGCAGGGACTGTAACATACTGTAACGATGGCATCCGGTCAGGGCATTCCAGATGATGATGTCATTAGACACTATACATTGAAGTCGCAGAATGCGCGGTTTTGATTTTAAAAAGAGCGGCCACTCGAGCGACCGCAAGTGACCGCAAGCAATGCTACCGAACTAAAGTGAACAAATAAGCGAGTTTGAACCGCAAGGTTGGAGCCTCACGGCACCCTTGCAATAAGTGCCGCGAGGAAGCAACTTATCCCACGACCAACAGTCGCCAGAGTAGTTGGCCAAGATTTTGAACAAGCTTCCAGCGCGCGCATTGCACTCAAGTGACGCCAGCCCGTGCACCACAGATTGCCACCCAACCAACTCACTCCTGCAGACAAGCACACAGCGTTTTTCACACAGAGCAATGAACACCCCTCCAGCCCCTGTGGGGAATTATATATTGAAGATAGCTTTGTATTGCACATGGTTCAATCAAGTATTTCTTCGCTGTCAGATTGTAGTCTGGCAGTGGCTTTTGGGCAACATAAGTTGCGGGTTTGCTAGGCAAAAGTTTGTTAATTAACTTTCTTACGGCTACACTACGCTACATTGCATGCTGTCTGCTATGTAATGCTACCCGCAGGCCTCAATGTTTCGTCTTTGTGTTGAGGACCTTGGCGAGTTCGCGCTTTGAAACCGCAGCGGGTGAGCGGCTGGCCCAAGACTTCCTCTGGCCTTGAGTTGAGATGTTGAGCAGGAGAGGTTCGTTGTTGTAAAATGGTTTACCAGAGCGTTCCCTTCCCTGGCTGCAGCAGATTCCCGCTTGTGCCGACAGTCCAGGATGGCTTGTCATTCAGCAGAAGTTCAAGCACTATGAGCGATTATTATTGCTGATTTGCCCTGCTAAATGCGAAGTTACATCCTATAGCTAGGGTGACAAAAGTCATGAGCGCAATCAGTTGTACATGTAAGACCGTGGCGGAGAAAGTTGCCGAGGACGTCCAGAGTTTCCAATTTGAAGGGTGCACTTGCACATAAACGCTCTTGTTCTGAGAGTATGTTTTGCTCTTGGCAACCCTAGAACGCTGGGAGGCCATTGCAATTCAATTTCAAGTGCATATTCTCGCCAGCTTAGCTCATCAAGCAGTCCGATGAAGCAGGCTGAAAAACCTTAGATATTGTCAGCATTCATCAAGTCTGCGTACGGTATATATCCCAGACAGTCAAGAGCTGAGCTCTGACAAACGCCTCTTATTCAATTCAAATCTTCCAGGAGTTTTGAGCGTTGCAGTCCACTGGATTGGTTTAGTCATGTCAATCAACAGAACAACAAAAAGAGATGCAAAGAATACAGTTTGTCCAGAATGTTTTTTGGGCAAAGGCCGCGAAACAACCTTCAATGCACGTGACTTGGCACAAGCCCATATTGACAAGATACAATGTAGCTTGAGCCCCATTCCATCGTTAAAGAAAACTATGGTTGCCATGGACAGCAGAGGTCGCCCGTGCAGCATGTACCGTAGATGATTTGCACAGGAGAGTGAGATGATTGCAGCAGTTTACTTACTGTCGCTTGTCGAATTACTTTCTCGCATGTCGGGTCAAAACTGGTATAACTACCACACTTGTGTGATCTTGTGTGACACTCCCTTCCACTTGTGTAGGTGGACTACCTCGCTGGTTGTGTGGGCCTCGAGCACATGCCATGTTTTTAAATGGCAGACTCTGCACAAGAATAGTGGACCAATCAAAGATGGAGCTTTAGCAAGCTTGCTTACTTACTTACTTACTCACTCATTCTCGACAGACCAACAAAGCGTAGCTCCTGCACTGTAGCCCGTTCAAATCCAATGCAATTTGGCACATCTGATGTGGGGCGCTACTAGACTTTCATGTCGTGTCCTCGCCCCAGTCTTTTGCAACGCACTTTGCCCTGGCGCAAAACCGCTCGGGGCACGCCCGGGACACGCCACTTTCTGATACTTCTTCGTATTTGTAGCTTTTTCTATTTGGCTGAGGCCTTCGCAGCCTTGGTATGTAGTAGTTGGAGCTCTGCTGGCGACTTGTTTGGAAACGTCGCAAAGCCTTGAATTGCATCGAAGGATCTCGGATCTCAATGTAGTGCGATGTACCGTCAGTTGTTTCTGTTATTGTCAGTGCATGACAAGGCAAACAGTCCAGTGCAAGTTTTGTTTACATGGATGGAACCATACCCGGAAGAAGCGATCATCATCCCAGGGCCAAGGTTCACAATACATTTTTGAAAAATTCAATCTTGTGTGCGATCACACAGTGCTCGAATTTGTGACCCTCTTGACGGCATCGACATATCAAGGACGAGGTTGGTTTGCAATTGAGCGTCGCTTGCATTCATCAGATGGGATTCCTGAGGCTTGCCATTGTGCGGTCACTTTTTGTCAGGTGATGGCATGGGAGAGGGATTGGCAGTTCTGAGGGCTCTTTCTCATGTCTTTTGCCAAGTAGTATTCCTTATATACTTAGTTGCCCTTGCCATCGTGTTGAGATGAATTGAACTTCTCAATCTTGTCGACTGTTCTTTTGCTTGTTCTAGAGTCTAGAGACGATGTCGCAATGTCAGGATTTGCTTGTGTCCACCACAGAAAGTAGGGTTGTGGCAACAAGAAACATTTGGATTCGCGGAGTTGGGATTCTTAAGTCGTTTGCATTGGTACTGCAACGAATCCCCTCAACAAAAACTCCTCAACCCTTGCGCAGTCTCTGACACCTACGAAGTGATGGCCTGAGTAAACCACCAATAACTTCTTCAATGATTCAATGACTGTCTCACCTGGATGCCTTCCTCAAATCATTCTTTGAGAGAACCCCAAATGTGTGGTTGGAATTCTTTGCTGCATGTTTTTGATCATGTTTGATCATGATCCACGGAATAATATCAAGACGACATGCTCAGTTTTTGTTTTTTTTTGATGTTTTTGGATATCCACAGACCTTTTCTAGCTCGCACTTAGGCACAGGTATTTTGAGCTCGGGTTTCTGTTTATATGTTGCTTAAAAGCAATGCTTGCTTTGCCTCCCAGATGAGCACGCCTCAGCAGTCTTGCTACATGTATCAATGTATTGTATCGTAGTGCGCCAAGGCCCCAGTCTTCCGTCGCTCGGAATGCAGTCAGGATCTGAGACTCTTTACACGTCTTTGTACTGAACCAAGGTTACAGGCTCTTTTGCAACCGATTGCCCTAGCTTTTGTCTACCCCCGGCTGGCCTCAAGTTATTCATACCAGTTTGCCAATTCGAACATTGTTACAGTAATTATGCTTTGCGCTTTTGTGCCTTTTTGAGCTTGACGAATCTTTTGCTTCGCTTGTTCCCAGGTGCACAACTTCAAGCGTCTCAGAACGTTGACTCTTGGGTCGAAAGGGAGCATCAGCCCAGTCGAAGGCTTCCAAATTCCTTGCTTTTTGTGTCAGGCGTTTGGTCCGGAGTAGCTGAGCATGTTGGTCTATGAGGATGCAAAGAACCCAGTAACATGTTGGTTTAGGAACCTGGAGGTATGGCTGTTCAGGTTGATCATTGATGAGAGTGAATCAGTCAGTGTGCAAAGCTCACGGAGGTGGTAATGCCATTCAGACATACTCATGGTACCTGGACCAGAGCCCTGATGCAGATCATTAGCACTGGGATGCGTATGAGCTGCAAATCTCAAACCTCTACCATCATATATGTCCATGATTTTCCAAGAAGTGCTTGAAGTGCTATGCACGAGACGTGGTGAAAGCAGCAGCAGCTTTCAAACATAGAATTGACTGCGGTGTACCCATTGCCTGCATTTCTTTGTAATCACACAAAAAAGCCCTGCCTCAACAAAGTACGTATACTCTAGTTGTTTGTTTGGTTGTGGGTTTTGATGTAGTGACCTCCCACCCTCTGTGGTGACTGGCAATGTCTCGAGTGTTGTATTCTAGGGTGCAATCTCAGGAAGAAAATCCGTCCGGGACCTGTTCCGCCCGGACTCCGAGCAGTGCAGTCTCAGCCCCTAGTAGCGTCCTTGCTCCTAGTTGTGGCCGTACAGCCCCAACATTGGTCAATCAGGTCAAAGGGTTTGTTGGGTCAAAGTTTGGATGCTTGGCCTCTAGCCCAACAATCAACCTCTGTGAACCTTTACGATATGTTTGGCATTCTATGAGCGTACATCTCCCCTTTTGTTGTGCTATTGTTATACAATCTTCTGTTTCTAGTAGCTTCTTGTTACTAGTAGTACGGCCAGGAGCCCCTAGTAGCGTCCTTGCTCCTAGTAGTAAGGCCAGGAGCCCCTAGTAGCAGCACTTAGCTCTGTACCAACGAAGTGTTCGTCCAAATAGTCGATGCAAATTGTGCAGGGCTGAGCGTGCATGGCTTCCTTGGACACCAGGTGAAGAGGCACCTTCACCACGACTGGGACAGTCAAGAACCGGAAGCAGACTTTGTTCTTTGCAGAAACTGGGTACAAACGATCCCAGCTGGCACCCGTCTTGGTTCAAGTGCTGTCCCAAGTTGGGGTAATATCAGCCAGCCCAGTTGTGCCCAATTGTCAGGCACGTGAGCCCACTCCCGAGGAGAATGGATGTGCTGGCTTCGCAGGGAATTGAGACCGTTTGACCGAAGACTAAGACTATGGACACAATCTTGCAGGAGGTTCATTTTGTTGTACTAAAAGTAGCGAACTAAATCGATTTCGGGCAATTAGACTAAGCTTTGCAACTGGACTAGTTGGACATAGTTGGACCATTCCCTTTGTCTTCCATGTTCCATCATCTTCCCAGGGAGTTCCAGGTCTTGGTATGAGCATTGCAATCTTGCTCTTCCATTGTTTGCAGGGATCCCTAAGATGCAATGTGGAGTCGCAAGAACATATCGACAATATGCAGATTTAACCTATCGGAGTGTGCTCAATCAAGGTGCAGTTTCCTGCAACTTTTAGGAGTTGGCGAGGGAAGAATACTTGGAGAGGATGCTCCAATGTGAAGAGGCCCAGCATCGCAAGTGCAAGCTGAATGTTGTGCTTGCATCGTTCGCATCGAGCTGGAGAAAAGGCATCTTGAAACATCGCACCTTACATTCGCTTTTGGTGCGTCGTTTAAATTAGAGATTGAGCTTCCTGGTCCGAACCCATTTTCTAGTCTACCAGCGAATGGCTTTGATGTTAAGCTTCTGATAGGTCCTTTCCCATATTGAAGTGTAGCCACACTCCAAGCACCAGCTGCAAGTGTTGCTTTCTTTGATTCATACGTCTCAAGCCAAACAAATCAGCTGGAGGAAACCAATGCACCAGAGCCTCCCTATTCCTAGCCGCTAGTCCTTTCGTTTTCGTAATATTTAAGCCCCATTGTCATTCAATATACTCAATCTTGCACGTCGCACAGGTCTCCTGCTCCCGGGAACTGCTAGAGGAGATGCAGGCCAAAGATTTGCCTCCAGCAGGGCCTCCAAGATTTGGGGAAGGAGGAACGGGACGCCGTGCTAAAGCGTAAACGCCACGTGCAACTTTGGGCCGTGCCGAGGCCTTGGAGAACTACCATGCTGCACTATTGGTGTGTGCCAACGCCTCGCCCTCAGATCCATCACTGAACGCACCCTCCGTAGGGTTCGATGGAACGAGTACCATGAGCAGTCATGAAAGGTCAGTAACTCTAACTGTTGGCTGTTTCTGGTTGCACAACATGAGGTATGAAGAAAGGCACATGAGCGCAAGAATCAGCTCATGCTCCCAAAATATAGATTGTGTCATATTGCGTCGAAGGTTTGGCTTCTGGAGCCGGGTGATTTTGCACTATGGCTTTGATCCTTACAGTACCGCTACAGCATGGCCACTGTATATAAGTTGATAATACCTGTGAAGCAGCAATCTAGTTTCACACCAAAGAATCGGATCTGAAGACTCTGTGCATTCGCCGTGCTTGAAATTTGATGATGCTGTTGTGGCAATGAGGTAGGGGATGCCCCTTTGTTGGGAGGTGACAACTGCGTGACCCTATGACGTTCCTGCTTCGAGAATGTATCACTTCTCTCGACTATGCTAAGGTCACTGCATGGCAAGAGGCCAAGGATTTCCTCCAGGAGTGCAAACACGCAACTCGCCATTTTGCCATGGCATTGCAAGTGGCGGTTGTGATCAGAGATGCATGGAACATGCATTATGTACGCATGCTGGAGAACTTGACACTAGGACTCTTAAAGCCATTTTGCCACAATGACCATAGAATTTTGCCGTATTCTATTAATTTAATCCTCTCCACCTATTAAACAACACGGCCCCCCCCCCTCCCCCTAATTCTTTTAAAGTAGGGGTCCCTGAAATCGGGGTTTTCCAAAATAGGGTCAGTGGGAGGATTCTTTTCAATAATCATTGATGACATATGAAGTGCAGATTTCGTGCAGACACCTGGGAAAAGCTTGAAAACCAAACAGTCACCCAGGAAAATGTTATTTTAGATCCTTGATTAAACTCGTATCAAAAATTGAAAAAAAGCTCCAGATCGAAGGGTCTTCCTTTCCCTTGACAAAAACCCTTATTCTATACTAAAATGATTCTTCATCAGACTAACAACTAAAGCTTTTGAAAGGTGATGTCGCTGTGCCATGCCGTTTTGCGCGGCCTCAGTGACGGTGGCAAGTGCGTTTGCGTGAGTCCGTGCCATTGGGGGAAGGAAAGCCTGCTGGTGGGCAGAGGTGGGCAGTTGGGGTTGCTTTTGGAGCCTATAAACAGAACTACACTAAAAATCGACCATGGACCATGTTGGTAGTTTAGTAGCGGCTTGAAAGGGCGGTAGGCTTAAAAAGTATAAGCCGTGCTTAGACGGTGCTTTTTAATTGGTGAGTGTTTTTAATAGCTACTCAGGATTAATACTGGAATACTAGATCTTACATAGTAACACTCCCGGGAAACAACTCAGGGAGAGTGAGCAGAGTCAACCCCACCAAAGCTTGGGATTGAGCAGCAGTAGTATAGTAGTAGTAGTGGTGGTAGTAGTAGTAGTAGGAGTAGTAGGAGTAGGAGTAGGAGTAGGACTAGTAGGAGTAGTAGTAGTAGTAGTAGTAGTAGTTGCAGTAGCAGTAGCAGTAGCAGTAGGAGTAGGAGTAGGAGTAGTAGTAGTCGTAGTGGTAGTGGTAGTGGTAGTGGCAGTGGCAGTGGTAGTGGTAGTGGTAGTGGTAGTAGTGGTGGTGGTGGTGGTATTCCGACCCTCTAAACTCCCCTGGGCAGGAGGAAAACCTTTTTGACAACGCCTTTCAGTTCAGAGTTTCAGGCATCAAACAAAGCCTCAGCCTCAGCAGAGGTTAAACAATATTCTTAAAGGGGAGGAGTAGCTGAACAATAGAAAACAACATCAATGGACAAACCACCTCCTTTTTGGCGAAGAAGAAAACTATTCCCACCCACAAAACTATGGGAATAATTTCGGGGGACTGTTTAAATGAATCCCTGAAACTTTACCAACTAGGATTCGACATTATCATGATTCCAGTGCACGATTGCAATATATAAAACAACAACACAGATCATAGCCGTAGAATGCCGTAGATATATCTATTTTTCAGTTATTTTGCACTTTGTTGTCATTGTCACGATTGCTTCAACAGGATGTTTTTTAACAATCGGTGGATTGCCAACGGTTTCAGTGTAGGAGTCTTACAATAGCTCTTACAGTACCTGACTGAATTAGGGAAAACATTGCATGATATGTAAGCCCAAAGAACAAATTCCCTGTTCCTTTTTTTTGCAGTGTAGTGCAACAAGAATGGTTGCACGACTACCCTGAACAGCGCCCTGGTTTGTGTGGTTCATGCCACGTTTCACCTCTTCCAATAGTTGTGTCAATGTGCAGTATTGTGCAGTTGATGACAGGAGATGACGCACGAACGCGTCCCACCCGATCACACTGCATACCATCTCGCAATGGACGCTGCTGGCAAAGGATCAGGACAGTCGCACGATGTTATATATGATCAAAAGTACACGTAGGTGGTACACGAGTGGCATCGTTCACTAAATACAGCTGATGAAATTCCTGAGATCCTCCTGCACAAGTTCTTGCCACGTTCTCTATAGTCTATGGAGTACCCTCAGGAGCTCCGATTGAGTTCACTGAACAGCTTTTCAACGAGGCACGATCTTATTCTGGCGGCTAGACTTGCTTCGAGAATCCCACAAACTTTGAGCCCCTGTCCTTGTGCAGATTATTTTACCAGCTGCAGATTCAAGCTGTATCAACTGTAAATTGAACCTTTTCTAGCTACACTCAACAAGCAGCAGTGCTGCTGCTGGTTGTTGCGATGGTGTCCTATTTTCAAATCCTACTTCCCACCCGTGCAAGATGCAATCTCGGGCAATGGTCCCCACTCCAGAGACCTACACAAAGGCAGGGCAGGGCCGGTTGGACACGGATGCTTTGCAGGGCTGTAGGCGTCAATAGAAGTGCAAACCTAGCCAAACTCTTTTTTCTCACTCAACTTCAGCTTCATGCATCCAAGAACGGTGTGCAGTAAGTAGATGTAAAGACGAGAAAGAAGGCTGTGAAGGAGTGCCATTGATGATTCTTCAACCAATGAGTCAGTTAGTCCATGTTTTTCGGGCAACTTTCGTCAGTGTCCTACGGATCCTGTTCGCAGGTCATCCATGCCTACATCAGTCGGGGCAATGAGAAGTTTGCGCGGCGTTTTGTTCGTGAGGCTTGATACTGTACTCCGTGCTGGTGCACCAGGTGGTTCTTTGAGTTCTTTGCTCCAAACTCAACCGAAAGCCTCGATTACCCTGGCAAACTTAACAGCAGAAAGCCTTGGAACAATTCGTTAAGTTGGATGATTATGATGGAGATCTCTGCAAACCCTGCCTAACATTGGTCTGGCGAGGCAAAGCAATGCTTTTTGTTCAGGGCAGAAGTCGGATATGTCGGACATGTTTTCACATGTTTTCACGACTAGCCGCTGTAATACTCCCCCGGATTGTTGGATTAAAACTGCGTGTGAGCAGCTGTAGCCGGGCCGGTTGCCCCGATGCCTACCCCCATGCCTGGTAGCTTTGCTTGTAGCTATCCAGCTAAAACTATTGTGAACACACAAGTTATTTCAGACGCAGACGATTTGGGAGTTCTCAGTTGTTCATAGTTTGTTGGGTTTCTCGTTTGTGGCAGGCAATTCTTTTAACAGGGTGATGGTATCATTGTTTAGAAGATCAGGCATTGCACTCCACAAAGAAGCCGAGCGTATAAAGGGCAAAGGTTTGGGAAGATCGTTGATGTAGAATGTAGAACACAAGCACGGACTTTGCCATGTCCGGAGCAGCCGCTGTGAACCGCATGGTGAAGAGTAGCACATAGTAGCACTATATTCATAGCTCAGCAGTTACATTGTCCGAATATTGAAAAAGAACCAACATCCGAGTGCACAGAGAGGTTCTTGCATCAAGTTGCACGTTGTTGTTCGGGGTAGATGCTTGGTATTCTGGCCAGGCGTTCCAACGAGGATTGCTGCAGATTTGGACCAACGGCGGAGTATTTTTGCAGCTTTACGTCAGAGGCTCTGGAAAGATATTGCAAACCGTTTCCAACCCTTGTAGTAGGATGTCATGTCATTCTCAACAACAGAGGGCGAAGCACTGGCACATGCAACATTTATGCCGTCAATGTAATGAACTTTTCACTGAGGTTAGTTGTGGCTGGTGGTGTGAGTGAAACAAACACAATTAGTGCACCCATTGCACACCCTCTCATACCCTGTTCAGATGTGGCAGCGACATTGCAGGACACATAGGTTGAGTCACAGCGGGGCACTATATATAAAATTGCAAAACTCAGTAAAATTTGGAGTGCCGCGCCGAGGACTTCCCCACAGACGTGGCTCTGGCCAGGGCCCCTGCCAACTGTTCTGAACACACCGGACTGTGAAAGGAATCAAGTCTCTTTATGATCCATGTGGCTCCGCTAAACAGTGGGTCAAAGGAATTGAACACATTTTTGAGGGCATAGAGAATTGGTCAGCCATGTTTCAAGGCAAGCTGCTGGTCAAGCCGAAAATTGTCCTAGTTTGTATTATTGCATCAGAAGACATTGGGCAAGACATGAGATCCGCAACTTCAACTAGTGATAACTATTCTCTTCAAGATTTTCAAAAGGTTTGCTAAACGCTAAAAGGGGCATTTACTAGATTAAGCAAGGATTTTGTGAGCCTGTGCAGCTGATGGAAAGTCATATCAAGGGTTGCCTTGCCTGGTCCGAACGAGCACCACAACTCGGCAGCCAATGGTTGGAGAAATGGCTTCGTAGGCACTTAGTTGCCAACTGAAAAAGCACATCGACTATATTCGACTATGACTATGCAGACGTGTTTTGAACGGACTCGGTTTTGCTTGTCAAGTAGACTTGATTGGTTTGCTGCAGTTTCCACGTCGATATCCAGACGCACATGATTAATGCTCGGTTGCTGGGTTTTGAAACTGAGTTCCTTTTGCGGCTCGCAATCATCGACCGCGCTAGAGAGCTGGTCCAGCGACCCAGTGGAAGGACACTGGATCCATGTGCCTTTAGCAAGAATAATGGACTCAATAGCTGCTAGAATGAACAAAGTATATTTGGAAGATTCAATTTGCTTGGCACTGGAAGAGCAGACGAACCCAGTTCAATGGTCCTGATATGTCCTGATGGGATGAGAATCACTTTGCAAAGTTCCGGGACATCTCGAGGTCGGCCGGAAAGCCGGGAAGAGGACCATACATGTCGGTTGCTCAGTCGCATGCGGCCATCTCGGACTCTGAGTCTGGAAGAAGGCACACTATGCTATTTGCTATCTATGCGTTATCGCCCGGATGGAAGAGTTGGATCTACTAGCTTCTTGTTTCTAGTAGTAAGGCCAGGAGCCCCTAGTAGCGTCCTTGCTCCTAGTAGCGATGCCAGGAGCCCCCAGTAGCGTCCTCTATATGCTTTGTGATCTTTGTGATTGCTCTGTTTAACTATTCCATCTCCCAAAAGAGAGCACCAGCACAACTGTCGCTCGCTTTTCAATCAGCCAGACACGTGTACACAGGGTACATGAGACCCCCAAGCTCCAAACCCAAGGTCTTGACCAGAGAGCCTGACATGCCGAGAAACACGCCGGGCATGGTCTGCGCCAGAGTGAGCTGTGACTTCTAGCTACTAGTACCAAGGTGCCTTACTACTAGTAACAAGCTACTAGTAGTAAGGTGTAGTAAGGCACCTTGCTACTAGTAGCTTCTTTTGTAACTGTGTTCCCAGCGGCTCTGAATGCTTGCCAAGGGCCTGAGCGAGTCTGCGGTGAAGCAGGTCCTGGAGGAGTTTGGCATTAAGGATCTGCCCAGGGGGCTGGTGCACGCGCTTCCTTTACGCACATTGCATGGGTTTGAATTTCTGAATATATGTGAAACATGTTGGAGGTGAGGAATCAATGTCGACATTGACCTTGCTATTTGAGAGGAGTCTACTACAGTCTTGCTTCCTTTGGCAAACCAACCATCGAGATCAGTAAGAGCTTGTTCCACATCATCGAACTGGCTGAAGCTAGTGCAAGGGATCCTTGATTGAAGTTCGTGGTGTGATGCCAAACCAGCTAGACATTCTTTAATACATACTGGTAGACCTAAAGGTGAAGCGCGGATCACATTTCAGCGTTGCACGCCCCGGCAGATTTCACCGCGACAGTCATCTCAAAGTGCTCCAAAGCTGATGCAGTCATAACTAATGCGTTGTAGTAATATATTGTTTTCTCTATGTGTTTCAATCGCACCACAAAACGACCAGTAGAATTGCCAGGGTAAAGTGGAGCCTTCAGACTTCGGGCGCATCCGCATCCGCGGGGAAGAGTCGGAAGGCTCAGGCGGCGACAGTCTTTGGTTGTTCATTTCCGTCTTTGGGGGCGCAGCCATTTCCAGGACATGACCACTTCAGATATCATGCCAATCGTAGAACTGTTACCACCTGCCAAGTTGCAATTGTTCACCCTTTCATATCCGTTCACCCTTTCTCAGGCGTGGTCTGGACAATTCACAGAGTCATAGAAAGCAGACGATTGATGAAGATGTTCATTTCATTCTGAAGAATGACCCAACCATTCACGATGTCAGGCGCACACAGAACGATCCTTGTGCACCTTTCGATGGTCCCAACATGTACATGCCAGTATGAATTTGACACTCAGATGATCATGACAGTGATGCTGCTGCTGCTGATGATGATGATGATGATGAAGAATAGGATGTGATGTCGCCAGCTTCGTGCGCAACATGTCTTGAAGTACTTGTTCACCACATGAATTCCTGAGTCCTGATCCCCAAGCAAACTAGGACTTGATTTGTATTTTGGACCCTTTCTTGTGAATAAAGACATGTTCTTTTGTAGACACCTTGTGCGACTGTTTGCTTCTATCAGGGTATGTTGCCACCATGATTCATGAACGGTAGGGGGCCGACCCCCCCCGGCTTTGACATGCTCTGATCAGAACTAAGGCTAAGGCACCTCAAAATCCCCACCCAAAAGATGCTTTAAACTTGCCGTGTAGATATTGGCCACGATTTGGAATCGTGGGAATAGAGAGTTGGGAATTGGCGAAAGGTATAATATGAAAGGGATAGTCGATTTTTCCAAGGCATGGAGAAAGGTGAGCCAGTGAGCACTTTGATATCACGAAAGGTAGCGGTTACGCTACCTGAGTTTTCCTTTTGCTTTAGCAAAAATGTATTATATACCCAGAGTGGAGCCTTTCTCACTGAGAAATGGCCCCCGACATATTCGTTCGCTGGCCGGGGCCCCCCCCCCCTTTCAACTCCACCCTGGCGCGCCTCGGGGTCAACGGCTCGAAAACACCGTAAATACCAGTGTTTTCAGCTCTTCCAGTCCTCAACAGTGGCCGAAAACCATGCAATTTACAGCATTTTTTGTGGCTGTCCGGCAAAAAACACCATAAAAACCGATGGTTTTTGATGCGTCTCGGTTTGAAAAATGACCGACAAATTACCAAAAGCCAGGAAAGATTTTGTCGGAAAGGGTTTTTGAGGCTGTTGGAGGCTTCAAAATTGCACAAAACTATGGTATTTACACTGTTTTGTGCACCTTCCCGGCAGAAAACGACGGTATTTACACGGTTTTCTGCGCTTTCCCAGCACACAACCGTGGTGCGCCTCTGGATCGACGGCTACAAAACACCGTAAATACCAGTGTTTTCAGCTCCTCCTGTCTGAAAGCATGGCCTCAAACCATGCAATTTACAGGGTTTTATGTGTAGGCTTCAAAGTGGCCACAAACTTGGCTGATCCAAACGCACAAGTTCGTTTCTCCCATACAACCTTTCACGTAATATCAATGGTTTTAAGCTATGTAGGCGGTTTCTCTCCACACGCAGTGCTGCGGTACCTTTCGTTCACCCCCTTCCTCTTTCAAGTTGAAATTGATATGCTTATGGGTGGAGAAGCAGTGAATAAAGCTAAGCTAAGTGATGAACTAGATAAGGTCTTGGTCAAGGTTCCTTTGAGAACCGTGGTTCTGGGCGTTTTTTTCTATCGAGAACATCTGACAAGTAATTACGTAATACAACAAACCCTATCACTATTCATGGGTGGATATTATTTAGTGCATAGGCCCTGCATGGGGGGTACCCATTGTGAGATGTTTTGGACACCCACATGTAGCTTCATCATATAGAGATAAGGTTGAACTCCAATGGGATTTGATACAAATCCTTCTCAGGATCCAAAGATTTTCAATTCCATCAAGAACCCATCCGAAACCATGACAAAAAGTCAATAAGTAGAACACAAGCAAACACTATTAAACAAACATTGTTGCACGGAAGCATGATGGTAGTTTATTCATCAGTGCAAAGGGAGTTTTGGCAAAGCAATTGACTTTATTTCGGTGCTGTTTGTTGATCGTAGGTGGACATCAGTTGTTTGCTGTCGTGCCTTGGGTGATATCAAAGTGCATTCAGCTTGAAATCAGGGTGCTGTAGCTCGCCCTGAGAGAACGCAGCCAACCATTTGTCCACGCAATGGACTTCAGCATCTAAATCAGGAGCTTGTAGAGTTGTAGCTCGAAAGAAGGGTTCCAAAGCGCCCATTGCCACTTGTTGCGAGGTGTTGCTCTAGCATATTTGCTTATGCGAGCGGCATTATGTAGACAAGAGGATCCAAAGGTTTGCTAATTGATCGGATCTCTACAGCTCAAGAATGTCTTTCGTTTCGCCCTACATAAAGGGTTCAAAGTTGCTGTTAAGAGGTCTAATAGAGGTCCCGGCTGAGATTGGTTTCGCGAATGTGGAGCTATCTGCCGAGGCTCGAACGTTTTGGCTGCGAGCGGAAGGGATTGCAAATGAGGAAGACAGCCAAGACGAGAACAAAGGTGAGAAAGTGAGAACGAGTGGACGAACACGAAGCTGTTGCGGTCACATGTCACTGAGCCGGAGGGGTCAAAAGCAATTTCTGAGAACCCATTCTAGTTCACCACCATTGGATGATGTTTAGTGAAACTCATTATATATGTTATTTTATGTTAATCATGATCCCAGGCTCTCTTCAAATCAGATATTGGCAACTATTCTCCCTTTCAGATCATGAGAATCGCAGTCATGTTGAATTTTGAAGATGCTGACAGAGATCATGGATCTTGCGAATCACTGATCCCTCCTGCTCCGCTGGTGAGTATGTCAGCGATTACTTTGTTTGTGAGTGTTTTGATCCTGCTATCCAAGTTCCTGTGAGCTTTTTGCCTTCCAGGTGCGTGCTCGCTGAGAGAGGGAACCTGTCCCTCTCACCTTTGTGAGGAAAAAGCATTGCTTCTTGGTGCCACACTATGAAATCTTGATTTGGACCACATTGCAAAGCTATGCAAGAATTCACATTTTGGTTGGACAAAAGTAGAGTCGGTTCTTGCAGTTTGTGCAATCAAAGATGCGACAGTATAAAACACATGCAGAAGCATCCAGACTCCGAACACATCGGACAAATCACCAACAACTGGGAGCAAGGATGCGGCGACGGGGAATGATCCTAGACCCTAAGCTATGGGCACAGTATTTTTTTTTTAGCCTCTTTTCTGCGCCTCAGGTGGATCACGCTGGTTCTCTGACAAGACACCAGTGTCGTTTGAATCAGAGCAAGCCCGCCCTTTGCTTTTTGTTGGGTACACATGTTGCACAGCAATCCAATGCATGCGTCAAAGCTTGCAATTTTTTTCCTCGTTGTGGCTAAGTGGGCCTGCAGGGAAAGGCCAAGACTCTGAGCACACAGTCGAGGTCATAGTCAGTTGACCTGACAAGCAGCTCATGAGCTCAGCTCTACTTAGCCGACTTGCCTTTTTAATTTATGATTCCAAACCGCATCAAGTCGCTCAGGCTTTGCTGATCCAATACTGTATTTTGCTTGCTTCAGCTCCGAGAAGGAACACCATCTTCGAACAA
This sequence comes from Durusdinium trenchii, assembly GCA_963970005.1. NCBI lineage: Eukaryota > Dinophyceae > Suessiales > Symbiodiniaceae > Durusdinium > Durusdinium trenchii. The sequence goes on from CAXAMN010007169.1 coordinate 232,999, forward strand.
GATCGTTCGTCAGTCTTTCGGACACATGTCTAGGAATGTCTAGGTCTAGGCCACGCACCTGCCAGCACTATTCCCTGCATGGAGCCTAGCTTCGGTTCCTTGTAGAGAGAGCAGGAGGCTTATCTTCAAGCTACCCCAATGCATGGTGTGGCTGGCAGATCTCGAATGCATTCGAATGCACCATAATTGAACTCTTTAGCGCAGCGAGGCGCCTCTGCTAGCTAGCAGCATTCGTTGTCTTTCCATCCAGCCAGTCGCTCACGCTTGGCTTTGCCTTCACACTCACACCCCAATAGTGGCTGAGTCACGCTGAGTCAGAAGGGCCCTGCTACGTCAACAATGGTATGCTGTACTCAACGAAGTTCAGATGCGTGGGCCAGTCAGACACCAGTGCTATCTATATAGTGTTTTTTATTGATAAGGTGTTTCTTCCTGCAGCCCGTTGTGAGAAGAATCATGTTTGCGCCGAGACTGCTCTGAGTCAGGTCTGCAGTTTCTTGCAGCTTAGCAGGGTCGACTTACTCAGCCTTCTGAGTCTCAAAAGTAAACGCACATACAAGACAGCGCTAGCGACATGGCGCAAGCTTTTAAGTCAATTAGTAGCTTGCACTTGACACTTCCACAAGCCGTAGCAGAACCTCAAATTCGATACACTTTGTATAAACCCATACTGTAAGACCCTAAGATGGTGCCTGTACGGCGGTGCCTGTGGTACAGTATACCTCCATTGAAAAATCAGCAGCGATGTTAGGGTCCAAAGCTACGCACTCACGCCAAGTGCCTTTGCACAATTTTCCATTGTGACCCTGCCCTTGCTCTTCGGCCATGGATGAAGCGCTTCACGCGACTTCTGATGCTGCTTCTCTCTTTGCTCCTTGGCACAGTTGCATACTGCAGCACATCATTTGCCAGAGAAATGCATATTTCTGTATATTATCAGAAAAATACTTAGTTTACATGCAGTGCACTGTGCAATTGCAAGGTTCAGCATTGCCGTGGTCGAGGCAATCCACGCTGCTCTTGGGGCTCCGATTTTTGGGCTTACATTACAATATAATTGCAATAATATATCCCCGGTACATCCCGGTACGCTACAAATGTAAGTATTTTTGCTCAGCAAAATGACCGAACCAACCAACCCTCATTTTATAACTCCCTTTTGGAAGATTGGTAGTTCCTGAAAAGGTAACAGGTATTGACAATCTATGATATCGCTTGAAACTTTTTGCCATCGGGAACAAAGCAAAGAAGTATGGACAAATTTGAATGCCCTTTTGCAGGCAATCTGACGCGATTGCCACTGCGTGCTGCTGTTACATGCTGGTACATGTTGTAAAACAGAAAATGTTAATTCCAAATCATTGGATTATTTGTATTAATCATTAATTATAAGGGAACGTCTTTACAAGATGTGAAACCTTTGTTGGCACTTGATCCAGAAAGGGTCATGATATCCCAATGTATCCACGCAAAACAGGCAGCCAATCCCCTGCAGGCAGAGCAGAAACAGAGAAGAAACAACTCCGTTGAGCACATCGTTTCATGTTGTTTTTGTTGATATTACAACGTATCGGTGCTTTGTTGGGACGTTTTGAAAGGTCGTTTTTGTCACCGATGATGCTGTTTGGTAAAGAGCTAAACAATGTGGTTCAACTTTGAAAGTGGTGTCCTCCGTAGCTTTTCGCAGGCTGCAGAGCAGGGCCATGCGCAAGGGCCCGGCAGAAGTTGGGAAGAGTCCTACCAGCTGGCAAACAAGAAGCTCAGCTTGGGGAATGATTTCACTTTACAACTTGACAGTTCTTCAACTTCTTCTTGTCTGCAGATGTTTACATGTATATTCATACTGGTACCCAGTCAGTGGGTAACCTTTAACCTTTTTTGATATTGGTATTCCCACACAAATCATACAGGTGGAAAAAGGATGAACTGAAACAGGTTCACCTATTGTGTTAAGCTATATTTTCCATGGAAACGGAGGGGGTCAGTATAATTACATATTATATCATGCACCAAACACTGCAAACATCACTCAAATACCACGCGTATATAATACAATACAATAGACAACAATATATCAGAGTGCTCCCCCTGTAGCAGTGCAAAACAAGATTTACATGTACTCAGTTAGCGAAAAGGAGCACCAGCAAATCCTGAGAGAGGGAAGGAGACAGAGAGACAGAGAGAAAGAGAGAGAGAGAGAGAGAGAGAGAGAAAAAAAAAGGAGAGAGAGGTTCCCAAGCCCACCCCCAGAAAGAGCACTGGAAAAAGACAATGACCGGAATGACTTGACGAAATCGAGCACCAGAACAGCACCATGACTGGACAAAATCGAGCACCAGGAAAAGCACAATGACTGGACGAACATATATTGTCAATATAGTGTAAATTAACACATATACTATTGTTAAAGAGTATTTGTAATACCAATACTAGTAGTAAGAAAAAAGACATAATATATACATATGTATATAATTGTATGGTTTTTCAGTGCAAAAGGCTCTCTGTATGGTCTGCGGACCTGCGTTGCTTTGATGCCCAGGACAATGGAGAAGTTAAACACGTGGCAACGCTCCAAGCTGGTCAAAGGAACAGGTTGGCAAGGATGGCAATTGAGCCGAGGGTTTTATGCCACTTGTTGGCATTTAATTGCAAAGCAGCAGATTTGGGCTAGCCTAGGGCGATGATGAGTCGCAACAGTGATTTGGAGCAACATGATGACAACATCATTGAACGGAAAGAACTTTGGGTGAGCAAGATGCCTTGAAGAAAGATGGATCCAAGTTCCATCAAGCGCTCATTGAACATGTGAACGTATTGGTGTGAACCCAGCATCCATTCATGTGGGGCTATCAGGTGGAATCTTGCGATTTGGAATTGTCTTTACACTCATATGACTTAGTATGTCTTAGTATAGTCATACTGTATATATATAAGATAAACACACATATATATATATATATATTTGATCTATTCCAAGGTCGGGACCATCACTGGCAGTGCCACTGCAGAAATTCCGTGGCTCAAGATGCAAGAATCTTGACTGGATGGAGCAGGGATCTAGTCATTCAATTAGTTCTGCCCTCTTTAGTCCTCTGCCAAGCTTTTCTGGACCGAGCGGAATTTCTTGACTGCGCGGCTCAGGACAATGGTAATGGTTTCCGATCCATGCTGCCGGAGACTGTCGGGACCTCCGAGTGTAAGCTGTAAATTAAGTTGAACTTCTTCGGAGATATCAGCGGTTGATCTAGTACATTGAGGATCGTACGCTGAGAACTGAGAGCCGCTTTTCCTTTTTTTGCATTTTCAACATGTTGGGATGTGGTGATCCAGAGTACATTCGTAAAGGATCCTCCACAGAGGCTCGATCAAAAGATCCGCACCGGAGTTGTTGCCTCTCAGGTCGGGACTGTGACCGCACCTTGGACAACTCAACTACTAGCTTCTTTGCTCCTAGTAGCGATGCCAGGAGCCCCTAGTAGCTCGTTACTAGTAGCCATGATTCTGTTGAACTTTTATAATTTGCGAAGACGTTTTCACATGAGGGTTCAGTCTGAAGGTTCGCAGAGACCTTAACAAGGTAGTATGTTGTGATTGCTACCTCATACGTTTTACAGAAGCTAAAGCGGCAAGATGCGGCAAGCCTCCACCTTTACAGCTCAGATCATATTTGTTTGACTTTGTTCCTTTCTACTTGTCGGGGAACCTCCAGCGTGCAGCTAATAAATATTGATGGCATTCTCACAGTCACATGATTCACAGGCTCCTGCCATTCTATCATGGCAAAATCTTTTTGGATCCAGCTTGTTTGAAATAAGGTATGGCCCAGTCCCTTAGCACTGGCTTCCACCTGGGATGAGGAGGTGCATACCAGCATTCAAAACCATGTACTATACCAAGTGTGTGAACTGTAGGGTGTGTAGTTGTGCCTTTGTGGAGGATTTCTGATCTGATAATATGACAATACGGTATACATGTATACATACACTTGACACATCTATTTGATTCATTGTGCGGTCAAACGCATGTTAAGCAACCCCGATGGAGTTCACATTGGCTTCCTGTCTTGGACAAGGCGGTTGCAGCGCAAGCAAGTGCCATCGGCAAAGAGTTCCGAGGTACAGCTGGATTCAGCAAACATTTTTGGAGTTCATCGTTGGGCACGCTTGATACCTGCAGAGCTTTACTGTAAGTCGTATGGACATGCTAGTTCGGCGCTCGGATTTGCCTTTGCAAAAGGTAGAACAGTCTATGCAGCTCAAAAGCAACAGACATGTTCGGAAAGCTTGGCCTTGCAAGATCCAGAGACTGGCCTTGAGGTTTAATCGCGTTTTTGCGATTTTGAGGGTAGAACATTGCTGACCATCCGTCCATCTGCATACTTGGGCTAGGAAAAGGATCTAGGCACCAAATGAATATTGCAAGGAAGCCCCCCTGCCCTGAGGTAGTGTTTTTGATGAAGTCTGAGCTTTCCTGTGTCGCATCTACTACCCCCAGGTCTACCCACCTCCCCCGCGGGCCAAAAAACATGAACAACAAAACAGCTCACCGACCCAGTGCAAAGTTCCACCAGGCAAGAGCGCCAACGTCATGCTTGGCCCGGGCTTGAACGTGCACCGGACTGTGCTGACAGTATTGTATGATGCATTAACGCAGACATACGGCACCGTGTCTGAATAGTATTATAGTATTGGATGGCAACTTTGCATCCGTTGAACAGTTTTCAGAAGAAGATGAAGAAGGGTCGTGCCTCCGTGGTGTGGAACAGTTTCTTGGCCTGTTTGACAGTTGTTGCAAGGTTGGAGGGGTTACATCATCATCGGTCCGTGGAAGAGAAGAGCCTTAGGCTTTAGGTCCTTAGATGTGAAATGCTCAAAAAAACGCTTGGTTGCTTAGTGCAGGATATCTCGAGGTGGCCGCAATTTCGAGTACTTGCCTGGTGAGGAATGCTTCAAAGGGAGTGGAGTCACTGCGGTTGCTTGTGATATATCTAAAACTATAAAACAGATGGGCATCACATCATTTTATTGTGCTTGCATACGTCATACGTCGACACATATTCACAATTGTCGCAATGGTTCAGATTTGTTTGAGATTTTCAAGAAGTTCAAGCAGCTCCTTTTGAGTGCAGGATCCCTACCTGGGTGCGCGCTTGGCACGGTACTTTGTCGAGGCTGTTCAACGGCAAGGTGTCATGGCTGTTCTGATCCTTGGCCTTTTGCCGTTTTGCCGAATTGGTGGCTAGGAGACCTGCCAGATGGACAGTTGCTCTAGACCCTCAGGCATCCCCTGACCTTGATGAACAAAGAAGAGCGTCCTGCATGTACAGAAGCTCCAACATGCAACATTCAATTTACTGTACCTTTTATGGTTCTCTTGCCCAGGCACTAGTCCGTTCATGACTGTCTCAAGACCCTGGACAGCTGACGTGAAAGAAAGAGAAACCCATGCAGGTAGGGTCTTAGTAGTTTCGCACCAATCGGAATCACTTCAGGAAGCACTTTGGCTTCAACGAGCAGGAGACCAACCGCGGCACCGTAAATTCCGTAGTGGATGATCACACAGCGTTTCTTGGCACATTTTGAAGGTAAAGGAGTTCGGTGGCCTCCGAGCCTGGCCTCTGAGCCTGTTTGAACACAGCATTGTCGGCATATCAACCTTTCAGGATCAGTTTTGGACTTATTTCACCCAACCGTATGCATGCAGGCGAAATCTTTGCTTTTATCCAAATCGAAAGACATGGAACATTATTGAATTCAAGGCTTGAGGAGGAATGTCTTTTTGCGACACATGTTCGAACATTTCAGGTGGGAGCTCTACTACCAGCCTTTTGAGGCTGCGATTGATGCCGGCGCAGGACAGACATGGGAGATGTGCATAAAAAGTCATGAACACTGAAGCAGCTGCATCAGCTCATCTTCCTTACCAGTTCTCCAGCTGAGATGAAGTGATTGGCTTGCGTCAGGAGCAGTTATGTGCTCTTACAACAAAGTCAATAACACACCGGCCTGTGCTGTTGCCCAGACCAGTTCTGCCAAAGAAGATCCTCTCGTAGATGAGAGTGCAAGTTGAACTGGATCGGGCCAGACAAGTCAAATCGGGCACTTGCTTTATTTATGAACACTGGAGCAGGTAATTAGGGGCTTGATGTTCGCCGAGCTTTGTTGCAAATTCCGAATTCCCTTTTCCCGCAATTAGGTAGCTGCCCAAGATATCACTGAGGCGGCAGTCACGACCTTCTCACCCGTGACTTGACGCTCAGCTTGGTATGCTTGTTGGAGCCAGGCGCTCGTGGTTCCAAAGTGTATCTCCAGAGTTAGAGGTGTATGTAAGGGCACTGTTTGCTGTTGTTGCTTTCTGACGATCCACAGTTGCGCGAAAGCAGATGCTCCACATTGCCAACTGTCTTTGCACCAATTTCAACTTGATTGATATTGAACCAGGTTTTGTGAGGTTAGATAGCACCATCCAGAGATGTTTCTGGAGCACATTTAACATGAGAAGCGAGTCAAGGACAATCAGAGCTTCATTCTAAAAAAGTTACTGTATATTATAAAACATACAGTACGTTGGTGTACGGTATACTGAGTATACTGCAATATACGGTATATCTGAGCCGTTTTCTGCCAGCCAAGTCAGTCGATCAATCACCAGACCTACAGTACATGCGATCTGAGGAGGGAAAAGATGAACTTCAAGGGCTTCGTGATGAGTGATTGGGGTGCAGCCCATTCCACTGCCTTTAGTGCTGGCTTGGACATGGACATGCCCGGCAATGACAATTTCTACACCTTCCAGGCCCGGTTTTGGGGATTCCACTGCGAGGCTTACGACACAATCGGCTGGTTCTCGTTATGTACATGTTGACTTGAAGGACAGCGTAGGAACTAGTACTGATGTGGACATGGCGCTTGGCACTGCTCACCTGACCCTTTCTTTGCATGGTGTGAATGAATTTGCTGTAAACCAACAAAACAAAGAAGTCACTGTCTTCAGTGTTATTCTGATACGTGGGTTGGCATAGATGTGATTTATTTGCTCCTCTTGGCTTTTCTCTGGAGATTCCTCTTACGACCAAGGCTATTTCTCAAGCAAGTCAAAGCAGTGTTAATGCATCGATACGTCGAATCTTGGCTTCGATGTACCATCTCCGTCTGGACCAGGCGTGGTCTTGCTGTGCTGCAGGAAGGTTGTCACCAAATTGATATGTGTGCATGTACCTATATAGTACAGTATATTGCTAGTAGATGCTAGTAGCAGAGTTGCAGAGTTTGTCTTCGCTTTGCTTTCTTCAATCGTTCGTCACTTTGGTGGTCAGTGGTCAGGGAGATCCAGGCTGTACACCACCGCTGTGCATCAACGACTTGGCTAAGGCATGGATCTTTCGGGTTTGATAGAACTTGTTTTGTGATGCCTCATTTGCTTTGCATATGATATTATTGGCTGTGATGATAGGTCCATTCTAAAGCCTGGGCTCCACATACATCTCATCTCTTTTTGCCGGAAAGTGCCGCTTCAAGGACGTCCAGCAAAAGGCTGACGTACCCCTGGCCAGACGGATTGCCTCTCAGGCCGAGCCCGTGTTCGGGCGGTCGCGACCAAAGTGCAATTCCAACAAGTTGGGGCTCTGCAAATACTTGTATGTGCAAAGGGGATATATTTGTAGTCATATCATACTCAGGAAGTTTGAGACAATTCCACACTCGGTGTCCTTTTCTACAGTAATCCTATTCTGCGAGCTTTGCACTGACCCACTGAGCCTCAGCAACCTGCGCAGGCAGTGATTATGCTCCAGAACAACGGGGCGCTGCCACTGAATGCATCGAAAGTAAGAACCTTTGAAGTGAATCCAAGGAATATCATGTCGTTTGCTTTGGTCCGCCAAGCTTTATTGTGTTTTCCCTCGTTTGAACACTTGCTACAAGGTTGAACTATACTTGTGAAGGCATACTAAGTCAGGGCATATTATGTCTTGGAGTTGAGTTGCCAGAACCTTTGTCATAGCAACGGAACGAGTAGTTGAGATCTAGCATCACAGGGCACATGTTTGGGCTTCTAGAATTCCGTTGAGGTATCGACATGGTTTCCATGTGCATTGATGTCTTTCCGCGCCGACCAGTTCGTCAGGAAAGTTGGGCATTGTGGGTTCAGCAGCAGATGCTTCGTTCAGCGATTTTCATCAGACGCTAAGTGCTCACAAGGGATTGTTGGGACAGACCAAGGTTGTACCCAGGCCAGAGGAGAAAAACATGAATCATTAAACAATTACTGTAAACAATTTAGAAAATACCAGTAGATGCAGATACAGTTTGTCCCTCTTTCTCTCTAATGCTCTTCTCAAGCTGTGGCAAGACATGGCTGCGATGTTATGCCCCATGGGCATGCAGGATCTTGTAGGATTGTAGGCTGTAATTGCTTACACGAGCAGTTTAGGGCAACCATTTGAAACGTTCTCCTTGCCATGCCCTAGCTGAATCGATCAGATCATAAACACATTGGAACAGCCCAGGACTATGAACGGCCTGCCGGTTGTTGCGTGCTTAAGCCAACTGGAGAGAGAGAGAGAGAGCGACTGGGAAGCCGTCCGTTCATTGTCGCAGTCAACAACGATTGATCAGTGGCTGGTACTTCCATGATCGTTTTGATGCCGCAGTTAGTTGGTCCCACCCTACTGACACTCCTTGCAACGTCAAACAATGCAACTTTGCAACGTTGCCGAGCATTTGTTCATACACATTCACTAGGACTGTGTGCCAAGGGCGATTTCTATTCTGGTGGCGGTTCTGGTCATGTGCAAGGCAGCAATCAGAGCTTGGTGACCACCCTGCAGGCGCCTTTGGTGTGAGATGTTCAAAGATATTACTGTAGACCCGAGTGGACCTCAGATTGAGAGTTTGAGAGCAAGGACATGATGGGTAGAGCATGACAAGGACCATTGATCAATGCAGTTGCAGAACTCTATCCTCATGTCATCTCCACCCATGAGATCTATGGAGCGGCAAAACTACCGCAGTTCCTGCCTCGGCATGACCACAACCCAATTATGGTCCTGAACAAGAGAACAGGATAATCGATAACGCACAGAAGGTGTTGTACTGTACCTCTTGAAGATACTATGGGGACCAAAACGATGATCATGTCAAGTTTATTTTGGCATTGCACTTGGCAAACTAAAGATCTTGTAAGTAAGTACCTATTTTGGACTTGGGAAACTTGAACCACGAACCCGCTGACAAAAAGCATCCAGCGACTTGTTCAAACGAGGAAACAAGCAAACAAGATGCTTTGGCTGTGTGTATTTCATTACCAAGTTGATGTTCCGGGTTGGTCTAGGTATTTCAATTTGGCAGTTTCTTTGTTAAATGCTTTTGGGAAGCCTCTGGACAACTACTTTGTCAATATAGTTACTGAGCTATGTTTGGCCAAGCGTGTTGGAATAAATGCAGGCAATCATCGATCGCGCTCAAGAGGAGAAGATCGAAGTCCTGTCTGCGTGAGTCTCAATCGAAGCCTCCCACATCCCACTTGAAGTGATGATGAACAATACATTTTTTGCCCACTCCTACTAATTAATTAAGTAGGCGCCTACTTAATTAAGTAAGGAGGTAGTTCGCTACTAGGCTAAGTTAACTTCTACGTAGGATGCAGCATAGCTCATGCTTCTTGAAGAAGCGCTCGCACTAATCATTTGGTTCCTAGATCTTTAGGGAATCTTAACTTGTTTATCTCATGCCTCTTGGTCATGCTTAGCTTCCTCACAGAGGTTGGTGTTCCCTTGACTACAGGCCAACACCTCCTTCAGGCACAACCACTCCAGGCCTGCACTTTTTGCTTTTCACTGATGCAGCGGTGTCGAGCCATTGTGATTGTGTCAAAGAGACTCGTTTGCATGGCAAGCGATTTCCCATGTCTTGGTGTGGCAATGTAAAGGAATTGTGGGACAGGCTGTGACAGGCGTAAAACTGATTCGAGTCACCACGGACAATGTCAAAGTGAAAACGTCACTCGAAATGCTAGGCCTTGGGGTGCCCTGCAGCAGGAGGCAGCGGAAAGAGGGCTACTGCAGATGTTCACGCTGGTGTTTATGATGGCCCTAGAAGCTGAAGAGTCAATAACTTAATGGTATTGCAATGTATCGCAATGTTTGTTCCAACTTCAATTAGAGGGAGCCTGCCTGGGTACATTACAGCTGTTTCTTTCTTTGGACATTCTGTTGCGTCCTTTTATTTTCAGAACTTCCTCAGAAAGCTTGTTTGCAGCCGATGGCGATGGTGACCTTTGTTTCATTGCAGTGAGCCTTGCACCGATCTCGAGAGGCAGACCTTCTGGTGGTGGTGGCCGGGGTCAAGACAATAGAGTCCAAAGATCGACCCAACCTTGTCCTCGACCCAGCCGATGCGCCTTGTATGCACTTGCTTCCACCTGTGCCAGCCTTCATGATGTTTCTTTCAATGAAAGACTCCAGTGCAGATGAGTGCAGTTTTCTTTTTTGCTTTTTTGATTTCAACATTTGATGGATTGATGGACTCAAACAGGATTGAAGTTGTTTGTGCAGCCGCTCAACCGATTGCCAGTGCCAAGGAAGAACTGATCAAGGAGGCCAGCGTGGCAAAGCCCACCATTGTATCTTGGTGAATGCAGCAAAGTGGATTTGAAATTGTTGCCTTGCTAGAGGGAAGAGAGCAGCAGTAATTTTTAGTATAAGTATAAGTTGGACTTTATCTCAAGGCTCGCTCGATCTTGGTAACCATGTCACAGCTTTAAGTGTTTCTCTTCGAAATGATCTTAAATTAAGCTAGGTCTGCTAGGTCTTTTTATTGTGATAATGTATGCATATAAGCATATAGTATCCCCCGTAGAGTGTAGAGCTTGAGAACAAGTCCTGCACCTTAGGGGAAACACACAGCCGCAATTTGTGCAACTTCTAAGATTCTCGAGATGTTTGCACGGGTTGCAGCAGACTAAACCGCCCTATATCTATAACTATCATATATATTTACACACATTAATTATATATACTGTAATACACCATGCTATAAGAAGAATTAGAGAGCTGAACCGCTATTAGAAACAAGAAGTTACTAGGAACAAGTGCATAGTAACAAGTGCCTTACTAGTAGTAGCAAGAAGCTATTAGAAACAA
>CAXAMN010007169.1:244148-259347 GCA_963970005.1 Durusdinium trenchii
GCTACTAGTAACAAGTGCCTTACTAGTAGTAGCAAGAAGCTATTAGAAACAAGAAGCTACTAGTAGCAGATGCATCGACTTCAGAGACGAGGTGCTACTGATGGCTCCAGGCGCTGTGCTGCTGCCGTGGCGCTTTCAGGTGTGGTGAAGGATTTCCCGGGCCGTAGACCTGGTCCTGATCCTAGACTCCTAGACTTAAAGGAAGGTCCCTGCAAAGCCTTCCTTTAAAGGAGATCAATAGACAGGATAAGCAGGTACTTGGATTTCGTTGAGAAGAGATGTCTACTGATTTCGGATCTCAATCTTGCGAGTCATTTGAGTCGCTAGATTCTCAATTCTGCCAGGTCTCGAGTATTTTGGTGCTTTTCTACGGTGGCGAGGTGCGAAGCTTCCAACGCCTTGGCTGCTTGATGCGTCAGACATGGAGAATCCTAAACTTCCAGTACCGTTGGTTTTGAATCCAGATCGTGAGAAAGTATGAGAACTCATTTAAAAGACCCATGCAGGAAAGTAATGTTTGCATGTCCGTTTTGCCAGAAGGATGCTTCGTTTGCCATAAAATGATAAAGACAAAGCACAAGCGATAAACCTGCGGGTACAACCCTTATTATGCATAACTAGAACAAGAAGCTAATATGTATACTGTATTATATGTATGTGTATATGTGTGTTTCATCTCAGATTTGTCTCCCCCACAAAAACAACTTAGTGTTGCGCTATTTTTGCTCATAGAGATCGATAATCGGTAAAAAACAAATAAGGCAGCGAGCCTAAAAAATCTAAAACATCCTAGCATACCTTCCCGTACACTCGTACGCCAATGGCCCACACATGTACTAGTTGTGGTAGTTTGGAAAGAACCACCCAATGGCATCATGCGTGCCAGTTCCGCACAGCGCAAATGCATGCAGTGCACGCACCCGGGATAAGAATTCGTACGGAGGCCGCCAAATGCCTAGAAGAAGCCCAAGGGAAAAACACGAGTAAAATAACACGCAAAAAAGGTAATATGATGTAATATGCAAAGTGGTCCAGCCATCTCTAAGTTCACAAGGACATGATATTTCCTTTATATAATCGACGAAAGCGAGCGGATCAAAGTGCAAGTCTGATGACCTGAATAATCCTGCAACAGCCTGAAGACCTTCATGAGTGGAAGGTAGATACAACACTCATAAAAGCAGGTACAGGAAGGTGAAGGTGATGAGAATTCCCATCCACGACCGTAGCTTTGTTGCGCACGGTAGGTCATGAATTCCGTGTGCCCCTGCTAAAACATATATAGCATCAAATCGCCTGCAGACTTCCTTTGCTGCTGATTCCAAGGGGGTACACACATGTATACTGCAAATGTTGCACTTAGTCAAAGCACTGAAAAACTGTAAGGAACAACATATAACGATAACATGTCACGTTGTGTATGTGGAAACACAGGCGGGCTTTTTAGGCAATCTCAGGCCTCGAATTCTCAAATTGTTGGATATCACACCCGCCTGCTGCTTCCACTTTCTCAACTTAGTCTGGAAAGTCACCGAGAATATATATATATACACAAATGCATTCGAATCAATTGCTGCAGCAAGTGATTTCTAGTACCGACATCACGGAAACAATAACATTCAGGTCTTTTGCCGGTAGGCAGCTCGACAGAAATAGACAAGTCATGACCAGAGAAAACAAACATGCCGCAGGCTCTTTCAGTGCTGCGAAGGTTTGATATGTTTTGATTTTAGCAATCGATTCCATAAGGTTGAATCAGATCAATTCTTTCAGATGGTTTCAGGCTTCTGGGTTCGCATTCGCCTCCGTGCTCTTCGGGGATGTGAACCCAGCTCTGTTGCCCAGAAGGTTCAGTGTGGCAAGCGGAGCATACCGGAGCCAATGGTTTCTCACAGTTTCTCAAGTAGCCATGATGGTGGGATAGAACGGGATAGCGGGAATGTGAGACAGAGGAATAAAATTTTGGCTCGAAAGTCGAAAGGCAGCAGTTTACTGCAACGCTTCGGCAACACCAACAAGGGTTGTCAAAGTTTCGACTTGTTTGTTTGACACACAACATACCGTTTGGAAGAAACCTTGGTGCTTGACTTTGTCTCGTGCGCCTAAGGCCGCAAGGCTGCCCATCACAATTCCTGCCAGTGAGGCAGTTGTGGGGGCTCGGTAGGTTTTTCATGCTTTCAAGTCCCAGCATCTATGTGGCAAGCTGAAGTGCATCCTAGCACACCAAGAATGGCTGAATTTCAAGCATTCACATGGACAGATCGTGCGTCTACAAGGTATCAATAGAGTTGCCAGGCTTTCCGACAACTCGTACCTTCGATGTGAAAAGGCAGACACCATCCCTCCAGCGCAGGAGGGGCGGGACATGGGAGGAGGTTTGTCTCACTCGTTCCTGTACCAATCGTGTGGCAATGAAAGCAAGACGACTAACATGATTGACAGGTTGGCTGCATTTGGCTGAGCTACACACACGACTTTTTGTGAGCCATCCATATACATGCATATATAAATAATAGCAAGAACTCGTCGCGCAGGTTTTGCTTTGTCTCCAAGATATCAAAGAATCAGACCAAGGTTTGGCAGTCACATTAGCATATTTCCTCATGGCACATACCTGCTTCAAGTGTGGCCAGTTCAAGGAGAGATTGTATCAGTGTATCATTATGGGTCTCCCATAGTGAAATTGGGCCAAGGTTGTTCAAAAGCAACCACTCTGTTTTGTGCATGATCCAACAGTCTCTGCAGGGATATGTCGACTGCTGAGCATTCTGCGGATGACGTTTGCCAGGGACCATGGGCCATCTACTCTGAGGGGATGCTCACGTCTTACCGCAATCACAGCAGAAAGGCGCAATTCGGAGGAAGTCGGGGTGGAACGTTCCCAGAGCCACGTAATGAATTCGACAGAGCCGAAAACAATCAAAATGAATTTGTTTTCTTTTGGATTCTTTCTATTATTGTTTCAACATTTGGCAACTTGATGCAAATCGAATTTGGAAAACTCTTTATACGAGCAACCACTTTTGCTACTTTTGTTTGATCTTGACTAAAGTAGTCTACGGCATGCTCTATTTGTTTGTCCAACATCAGTATTCGCTGGTGAATGAGATGGGGCCTCCGCATAAACAAGATACTTTTGGGATGACAACGATGACGATTTGCTACTAAAGCAGTCTGAACGAGCGAGGCTCCCCACATAATAATAGACATTGTGTCTTTGAGAGCACATATATATATATATTCTTATAACTATATTATATAGCTAATAAATACATAACTATATTATATGTATATATACACATTGCAGCCTTCTCGGTTTTGTCCAGTAGTTGATGTCATTGCAACTTGTGGCCAAGGTTGCTTTCCCCTTCGGTCACGGGCTGTCCTTCACCACATTTCGGATTCGAGCTTGCCCTAGATGTTTGGGAATCAGGAGGGTCACAAATATGAATTCTGCCTAGGGGTGAACTTAGGGGGGAATCTCAATCTGAAGGACCGAACGCGACTGGACAAGGCAGTGGTTGCATGATGATACATGTGCTGCCGGGAAAGGCCGCTTATCAGACTGATCCAGACTGTCTATCCGAGGATTGGAGGAGGTGCTTGTGGATCATGAATCATGGGTCTCACATTCGTTGCTTAGCTGAATGTTGCTTTTTTTGTAAGAGGAAACTGACTCAGTCGGTCTCAGTCGACGTCTGATGTGTCCATGCAGTGCAACATGCTGCCACACAGGGTGCTGTGCATCCAAGCCTGTCAGCATGGGCTGCGAGGTTGCAGTCATGGACTCTACCGCCGGGGTCACCTGGCCGTCTTGGCCCCACAGCAGACACCTTGGCTGGGAGCTGAGAGTCAACGAGTCAACATGACAATGGCAGATGTCTTTCTGTTACACTAAGGGGTCTGTTGTGATTTGTGACTAGCAGGATGCTGGGTTTTTTGGGCCCCCAACGAAGGTGGCACGGATCCTCTAAATGATGGCTGCTAGGTGTTCCATGAAATTGCGCCGGGTCAGAAGTATTGAAAGTCAAAGATGCGAGGATCTTCAGCACTGTTTGCAGCCACTGCAGAGGAAAACATTGGATGCCTGTCAGGTCTCCCTTCAAGTTCGCGTCGACAATGTCGGCAATCGCTCTGGAGCCGAGGCTTGGAGGTTAGACTCAGTCTAGACTTGAGAGATGAAAGCCGTTAGAAGTTAGAAGCTACTATAATATAGCTACTACCGTAGTAACAAAGGCATCGCTACTAGAATAAAGTCGTATTCAGAAACTGCGCTGTATTCAGAAGCTAGTCTTCAGAAACTATTTTGTTGTATTCGGAAACTATTTTCGTGGTATTCAGAAACTATTTCGTTGTATTCAAAAATTACTTTACTTCGAGTGATCCCCACCATGACACTTCAAAACAGCCACGTTGACAACACCCTCGTTGTGTATTTCTGCCCATAGCACAAGTCCTTCAGCGCCAAGTCTTATATTTTGTCCGAAGCGAATGCTTTCATCAGGAGACCTGTGCCCAACTAATAATACAACTCAGATCCTCCGGTTGCGCGTTGTGGTTGTGTGTTGTGGTTGTGTGCTTGTCACTGCGTGTTTGTGATTGTGGCTGTGGTTGTGTTTGTGGCTGTGTGTTTGTGATGGTGCTTGTAGTTGGGTGTTTGTGGTTGTGTTTGTGGTTGTGTGTGTGTGATTGTGTGGTTGTGACTGTGTGTTTGTGGTAGTGTGTTTATGGCTGTGTTTGTGATTGTGTTTGTGTTGTGTGCTTGTGGCTGCGTTTGTGATTGTGTTTGTGGTTGTGCTTGTGGTTGTGTGTTTGTGATTGTGATTGTGTTTGTGGTTGCGTGTTTGTGATTGTGGCTGTGGTTGTGTGTTTGTGGCTGCGTGTTTGTGGTTGTGCTTGTGATTGTGTTTGTGATTGCGTGTTTGTGGTTGTGTTTGTGATTGTGTGTTTGTGGCTTTGTGGTTGTGTGGTTGTTGTTGTGTGTTTGTTGTTGTGTGTTTGTGGCTGTGTGTTTGTGGCTGTGTGTTTGTTGTTGTGTGTTTGCGGTTCTGTGTTTGTGGTTGTGTGTTTGTGGTTGTGTGTTTGTGGTTGTGTGTTTGCGGTTGTGTGTTTGCGGTTGTGTGTTTGGGGTTGTGTGTTTGTGGTTGTGTGTTTCTGGTTGTGTGCTCGTGGTTGTGTGTTTGTGGTTGTGTGCTTGTGGTTGCGTGTTTGTGATTGTGTTTATTGTAGTGTGTTTGTGTTTGTGTGTGTGTGTGTTGTTACTTGCTTGTGATTGTGTTTGTGGTTGTGTGTTTGTGATTGTGTGTTGTGGTTGTGGTTGCGCTTGTGTTTGTGACTGTGCGTTTGTGACTGTGTGTTTCTGGTTGTGTTTGGAGTTGTGTGTTTGTTGTTGTGTTTGTGGTTGTGAGTGTTTGTGGTTGTGTGTTTGTGGTTATGTGTTTGTGGTTGTGTTTGTGGTTATGTGTTTGAGGTTTTGTGTTTGCGGGTGTGTTTGTGGTTGTGTGTTTGTGATTGTGGTTGTGAGTGCTACGCGTATTTAAATTGTCTCACCCGGGAATACGGCACCGATGTGCCTCCCGGCATTGCGATCCCGCCGGTATACCCCAACGCTTTCGCGCACGAAAGCATTTTTGCTGACGGGCAAGTTGCCCGTTTTTGCACACGGGATTTGCGAGGGGCGAGTCGACAGCACCGCAGAAGTCTCGCCTCAGCTTGCGGCCATTTTTTTTGGGCCAGTAGACCCTTGGTCTTAGCCGGAGTCGGCACGTCGTCGGCAGACAGGCCCTTCGACGAAGCGTTGGAACTGGGCCTTCGGCACGGCGTTCGCACTCGGGCACGAGGGGTAAAAAGCGGTCAGACTCGATGAGTTCGTAACGGTAAATTTTTGTGTATCCATGATGCTAAACTGAACCAATCACATTTGAACTTTTTTTTGGTTGCCGTTTGGGCAGTCACAACGACATAACTCATGTGCCAACATGCGCCGTCCTCATGGGAATCGTACTTTTCATCGTTTCGTAATTCGGGTCGAATTTCTTGAGATTTGCATGGCCGCCGCAGCGTTCTCTAGAGCTCAAATACGTGCCTCGACCAGCCTTCTTGCGCCCTTTTTTTGGAGAGATGCCCTCCTATTCCTTTGAACATTCATGGCCGCAGCAGATCGCCGCCATCAACGAGAAAAACTGGCCGTGCCTTTGCTGTGGTATTATTCGCGTTTGTCGAATATATCCAAGTATAAAAATTGGATATATATATAAATATACGGTATGTTTATAAACTAAGATATATAAAGTAGGAAGGTATATGTTTTACTCAAATTCGATTAAGCATAAACAAAATATTGACAGAATAGTTAATGTAAACACAAGTGAGAAATTTTAAATTGGATGCTGTTTCAATATTCGAAAAGTTTCTTGCTTCTTTCCTTTCTGTTCTTTTTGCACGTAAGGAAATTGAAGCCGACAAAAAAGAACAACCTGCAAAAACAACGCAGGGGAGATGCAAAAGACAGAAAAATAACAGAGGAAAGAGAAGAACGTAAAAGGGTTGAAAAGGAACAGAAGCGACGACAAAAGGAAGGATGTACTAGTTAGAACCTACAAGAAGAAACCAGGAAAGCTTACAAGCAAAAGCCTCCAATCAGACGCCAAAACCAAAACGAGGGCAAGCAAAGAACCCAGTCGACAGAAAGAACCGGTCAAAAAGGCGCATAGCGTTTGCATTCTCAGTGCAGACATGACAGAACGCGCGAACCAAAGTTGACCCACTCAAGCGGATCCGCTGCGTCTGTTTTTGGCACGCGCCTCTCGGGGGTGGCGGGCCCGAGGTGAAACGTTCGGCGAACTCTCAAAAAGAGAAGAAACTAGGGTAGAGACGGTTTCGCTGGAGGCTGGGTTTTCGACGCCCAGGTGTTCTTCTCCTTGAGGACCTTCACCGCTTGCTTTTGTGTTTACATCACCTTAGGTCTCGATGCCGGGCAGTCCTTCTTCGAGTGTCCGGTGGCAGAGCATCCAAAGCATCGCCCAGTCATGTTTGAACTTGCGCTCCTGTCCTTTCCGACAGCCATCATCCGAGCCCCAAAAAAGCGGCAGACCTTCTCGTCCTCAGGCCCATCGCTCTTGGTCTTCCCGGTCCCTTTCTCCACCTTCTCGTGTTCGGCAGGGAAGACTGGGCGTGGATGGTCGTGGTTGAGGTTCGGCAGGGAACGCTGGGCGTGGATGGTCGTGGTTGAGGTCTGGCAGGGAGGTTGTGGTTGAGGAACACTGGGCGTGGATGGTCGTGGTTGAGGTCCGGCAGGGTATTGCATGGGCGTGGACAGGGAACACTGGGCGTGGATGGTCGTGGTTGAGGTCCGGCGGAGGAGGCAGAGAAGGAGAAGGAGGAGATGGGGCTGACGTAAAATCTAACAACCCGCACCTGACAGGTGGGGAACTATGTCGTCGTATTCAGAAACTATTTTGTTGTTTTTAGAAACTATAGAAACTATTTTTGTTGCAGTCAGAAATCAACTTCGTTGTATTCAGAAACTATCGTCGTCGTAATCAGAAACTATGGGCCTTGTACTCTGCAAAATTATAAGCTTTGGTGTTTACTTGCGTGGACAGTTGATGTGTTGTCTAGGATGAAGGGGTGGGCGGGGGGCAGGGGGCAAAAACTTAGGTGGGTAGTTGCGTGGAAAGTTAATGTGTTCTCCAGTTTCCGCTGTAGTTTAGTTTCCGAATACAACTGCTTAGTTTCCGAACACCAGTTTCCAAATATCGGGTATATAGTTTCCGAGTACCAGTTTCCGAATACCGCCGCTGTAGTTTCCGAATAGCAGTTTCCGAATACAACCGTTTAGTTTCCGAATACAATCGTCCCAGTTTCGGAATAAATACAGCGGCTTCGTTTCTGAATACGACCGATTAGTTTCTGAATACAACCGTGACCCTCGCTACTAGCAACAAGGGCATCAAGTGCATCGCTACTAGTAACAAGGGGCATCGCTACTAGTCACAGGGGCATCACTAGCAGTTTCAATTCATCACTGACAGTGATGTCAGTCTAGACTTGAGAGATGAAAACCATGAAATCATGGTTTCGTTAGGATATTTTGTCAAATCATTTCAGTGATGTTTCCCACTTCTGCCATAGTGAGTGAGGCACAACTGGGCCAATTTTTTGTTGCAAAACATGTAACGTGCACTAGTTTGCTGTGCAAAAGTCTCTGTACAATGCGTTTGGCTGGCAAGAACACTGCTTGCAGGTGGTACAAGCCTACTTGCGGTTCCCACAGGTGCTATTGTGTGATGTCTGTGGGAATGTGGGGAGGACTGACGAACTTGGAGGTGAGACATCAGCAGATGTGTCCATGCTCCTGGTTTGCAATCTCTTCATTCAGATCACTACTCTATAAACTTTGCATGGTTCATTGATTCACAATGATGTTCACAAGCCTCTACAGGTTCGAGGGGCTCCTTTTCAGCAGCTGCGCGGCTTCAGGTAGGAGCCAAGGGTTGAAGCGACGGTTGAAGCCGTTTGTGGAGGATGAAGATACTTGTTGAGACTCCAAACTTAGAACTGCGTGCCATGTTGAAAAATGTTGATAAGGATGGGCAAATATGATCTTATTGGAAATGACCGGGTCTCACATTCACAAATTCCCAAGCTGCAGCAAGGAGTTGGGGATTATCCATAGAACATAAAAGTTACTGCCAAAATCACCGAATTCAACTTTTAGCGATGGTTGATCAAAGAATAATCATGCTCAAACTATCTCAAGTCCATGTGAAACAATGGGGACTCCTGCTTTCACCCTGAGCATTCCCAAATTATTTCTATCTTGAGGTGTTGTGTGTATATATATATATACACTACATATACAATACAACCACAAGAGCTTGCACAAGCCAATTTGAGTTCTTGGGTTCACAGCCCCACGGCCATAAATGGCAGGCGCACTTCAGTCTTACCACCTGGCGGGCCTGGACACCTAACTGCCTTTGCCAAACCACTCTTTATTGGACGTGGAGGACTTAAGTTGTTTGTCCTCAGGCCACGAATTGCTGCATGGTTGCCTTGATTGAGGAGACCAGCGGATGTTCTCCGTGAATCTTATCACCTGCCATGAGGCACCAGAAAACAAAATATTATACATCCAAATTGTGGTCTTGGTGTTGGTACCTGTTGTCCAAGATGGCATTGATTCATCAATCTCCAGCAGCTCTTTTAGCTATTCACGACATTAGTCGACCAAGCATAGACATAGATCATCATAGATC
The DNA here is from genome assembly GCA_963970005.1 of Durusdinium trenchii. Lineage (NCBI taxonomy): Eukaryota > Dinophyceae > Suessiales > Symbiodiniaceae > Durusdinium > Durusdinium trenchii. The sequence goes on from CAXAMN010007169.1 coordinate 253,409, forward strand.
AATATTCACTTGGGCCACTCCCTTAAGGCTCCAAGCTGGCTAGCTACCTACCTAGCGACAGAGATTAAGGCGTGGGTAACTGAGCCACCACTCAGAATTCCTCTCATGAACCTGTGAAGGTTTACCATACTTCTAGCCGCTAGATTCTAGTCTCAAGCTAAATTCCGTGGCGCTGAGGCATGAGATTTTGTACCTGCACTTCAATCGTCGCGACTTCTCAAGCTATTCTCAGCCACTTGGAGACAAGGGTCATGGTGGAGACCACCTGTGTGCAGCACTGGGACAAGCTATTCTTTCTCGTGTTTAAACTGTTTATGCGTTTTTATGGATCGGTTTCTGATTTATGTTCTGCATGGATAGTTTAGACCCGGGTGCTTGTTACATGGGTGCTTGTGAGTTCCATTGGGTGTATCATGGCGCCATGCAAACCTGGAATCAAACGTTTTGACTCAGCTACTAATAGTGTCCTTGCTCGTAGCGATGCCCTTTGTAGCGTCCTTGCTGCTCCTAGGCCAAAATACATTGCTAGCTTACTATTAGCAGAAGTTCCGTCGTTCTTCAAGCAACGCGTCCATTCAACAAAGACGAAGCCAGCTGAGCAGCAGAGTGTGTACTTTCTCATTTGCACAGTCAATGCGCTGACTTGTTAGACTCATGTCGGGCTACTGATCTTACCAATGCTGCCCATTCAGGCGTGAGGGCTGGCGAGTGCAGGACTGTTTGATGACACTGGTCTTTGTCTTATCTGAAAGAGCAACTTCCTGCCTTTCGACATGCACGTTGAGATCATTCAGGTCGATGCTGTCAGCCGCCAGACTTGTTTGTCTCATTTTGAGTTTCTCTCTTCACCGTCGGACCGTTGAGACAAGCTGTTATCATTTTAGTTGAATTCAACATTTTCTGTTTTCTATCATTTGCCTGATTTAGCTTTCACTGTTTTGCCTCGATTCAATTTGGATTGGTGTAGCGTTTGCCATCACCTCTGCACCAAAATTATTTCAGCTCAGCATTTCTGTGCTTCGTTCAATCTAGCTGGCCTGGCTCAGGTCACCTCACAGCGTATGCGTGTACCTACCATATCAGTCCATATCATGTTTCATTCCATTTCATTCCTCCCCGCCGCTGATTTAGCATGCGACCTCTTGGGCCAAGGTGACATGGATGGGCCTTGTGCCTTTATTTTGCCATGACAACCCTGTGAAGCATTGTACAAAGCATGGCCAAAGCCAAACCTTGGTTTAACTCAGCATAGACACCCATGTCAAGACCCTTACTACTGGCACGTTTAGGTGTTGCTTTCGCCATGCGAGTCTCGTGAATGTCGGGGAAGCCTTGATGTCATTAGGTGAATTGCGTCAGTTAGATAAATCGCAAGTAACATTCCAGGATATTCCATAGTTTAAACATGTTTGCACAATCAAAAAACAAGGTCACGCGGCATGCGTTGATATTTAACAACTTTCGCGCAACTCCACGATGCAGGATGAAATCTTGGTGGAGTTGGGTAGCAGCAGTGCAACCTTGCAGAAGCCCATCGCTCTGAAGCCTTGCTGAATTTGGATCCGTCTACTGCTGTGCATACATAAACCGAAGGAAGACAGGGGCGGGAGCACAATGAGTCTGCACGGGAAGGCAGAAATCACTTCAAAGGGCGGGCTACTACTGATAAGAAGGCTGTGGAAACATGTGGAAACTATACAATGCAGATTGCAGATGACACTTTTTTGAAGGGGGGTAGGCCGAGAAGAGGTACTGTAGGTAGGAGGTATTAGCTAGTTAGCTATAGTAGCTAGGTGGCTACTACCTAGGACGCAGGATAATTCACGCTTCTTCAAGGAAGCTCCCCTCGCCTGAGGGCGTGGGGAGCTTCCTTGAAGAAGCGCTCGCACTATTCATTTGGTTCCTAGATTTTAGGGAAGCATAATAGTGATGGCCTCCACCCTACTAGCGATGGCCGATTCCGCTATAAAATCCTACCAGAGACCTAGAGGATTCAGCTTTGCACGTGTGTCGTGCATATGTCTCTTTTATTCTCAGGAATCCAATGGTGACAACTTCAGAAGGCCTTGGAACTGAGAGATGCGACAAGTGGCCAGTGGTTTCTTCGGGCTGACGTGCGATGTTTGTCAGGTTTGGGACGGGTGCGAAGGTATGAGCGATGATGTTGTTCTTTCTTTTCATCCACAAAGTTTATTGCTGCCACGTGGGAAATAAGAGGTTGGGTATTTGTGCAATCTCACGAATAGTCCTGGATTCACTATTCGATTCACCTCAGGGTTGTGTTAAGGCCTCCAGAAACGCTACCAGGTCCTTTTGCCACCAAAGTGGTTCCTTTTGTGGCTTCCACGTCCTCAACACCCCAAGTGGGGAGCCTCAATCCTTTCAGACAAGAGTGAAGACCGATTTCGAGAGAAGACCGGTTCAGAAGAGAACTCTTGGCTGGCTCATCAGCAATTGGGAATCCCGATTTGTTTGAGGTGACGCTTGCGCCACAAGTGGCGACAAGTATCTCACAAACAGAGCCCGAGACAGGTCTGATGGGCTCGTGGGGTATGGTCTCACCAACCCCTATCTCCAACTCCTCAACGTCACGGGACAGGTCTGACAGGACAGCGATGTCAAAACCTGGAACAAATGGTTTTGGGCAATTCACGGCACGAGGCTTTAAAAGCTTGGATGCAAACTTCTCCTAATTTGCAGACTTGGATGTAGAACTTGCGGTAGGCTATCAAAGGCTTGGCTGTGTATGTGCGACGGTTCATTCATGTTTTGAGATGAGGACCATTGTACCTTCAGGGGTCAAGATAAACATAGTTTGAGCTGCTTGAATGTTTGCCACCACTACTGTAGATACATCAGAAATCACCTTGCAGGAAGCATTCCTGTAAAGCACAGACTTGGGATGGCAATACATACAACATATAACACAAAAAGAAAGCGGTATGGAAAGCTGTTGATGGAGTCAGATTCAAATTCGATCAATTGAGCATTTCAGGAAATGACTTGCTGACGATTTGTGTACTGAATAATACGGTGCATCGCGTTTCAGTTTTATGACTTTGCTGCAACGGGCCACGGGTATGAATGTAGACGGCCAGGTGCTGCGAGCCATGAGCATCGCGAGCGCGTCAAGCTGGTGCGGGGTCCGATAAGTATGCTGCTCAAACATGCTCAAACGTGATTCACGTTGGAGGCCAGAGCTATTAGGTGGGAGGCCATTCACATCACAATTGTTCTTTCACTTCTCTCACCATCCTTCCCTTCAACCCGTTCACAACTCCTCCTCTTCTCTTTCCTTCCGGCATTCAAATCTAACCACAGATTTACTCGGGCAGTGGAGATGGAAGAATGTCAATACACACTTTTGGCTTTCTCAAAGCGTTCCAACACGATCCAATCTGTATACCCAACAGTTTTCCTTCTCAGCCAAAGTGAAAATCAGTGATTGCAGTGACCCAACAGGTTACCACCATTGCTCCACCTCCCATGCTTCGTCTATGGCTGAGTTCACAATGCTTCGAGAATCTAGAATAGAAGCAACGCATCAGCCAGGTATGTTCCTTGTTTTCTAGCTGAGGACAGTTTTTGTTTTAGACGAAGAAGCGTTATGGCCCAGCGTTGCTGCAGAGGGGGAGCTCCTAGTCTTGCATTACGACAAGTAGCAACGACTTGAGGCACGAGCTTTGCAGAGACGGTGGAGCAACAGGCACGCTCTGTTGGGATTGCTGTGTGGGAAGCAATGGTGTTTCTCGCCCTTCAGCATCCTCGTACAGTTATTGGAGGTGCTTCGATTTTCAATTCATTATTTGAGCTGGTTGTTGTCCCACAGTTTCCACTGAATCGTTCTTTTGAACTGCAGCAGCAAGACTCACCAGGACATAGCAGAGGAAAAGGACCACTTCAACGGATGTATATCTCCATACTAGCAAAAGACAAAGGTTTAAAGTTGCGTTGAATGTTGGATTGATCAGTGACTGTTTGATTCAAGTTGTTAGTCAATTGATGCAGTGTAAGGACAAGCTACTTCCAACACTGGCGATGGAACCATGCTGCCACTGCCAGGTGAATTCCACACACCAGTTCATCGTCCGGCATGCCCAGACCAAGACTGCCGGGAAAGGGAACATACGCAGGCTTTCAGATAGTATATATATATATTTATATTTAGATTCTTTGATGTGCATTGGAACTGCATTGCATTGATCCTGTGATTGCATAAGGATTACTGTGAACACAGTAACATGCTTAATCAACTTTTATGGATTTCATGAATTAGTGGGCAGTGGGCTGGTGTTTTATCTTAGACTGGTATTTTCGTAAAATGGTTCCATTTTGCACACGGCTCTTGTGCCCAACTGTTTCAGCAAGGCAACTGGAACTGCCAACCGGCCAGCAAAGCATTTTGTTGGATTTTTTGCAATATCCACAAGGGTGTCAGCAGGTAATTTGCTGCACTTATTGTTGATGTTGGCAGGCTGCCACTCGAGACAAAACAATATATCTAAATAAGACACATGAGCCGCGCTAAGAACCTCCCTGTTCATGTTTACTTCAGGCAGACAAAAGTTTACGCTTGTTAGCCTTCTTACAAAACACTCTGAGGTCAGCGGCGGATCGAATTAACAAGTCTAATTTTCGTGGCAGGTGTGGGACGGTCAATTATCACCCTCTTTTAAATTTATAATAATAAAAAGCTTTCCGGGGTGACAAATGACCGCCCACACCTTCCCTTGTGTCATGGTGTAGGATTCTAGGGGGATAGGGTTGTCATGAGTTTCAACATCAAGAAGCGCAACTTTCTTCTGGCCAGTGTAGTAGTGGGCTTGTCATATGAATCCTTCGCGTAAGCAAAGCTCTGATGCGCGTAAGGTTGCGTAAGCTTTTTTTTGTGAGATGAAACTTGCGTAAGCAAGTCGAAATTTAACATACATGTCACATGTATTCTTGAAATGTTTGGAAATTCTATGGAAACCTGTGTTGATGAGGCCTTGCATTGGATCTTTGTCTTGGCAATTGGTATGGTCGAAGGTGATTGGCTCCACAGAAAGAAGGGTTCTTGGGGTTCCTGTAGTCATGTTGCCACACTAGCTGAAGGATTTTTATTCATACAGGACATAGGCATCAGGACAGAGATTTTATGGGTCGACACATGCAAACATTACTCCTATAGCCATACAAACAACTCCCATAGCCATAAAGTCTACCAGCGGTTGTCAGACACACCATGTCACCATGCAGTTATCGGTTTTGGTGTCGGTAATCCGCGTAAGCTGCGCGTAAGCCCCCCCTCTCTTTTGTGGACGCCCACAATGCCTCCTAAAAAGCAGGCTTTTTCTGACTTGCAATGGTGCCAAAGGCAACGCATTGTCCAAACCATCTACGAAATCCTGGCTGCTCACTGCCCCACAGCCGCAGACGTAACAAACCTGTTGTGTATTGTGCTTTGCTTGGAAAACAAATAGCGCGTAAGCTGGCACTGTGGCCGGGTGCAAGATCGTGTTCGCGTAAGTGTTGCGTAAGCCCCTTTGTGTGCAAAGTGTGCGCGTAAGCTGCCATTGTGGTGGCGTAAGCCAGGCGTAAGCTGCTGCGTAAGGAAAGTCTTACGCCATAGGCAGATGCCACACGTTTTGAGCACAGCTCACATGATCAGTATTCTTGTTACTGTACTCCTACTAATCATGTATACAGTGTTTATTCCCCAATAGCCATGCTATGGGGTCTTGCAAAACTAATAGGCGGACGGGCGCCGTCGGGTCACCGTCAGAGCTGGTGGGCGGATGGTGTCCCGGTCATGTTTTGATGGCGTCCGGGTCATGTGGTGTCCCGGTCATGTTTTGATGGTGTCCCGATCATGTTTTGATTGTGACCCAATCATGTTGTGATGGTGTCCCAGTCCTGTTTTGATGGTGTCCCAGTCATGTTTTGATGGTGTCCCGGTC
>CAXAMN010007169.1:259447-290014 GCA_963970005.1 Durusdinium trenchii
TGTCCCGGTCATGTGATGGTGTCCCGGTCATGTTGTGATGGTGTCCCTGTCATGTTTTGATGGTGTCCCGGTCGTGTTGTGACGGTGTCCCGGTCATGTTTTGATGGTGTCCCGATCATGTGATGGTGGCGCGGTCATGTTTTGGCGGTGTGCCGGTTATGTTTTGATGGTGTCGGTCATGTGACGGTGTCCCGGTCATGTTGTGATGGTGTGTGATGGTTTTCCCGTCATGTCATGTTGGTGTCCCGGTCACCTTGTGATGGTGTCCCGGTCATGTTGTGATTGTGTCCCAGTCATGTTGTGACGGTGTCCCAGTCATGTTGTGATGGTGTCTTGCTCATGTTGTGACGGTGTCCCGGTCATGTTTTGATGGTGTCCCGGTCATGTTGTGATGGTGTCCTGGTCATGTTTTGGCGGTGTGCCGGTTATGTTTTGATGGTGTCCGGGTCATGTGACGGTGTCCAGGTCATGTTGTGATGGTGTCCCGGTCATGTTGTGATGGTGTCCCCGTCATGTCATGCTGGTGTCCCGGTCATGTTGTGATGGTGTCCCGGTCATGTTTTGATATGTTTTGATGGTGTCTCGCTCATGTTGTGACGGTGTCCCGGTCATGTTTTGATGGTGTCCCGGTCATGTTGTGATGGTGTCCTGGTCATGTTTTGGCGGTGTGCCGGTTATGTTTTGATGGTGTCCGGGTCATGTGACGGTGTCCCGGTCATGTTGTGATAGTGTCCCGGTCATGTTGTGATGGTGTCCCCGTCATGTCATGCTGGTGTCCCGGTCACCTTGTGATGGTGTCCCGGTTATGTTGTGATGGTGTCCCAATCGTGTTGTGACGGTGTTTTGGTCATGTTTTGATGGTGCCCTGGTCATTTTGTGATTGTGTCCCGGTTATGTGATGATGGTGTCCAAGGAAGAGATGGTCGATGTGTTGAAAACAGCAGCTGTTTCCAGATTTTTCTTTTTGTCCCGGTTTGTATCTTGCTATTGGGGTCTCCAGCTGGGCTAATTTGATTGCCAAGAACAACAAGTGATTGCGGCTGTCGACCTCGGGCTTAGCTAGATGATGCACAGCCCGATGGGCCAGCAACAACTTGGTGCATTCCCAATGTTGCAGCCTAATGTGTGGCACTGTAACATGAAAAGCCATTTAACTATCTCCTGATAAAGGCCTCAGGATATCTCAAGGGATTCACATTTGATGAGGTTGGAAGGGCATCAAAGACTCCCAGTCAGGCTGGCTTGCAGCTCACCAGGATCAGACATACAGATTGAAGTGTGCATTGTTAGTTTAGCCAGACACGGCGAATATATTAATATATACTGTATATATATATACTTGTATATTATGTACACATGTTGTTTTTGCTCAAACTCAGGTTCAGGTTTCGAAGACATGTCCAAGATGATTCAGGACTGGTTGCATGGTCAGCCCCGCTTACATGGTACTTGATTAATACGCCCAGTGAACCTGAATGACACGCCTCAATGTCAAAGCAAGCTGCACTGGAGGCGAAGCATGCGACAGATGAAAACAATTGGATTTTATGGGCTTTGCAGCCTGAAGCTCAAAGAACCTTTGCTGGACGTGGTTTAAGTGGTTTGGGGTGTGAATGAGCTCGCTTTCCCCAGAGGTTGGTGTTCGAGTCTTGGAGAGGCACTGTGACAGTGATGCTTTCGAGATAAGGACGACCTTTGTACTTGCTGTAAGGACTACCTTTGACAATTTCCAAACGAGCAAACTAATTGATCTAAGGCCGTCACTTTTGTTGCTTGTCGTGCTGGTGGCTATGCTCTCTGTGAGAGGCTGGGGCTGAGGGCCGAGGGCATTGCAAGCTTCTATACCTTCAAGAGATACAGGAAAGCGGCTAGCACAGGGACAGTAGCAAATATGATTGGAGACTTCTGGTTTCTAAGATTTGTGCAATGTTCTCTATATAGATAAACATTTATCGATTCTCTAAAAATCTTAAAAGGATGCACATCCAGTACTTATCCTGAGAAGAAGCTCTCAAATTTGTTTGCTGCAACTAGAGCTTCAGGTTCTGAGGACAGTGACTCCGAGAACGACTCGTTGGGAAGCCAAGCGAATGGTTGTCTTTCAACCGCTAGTGTCCACATCAGGTGTCAAACACAAAATACCCCTTGAAACAGATGTTGGACGCAGCACTTAGTGCCAGTGCATGCATACAGTAGATGTGTGGAGAAGCTTGAGCTGCTTTTGCTGAACCATATGCTTTTTGGGGGGGCAAGGATTGAGGAAGAAACCATACTTGGAACCCGTTCACGATTCCACTGACTCAGTGACTCAGTGGGAACTGCAATGAATAGTGCCCAAGAGGAAGCGATTGCGGTTGTCCGAGGAATTGCTTTGCATAGGATGTCCAAATAAATAAAGCAATTGTACAGTCATCGGTCATGAGGGTTCAAAGCAGTACCAGTGGCAGGAAGTTCCTGCCGGAGGAGCTTCGTGAGGTGCGGACTATGAGTAGGTTGCACATTCGGTTTTCTCTTTAGAAAATTGACATTTTACCAACAAGGGTGAAAGGTAAACCCATCTCGCAGATTCACTGCAACCACGGAGCAGCATTATCATGCACACAACAAGTAAGAACAATGTAAAAACATGTTTCCATATGTTTTGGAATTTACTGGCGGTAAGTTTAAGGCGGCTTCGAGCTAACTATATAACTGTCAGGCAGAAGAACTGCCTAGATGGGAGTATGCATACACTGGCGTCCTGAGCCCAGTTGAATGTAAGGTCGTTTGGTGTTTTAGGGTTGTGTCATGCGTCGTGCATTCTCAGGCCGAAAGGTGTTCTATTTGGACCATATAGACTCAAAAGACAGGAAGAGACACCTTCACATCCGAGTGATATGGTAAACCAATAACATCAAAGAACTACAATGAACAATCTTTCTGGTGTGTACCTGTGGGCCTGGCCAACATATTTCCAAAGAGGAAGGCTGTGCGGATGCTTTGTTGTTGTTTTTGTCGTTGTTGCAGCTGCATGCCGCTGCTGCCGCGGCTGGTTTGTTCAGCGCAGAAGATACATAACACTCTGAACTAAACAGATGTGTCCTGGCGGTTTGTTTTCATCTATACCAGGATAATTAATCCATTAAAACAAATATGTATATAGATACCCAGACCAGCCCGGGTAATGACTCCTCTTCTCGAAACACAGAAGGCTGGGACTTCTCTGTATTCTTTTCCATTGGTAAGAGGCCACTCATCCTTGGGCTGCTGGACTAGCTCACTTCATGCCACGACTACTGCTGTTTGAGGAAGCAATGTGCGTGACGCACGTGCAAACATGGAGAATGAAGAAGAGCTTCCAGCTTGGGCTGGTGGGATATGAACCACTGTCGACCTCACCGCTTGCACCTTTGAAGCATAGTCCCAAAAGCACATGGTCTTCACAGCTTAGGCGAAAAAGGTGGAGTACCAATTTTTGAATCAGCCTGCAACTTGACAATCATGGCTTTGCGCCGGGGCATGGCTTTGCGCCGGCGCAGGGCAGCAGCCGCTGCCAAAGCGCCGCAGGAGGCAAAAGCAAAACGGCCGCGCGGCAGACCTTACAAGTTCCATCAGGCGACGGGAGGAGACGCAGGGACGCAGGAGAAGACAGTAGAAGTATAGAACTCGTTTAGACATATTCATATAGGGTGTATGCTTGATCATGAGAGACATTGAGATACTGGCATCCAGAGATACAAGGCCTTTAGATGCTTTAGGCTTCCCAAGAGTTCCCAAGGATTTGACATTGCCAATCCTTTACCTCCTTCACCTTTCGGCGTGTGAGCCCACTCATTTTTCAGGATGAATGGGCCAGTGCATCGATCAGTGGCCGTGAGTGGCGTGGAGTGCTTCTGGTTTGTTCAGATCTCCATGCCATGGAGGTGGGAGGTCCATGCAGAAAAGCCATGCAATGATTTGCACAACTAGGAGCGATCGGACGCTACTAGGGGCTACGTACCTACAAATGCCCTGAAGGACGGGATGTCCAATTTGACAAGCGGGCACATATTCACAGCAGAGCAGCATGAACCCGTCCATGGCCGGTAAATCTTTAGTAAAGGACGTGATTTGGGGTCCAGACTTTGTTCCTTGCATCAGCAACCAGAGCGACTAGTCCTGGTGCCCCTCAGGTGCTTCTGCACTTTGGAAAACCAGACACCTGGAAAGCAAACAAGCATAGAACCAAGGGGTTTGCATCGTGGGTGCTCATCACTTGGGAGGGTTCATAAGCAGCCAAACACCTAGTGTGAGCACACGGGATCTCTGAAGAGCTTTGGAGCACGCTTTGTTCCAACTTGAAACAATTTGATACATAGTTTTCATGCACATGAGGGTTTTTTCCCAACATTTGTTTGTGGAAGTGCTCAAAGGGGACTCATTAAATGGGCGAGAACCAAGCATGTAACCAATTTTGTCCGTGGCTAATTCAGTGGTGAAATGCCCACATTCTTGAGTGTTTTCACACTTGCAACTCGGAGCAATGTAAGGATCCAAAAAACATTGGGAAGGCCCATTGTATCCTTTTGACTGACTCAATGTGATTATAGACGAAGCCAGTTGTGCCACAGCTTGCGCAACTGTAACTTAGATGCTGTAAGTCCATTTTGTCCATGTCCCAACCCCTCCGAACGACCAAGGAGCTTCATCAACGGAGGACCCCGCAGGCGTTGCTGGCTGTGCCCAATGTGCTAGCGCGGCCGCAAGCGCTGCGTACGGCAGTGGAGGAGGTGTGGTTAGAAGCCGAACGTCACGGAAATTGAATCAAGTACCTCCCACTATCTACTAGGACTAGTTGAAGAACGCGATTGCTTTCGGGTTCGGGGTAACAAGAACCTTTACCTTTCTTTATAGTTGAAAAAGTGCCAAACTCCAGCGGCTCGTGGACCAATCAAAGCTGATACTGTAGTCGTGACCAAGACCCAGTTATATATATATATATAACTACACTATACATATATACACATATATATAGCTATACTATACATATTTGTTTTTTGCGTGTCTTTTCCGTCTGCTTCATCGACTAGGCATCTTTTGGCCTAAAGCACAAGGGCAGCTGGGTCGTGTGACCTTGAGTGCATGCCTTTGTCAAGTGCTTGCTTGCCTGCGGCCGCCCGTCCTTTTGCATGACATGGGCTTTGCAGCGCCGGCAGAAAATCTTTCCACCTTTTCTCCACATTTGGTGTGTGGCGTGTCCCGCCCAAACAGCAGGGATTGGCCATTCACTGTCCCAACATGGCGCAGTGGCTAGGTCTTGCAGCTTTTCTTTGGCAGAATTTCTGAGGAGCCGCTGGTTGCATCGTCCACAAACGATGTAGTGCTTTTGCAGGCTGAAAGAGTGATCTGACATGCCTGCACACGTTCCACTCAGCATCTGCTCAATGAGGGTGGCTTTATCAGAGCTGCCGGAGTTGCCTCCGATTACCCCTGGGTCAGCTGCTTTTGGGCATATCTCTGTGGCTGCTTCTTTCAGGTCGGTCAATTTGTTGTGCATGGTCACTCCTGCTTTGCATTGTTTGCACTTTAGGCCTCTGCCCTTTCGCTCCCAAACATGATTGTTGGGATGATTTGGGACCGAGAGCTTTCTGTAGGCCTCTTTTTTCTTCTCTCTGGTTTCTTCTCGCTTGAGCTTCCCAGATTCTCTGGCTGCATGCAGAAAATGCTGCTTGTCCTCAAGGAGATATCGAACTCGCTGAATTGCCTGTGGTGCAATGCGCTTGTACTTCTCATCTTGCTGCACTAGTTCTTCTTCTTGACTGGTGGGTTGAAGCCCTAGAGCCATTTCTCGAGCTGTTTTGCAGGCATCTTCTTGTCTGTGCCTCAAAGACCATTCCGGTTTTGGCATGTCCTTGAGCTGCTTTGAAGTGATGCAGAGCACTTTGATGCGGCTCTTTGGATCCAAGGTGATGAGTTCACGAAGAAGGTGAAAGACTTCAGCATGGCGGTTGTGCTGCCAGGCTTCCCATGCGCGTGTGCTTTGCACATGCAGGATGATGCGCTGGTGCAAGTCCACATAGTGAGCCACCATGCGTATGCCATAATACCATGCTCTTTCCCAGGATTGGGCGCCCGGGAGGATAGCCACAACAGCCCCTTGGCGAAACAATTGGCCGCCTATTTGGGTGTGGTGCACAATGGCCACTGCATAATGTTTCAATCGGCAGTCTGTTGAATGCTGACAACATCAGGAGAGTGGATGCGGGCTTCATCTTGTGTTGTCCATGTTCCCCAGGCCTGTACTGATGCACCTCCTGTGGCAATTGGTACAGCTGGTTTCATCAAAAGGCCTTGCGACCAGAACTCAAGATTCAAGCCATGCTCCAATTCAAACTTGTCCTCATTGGTGAGGGCAGGGAACTTCTTCTGAGTCTCTTTGCGTAACCACAGCAGGTGCACTGCTGTGGCCGGCTGGCCGCAGTGCGGGCACATAAGGTGTTGGCCTTCTTGCGCATCACTCATCTTGGTGTAAATGGCGCCCTGATGCCACGTTTGCAAAGCGGTGGCCTTCTGGGTGCAGAGTGCGTTGCATGCGCTCCCATGGTTTCCAGTCCAACGGCCTCTGAACTTCTTGTAGCATGGATCTGGAGCTGATGCGTTGTAGCCGGTCACTTTTCTCGGCTCGCTTGAGTTCAGCTTTGATGGTGAGCTATGAGTCACGCATGCTGATCTGGAATTCAGGTTCATCATTGGGCGCAGGCTTGGTCCAGTAGTGACAGCTCTCAGCTTGCCAGCCATGATCTTTGAGGTAGCATTGCAAAGTGGCTACAGGTCCTTTGGCTACTTGCCAGGGATGAGCAGCCATGGCGAGTCTCTCTTGGTGGTGCGCCCATGCTCTCTCGAGATCTTTCTTCAAAGCCTCAGGCCATTGTCCAGCAAAATGCCGAAAAATTTTGACCTGGTCATGGAAGGCCGCAGCGTCCGGGTCTTGATGTTTGCCTTTCATGTCGAAAACAACGTCAAGGTTTCCTGTTCTCTGTTGTCCAAGCTGACGGCCCATTGCTGCCTTGAGCCTGGCACGATGTTGTGGAGCGAGTCCCATGGCCTCGTGTCCCCAGCTGATGGACGAAAGGATGCTACCCTTGTACAATCGTAGGCGGATTGCCCGTTGTGGAATCTTGAGCAACTGCAGCTTCTTTGTCTTCCTGTTTGCTTTCTGTCGACGAGCTTGCATGGTGCGAATCCTTCTGAGTCGGCCTCCGGTGCAGTCAACACCTAGGTCACGCATCACGTCATGCACCCTAGGGCCGTGCTTTGGAAGCTGTTCTGCTAGCAGTGCTGTTTGAAACAATGAATCCGGTCTTCTTCTCAGAGATGAGGAGATTGTCTTCTTCCAGCAACTTCCGGATGTATTTGAAGGCGGCAATGGCGATGCGTACAGCATTGGCCGGATCCCTGTCAACTACATCGAAACTCAGGTCATCTATCCAGAGGTCGACATGGAGCTGAGGGTATCTCTTGCTGAAAGCATGCAATGCTTTTTGCAGGTATACTTTGGCAGCTAGAGGAGCTTGAGGATCTCCAGCAAGAATTCCATTAGCTTTCCAAATAGGTTTGGATGCCTCTCCTTCTGCTTCCAGAATTCTAGCGCCGCAGTAAATTTGCATGGCCAATGCAGCATGGGTTGCAGGGTAGTCGGAATCCAACCATCTCTCAGTCAGCTTCTCAAGATCAATGCGGTCGTAGAAATTGGACATGTCCAGGAGAACAGAAATGACCGTGCGCTGCAAAGCTTTGTGATGCTCCGTCATGAAAGCTCTCTTCAAAGCCACCTTCAGGCATTCTGTGCCTGGCACTGCCCGCTCCCAGATGTAGACATCCTTGATGCTGTGCTGCCACTGTTGGGTGTAGGGAGCTCGGACCTTGCACCACAACCTGTACAGAGAGGCTACCAAAGCTATTGGACGTTCGATCTCTGAGTTTTTTGGCAGCAATGCTATCAATGAAGTTGTCCATTGATTTGGCACTGTGGCTTGAGCTTCAACTTCATGAAAGAAAGCCACAAGGTCCGGCATGGCCTGAAAAGGAAGCTCTTTGAGATAGTCATAGCCGACGGCGTCAAGCCCTGGAGCTTTCTGACTCAGACGCTTGATCACTTGCCAAACTTGGTGCGCATGTAAAGGCTGCAACTCTTTTGCATGTTCTTGTCCTTTGTGAACCAGTGCTTGCAAGGTTCTAGGCTCACTTCGTTGCTCTTTTTGTTGCCAGATGCTGCTCCATTTGTGAATGCGCTGCTCCATCCTTTCAGCTCTGGGATATTGTTGAAAAGGTCTGGCATATGGCATCTCATCCTTCACATCTGCAGGTTGCACTTGCGTCCATTCTGATTGGGTCTGTTGTAGCTTTGGCGCAGGCTGATAGCGCTGAATCTGTTGCGCCGTGATGCTCTGCAATTCTTTTGCCAGATGGATATGCAGCTGTGCGTGTGGTTTGAAAGGGACAATCCAATCAGCAGAAATCGAAGTGTCAGCTATCAGATTGTTTGAGACCAAAGCCCAATCAAGTTCCCTTCCAGTTAGGCAGGTGTCTTCTCCGGTGGCCAGCATGCTGACCTGCATCAGGAATCACTGAACTCATCGTGGTTGCCATGAACTCTTCTGGAGTGGTGTTGAAGTCTCCAACTACAATCACCGGCTTTGCAAGGCCAGTGACAAAAGTCATGAGCCCTGACCATAGCAGCGTGTTGGTTTGTCCTTGAATGCCTTCACCACATTTGAAATAAGTCATCGCAATGACGAGCGCAAAGTTGTCAAAGGACCAATGTACAGCATACCACCCGCAGCCATCAATCAGCTGTTTCTGGACATAGTGGATGTGCAAATGTGAAGGATACAAAAGAATCATGCCACCATGCGTGCCTCCTTTGGGGCTGATCGCAGAAAACCACGCGTTGCAAACCATTGCATTGTCTTGTCATGATCTTCCGGGCATAGATGCGTTTCCACAAGGAAAGTAGGTTTCCGGTCTCTGCCAAGGATCCATTGCCGAACCTGTTGTCCGAGCTGCGTGACATTGGCAAATGAGAAACCAGTGCCTGCAAGGCATCTTCTCTTGCTTTGTTGTTGCATGTCTGTCGTTGGTCGTGACATCGTAATGTCACTAGGGATATTCGTGGGCAGAATGTTCTTTGAAGGGACCACCCACACTTGAACAATCTGTGTTCTCATGGAGTCTTGCATACACTGAATCGGCCTGGGATAAGACCCATCATCAACCAACCAAAGGAGCCCTCTGTAGCAGAAAACAGCATAGAAGTGCCCGCTTTTATGTGCAGTTCCCGAATGACAGAGAAACCCAATCACTGAGAATTGTTCAGTTTTCGTAGCATTGCCATCAAAGGTGACCGGCAGGTTGAAAACTGAAGGAACTTTGAGGATCTGATGGTGCTTCGTCCATTCTCCTTCTGTGAAAGAGTAGCGACCAATTTGGGCCACCCAAAGCCCTGTGCCATCAAGCACCTGCCCTTCTGCTGTGTTCGCCCACTGGTTGATGAGCTCTTCAAACTCATGTGGGCGGTTCTGATTTTCAAAAATCAGGTGAGTTGGGAATTCTTTCCTTCTGTGTACTGTCTGCCTGTGGTCCACGTGAAAATGATGAGTGATCACGTGGTCTGGCCTGGCGAGCTCCACCATCTCAGCAAGAAAGTGAGCTGCATCATCTTGAACGGTATCATCGAATTTCTGCCACAAACTGCGGAGAGCGGTCAGCTCGGTGAGGTTGACCACATCTTCAGCTTGAAAGGTTGCACGCACCGCTTTAGCCGTGCAATGCCACATCTCGGGGCCAGAAAGAAAACTTCCTGTCCACATCCATAGACGGAATGGTGCATTTGCATAACACCGATTTTTCGGATTGCCCAGCTTGCGCTGAAGGTTCTGTAGCACAAAGTCTAAGACACTCTGTCCTTGCAGGGATTCAGTATTCTGGGATTCGTCATCAGCTTCAAAAACTGGCGCTGATGCCATGTCATCACCGACATGTTCACCAGCACCTCCACAAAATGCTGGAACCGCCTGTCGCGGTTCCCCCATCATCTCACCATTTGCAGTGGATGAAACCCCAAGCTCAGCCGCCGTTGAGTGTCCTTGCAGACGGTCTGAGCCAAAAACTGCTGGCACAGGCTCCATATGCTGGCATCAAATTCCCCTTGATGATTGCAAAGAGACTGCTTACATTCCCCTTTCTGTTCTGTGCTCGTCACGCTGTTACCCACACTTCCGGCGCTTCGTGACATTTTCACCAAGCTTTTTGGCAAAGTCCTGGATCTGCTGCGGGGTGGCATTTACACCCACAGTGGCCATGATGGTCATGATGTTCTCCGGAGTGAGTTCTTCTGGGTCAACATTGCTGTCATCACTAGCTTGCTTTTCTTTCTCTAGCTGCTGGTTGTGTAGCTCAGTCGACTGTTGGAGCTCTTTTTGCGCTGCCTCGATCTTGCTTTGCACTTCCTTGAGCTCTTGCAGTAATGAGGTGTATTGAGCCTTCACCGCATCTGCTTTGGCTTGGATGGCTCTTGAGCTTTGTTGTCAACGTGGGTTCTGGCTTCACTGGTTCCACAATCTTTTTCAACTGCAGCCTTCAAGTCTTGTGGCAAGCTCTGTAAATGCTCCTTGATGAGGGAGGGCAAGTCCGGAGGAGGTGGTGGCTCAGCCGGAGGCACGCCCAGCGCTTCAAACTGGGTTCGTAACCCTTCTGGAATTTTGTCCCAGTTCTCTTGGACTACCTTGCACAAGGCATTTTGTTTCACCTTCTTGTTCTTTTTGGGAGGCTTGCCCCCGTAGAGGCCTGGCGGAGGTTCCAACAGAGCTGTTTTGTAGGACTTGTAAGGCCAGGAAACTCCCTCCTTGCTCTAGTTCCATGGTGCCCATGTGACTCTTTTCCTCCGCCTCAGGTCTGGGACGGCCCTCTGCCATGCCGCGCCGCAGTGGACACAGGTGAGGTCAGGCTTGGCGAGCAACCTGTCTTCCCAAATCCAACTTTGTTGGCATCCTTTGCATGCCACATAGGACCGTTTCATCTTCTCCCGCACGTAGGACTACGTAGTCGTAGTCGTCCGTGCCCTTCTCGGTCTCCAGAGCCTTCTTCTTCAGCACGCGTAGTGCCAGGCAGGCACCGTCCGGGCTCTTGAGCCGAGATCTTTAGCCATACTATACATATACATATATTATTACATATAGTATATATATATATACACAGCTGCCTAAAACACGCGGATATCGCATGCAGTGTTTGATCTTCTCCCGAGGCCATCGATCCAGGACTATGGAATTTGGCACGGAAACTGGTACCCGATGCAGATTTGCGCGGAGAGCTTTTGCGCTCGGCCTTGGAATCCTTGGGGTGTGACTCAGCTATAATCGTTGCGCCGTTGAAGGTCCGCACATGTCTTCCAGTCCTGGAGTTGGGCAGGGATGGTTCGGGACGGGCCAGGGTTCTGGTGCAAACAGTTGCCGATTTGCGCCTCAGAGGCCACACACCCACACAGAAAGATTGGCCTTAAGCACTCCTAGTGAGTTCAAAGACCCGACTATTTTCAAGCAAGTCGTCATACTTCGTGGTGCAACACAGGGTATATAGTGTATATATATATGACTACAGGGCATGTCTCCATGCAGAAGAACATTGATTCCAACTTGGTGATTTGACTTCTGAGTTTATAGTGAAGTTTCCCTAAAATCTAGGAACCAAATCATTAGTGTGAGCGCTTCCTTGAAGAAGCGTGAGCTATCCTGCGTCCTACCTCGGAACGTCCTGTACCTAGTAGCATACTACTGCCTTACAACGATTGGCTTTGCTCCTAGGGGCTCCTGGCCTTACTAGTAGGAACAAGAACGCTACTAGGAACAAAGGGCATCGCTACTAGGAGCAAGGACGCTACTAGGGGCTCCTGGCCTTACTACTAGGAACAAGAAGCTACTACAAGTGGGGACCTAGTAGGGGCTCCTGGCCTTACTACTAGCAACAAGAACGCTAACTAGGAACAAAGGGCATCGCTACTAGGAGCAAGGACTCTACTAGTAGCTTCTTGTTCCTAGTAGTAAGGCCAGGAGCCCCTAGTAGCGTCCTTGCTCCTAGTAGCGATGCCCTTTGTTCCTAGTTAGCGTTCTTGTTCCTAGTAGTAAGGCCAGGAGCCCCTAGTAGCTTCCGATCGCTCGTAGGGAGGGGAGCTGGCCTTCAGGCGACTTGTGGAGTTTGGAGCATCACTGCTGCCTGGCAGCTCTGCATATGCCCTACGGCATCCAGGATGCTGAAGTAACCATTGCCTTTCCAAGTAGACTAGACTGACTACTAGACTGACTAGACTCCTAGGCATGATGGCAGAGCAAAATTTGAGAGCTCGCAGCATTGTTTTGGAGGGTTACGGGAAGTATATAATTGAGTTCGTGCAGCTGGGGGAGCTTGGACCCCATATCATACCCAGAGAGAAGACGGAGTCAGGAAACCTGCGCCAGAGTCAGGAAATCGTGAGTCAGGAACCCCCAGCCTCTGAGTCGGGAAACCAATTGGTCAGAGTCAGGAAACCTGGAAACCAGTTCACAAAAAAAACAACAATAGGAACAAGATGCGAAGAAATGAGGAGGAGCAGCAGATAACTTTTCGTGGTAGGCGAAAGGAAATCCTCGTGCTTCGGTGAGAAAAGCTGCGTTGGATTATCAATGATGCAAGATTAGAAAACGAAGGAGGAGAAGGAAAAGAGAAGGAGAAGGATGCAGCAAGATGCATATGAGCAACGGCTTTTATTTGCGGTAGTCAAGATTAGTGGAAGGGGCGTTCCTTTTACCTTTCTATAGCCCAATGTCAGATTTAGTTAGAGAAATGAGATAGGAACACCCCGAGAACGAGATGGGCATCAATTGTGCCATTTGTTTGAAATGGTTTAGTTAATTACATGTTTAGCTGGTGAAACGAGGTAGAAACACCTCTTGAGAACGAGATGGGTATCCATTGCACCAAACAGATACAGGAATGGAGAACGAGATTACACCCCAAAAACGATGCGAGATTGGATAACGAGGTAAGGAAGGCCCATGTGATAACTTAACGGAAATCTTTTCCATCGCTCATATATTACGTATTATGAATTATGTTGTAAGTTTTGCTGGCAGGCCCAAAGAAATCTGAATGTGTTTCTTATTTTTTCTGAGTTTATGTTGGGGGTTCTTGAAGTGTAGACATCTCGGACGGCTTTGAGATATTTCGACCTACATAGGATCAAGATGGATCAAGGTGATCCAAGGGTTGACATTTTATCTTTGGTTCCCTCATCTAGGAAGATTCCTGGAACAGGTTAAGCCAATTCTGCATGGCCACGGTCCTCGAAGAGGCAACATTCTGGGATTGGTTTAGGTCTTCCGTTCTTTCGGATTTGTGTAGTGAGTAACAAGTGCCACGCTACTAGTAACAAGTGCCTTACTAGTAGTAACAAGAATAATTCTAATTAGACTATTATTGTTACTACTAGTAAGGCACTTGTTCCTAGTTGCGTGGCACTTGTTCCTAGTAGCTTCCCGGTCTTCCGTTCTTTCGGATTTGTGTAGTGTTTCTTTGTGCTTCGTTTAGGGCGGGTTTCTTCCCCACTGTTTGGACTTGATGACTTGGTTTCGGTCTTCACTTCTTTAGGGTTTCTCGAGGATTCGTTGAGGGTTTCACTTTTTAGTATCTCTTGAGGCTCCCTTCAAGGAGTCATTTCTTGGTCTATATAGGTCTAACTTCTTTCGGGTTTAGGGCTTCACTTCTATAGAGGTTCTTTGCGCTTGCTTTGTGGCTTCCGTTATTTAGGCTGCCTTGGTACCCCCGAGCCTTTTTGGGCACTGTCTCTTGACTCAATACCCTGCGCGAGTCACAACCTTCTAATGTCCAAGTATTCAGAATCCGACAGTGGTCTCCGTTTTCCGCTGCGCACTCACACACAGTATCAATCTCAACACCACGCAATTCAACGAATACACACTTCACTTTGATTGTGGTACCCATTGCCTCAGAACATCGATTTGCAAGATGTCACGCATTTGTTTGGTTTCTTCCCAGCTTTTCTCTAGGATGTTGAAGCTGCAGAAAGTGCGGATGAGAAGTACTTGCGAGGCAAGCTTTGTATCTTGGATCGTCCTATCAGGTTGTTTTGCATTTGCGGTTGCAACCTGTTATCATCCTTAATGTTTCACGACCTATCAGCCTCAGGCTTACTTTTTGCATCACTGTCACTGTTTGACTCTTCGAACAGTTCCACTGCCAATGGCACTATATGTTAAGAGGCGTAACTTATCGTAACTTACATTTGCACTATACATCATGATACACCATATATTTTAATGTTTTGACTTCACATGGTTCCACTTTTTTTTGCATATGACATGTTTATCAATCCGCAGGGAATTGAATCAGACTTTTTCTTCGCACGCTCTTTTCAAGGTGAAGACCATGTACCTCCACCCGCAACTGTTTAAATAGCTTTTTGTGGTATGTTCAACTAACAAGTATCCTTACCCATTTGGTCTTCGAGCTTCCCACGCGAAGCACAAATTTAAGCACAAAGAACAACCAACACCTCATGATGGGCCACAGTCCTGTGACAAAGCAAGTGATACTCACATTGCTATCGACTATGAACTCGTACATTTTCCTTCTTGCTGCCTCTATTAGTATAGGTGTCTTTTTTGGGGGGTTGTTCCATCGACCCTTTGACCCGTGTAGCCTGGCGAGAACTATTTATATCCCTAGCATTTTGGCTCAGTACCTTCGCAATTGCACAAGGTTGTAGAATCGAAAGATGCGAAAGAGGACCGGAACATCGGTGCCACAGAGTGAGTTCGCACTGAGACCTCAACCTAATCAACGTCATTTGCTTTCAAGCTGAGACCCAACTTGGGGCCTCAGCGGACACCCAAGTAGCAAAAGCCTTGGAAGCCCGCAGGACCTGAAGAACCCCTTAAGGCCCGAGCAGATCAGCTGAGCTTGCTACCATTTTGCCTACACAGTCGCTTGCCAGGGCCTCTTAAGGTATGGGGTCTTGAGCTGTCGACCTTTCTGTCCAGTTCCAATGCGCCATGATCATATTGTTCGGCTTGCTGGCCAGTGCATCTGCACAAGGGCACATTTGGTCAGCCAAATTATGCCCAGACTCTTGGGCTGCAGAGAAAGCAGGACCAAGCGCATGCAGAGCTTGGGTAAATCAAATGCTGGCAAAGAGGATAGTGAGGCGTAGTGAGTGGAAGGTCTTCAAATCGAAGTTGAAACAGGATGCTGGTTCTGCGTAGTATCAACCAAGGTTGCTGTTCGCCCTCCAGTGCATCAGGAATCCTGCTCAATAATTTCACATAAGGCCCTTGTTGACTTGCACCTTTTCACACAATGTAGTAGAGCCCTTCGGAAGCTGTCTTCAGTATTCTGCACTTTGTCGCTGCCCTTTACAGTATGATATGCCTGAGGAAAGAACGATATCTTGGATGATGGAAGGCATTGAAAACTTCAACCTTCTTTGTTTGACCAACACTAGGACACCTACTTCGGCAGTGTTCAAACCGTTTTAAGGGGGCAATCCGTTGAAAGGAATGAGGTATGTTATGTGGTCAGGACATCAACAAGTTTGTTTGTATAAGTTCTTCCATGATGGCTTTCGACAGACCACCAAGGAGCTATACGATGCCAACGGTATCTGGAAGGGCTCGTTGATGGTTGGAGGGAATTACACCCTCTACTGTGCACCAGGCAGGGAAAATCCTGTGGGATGTCAGTGAGGTGATAGTGAGGTGCTAGAGGTTCTCCAATTGATTCAGAAAGAGTCCGTTTTCCCCAAACAGTTTTCTCTTTCTTGTTCTCTCGGAAAAAGACACTGGCCACAGTCTCTGGCCGCGCCCCTGCAACCTTGTGTTTGGGTGTTGTCCTGTTGTCCTCTTGTGGCCCTCCGCCATGCTTGCGAACTTTGTGTCCTTCTCTTGTCCTCCTTCTGTCCTCTTTCCACTCTTGCGAAAGCTGTGTCTTCCTCTGTCCTCCTCTTGTTCCCCAAACAGTTTAAGAAAGAAATGGCTGGCCATGATAGCTGTGGCAGCAGCGTAGGCTTTCTTTTCCGCCCGGGGCTCGTCCAGGTCTTCTCCGAGGCGCTGCTGTGGTAGCGTCCTTGTTCCTAGTGGCGAGGCCAGAAGCCCCTAGTAGCTTCTTGTTCCTAGTAGTTGTCCTTGTCTAGGCTTTGTCCGGGTCTGCTTGGCCGCGCCGCCTTGTCCAGGCTGCTTGTCCGTGTTGTTGGCCCTTTTACCACCGCCTTGTCCAGGCCCGCCTCACCCAGCACCGCTTTCCCTTTCTCCACAGCCTTGTCCGTTATGTTTTCTTGTGGCTATGAATGCAACAGTGGCGCAGCGTTTCAAATTTGACATCATCCTCGGATTCTCATGACAATTATATATAATTATATATATATCCCCTCGTTTTTCCACATGTGACCCGGGAATCAGGCACTATTGTTTTCAATCAATGCCATTCCCAAACAGCTGGAAGCTAAAGAAATGTAATTAGAGACGTTACCACCAACATTGGAGTTCAAGGAATTGACGCAAAAAGAATTGATGAAACTGTTTGGGGTCTATGCTGGCATAATTTTGAAGTAGATTGCATTTGTGTGTTGTTGCTACAAGTGGCCCTTGTAATGTTTTGCCAATGATGTTTCCATTCATGCCAAACGGATCCAAACGGTGCAACTTGGGGGCATGGAATGCTATGGTCATATGAGTCATGCAGTAACAAGGTACACTAGGCAGACAATATACACTTCCTTACTAGAATCCAGATCAGTGTCCATGGAAAGCATCAGCATTCCCGACATTTCCTGATTAAAAATGGGTTGGAATCCGGGTTGGAACACTTCCCCCAAGTCTTGAAGATTCACAAACGTTTGATATATGAGCCTAATCACATACATTGACATACATACCCCGAATAGCGATCTCGTCGGTTCTGACATTCTAATTATCTCCCTCAGGCAACTAGGTGCACATCATGATGGGTTGCATCCAGGAACATGCACGTTTGCCTTTCTTTGCTCAGTACAATGATCGAATAGAGCCATTTAGTCTTCAAAGATTTCATTTTGGCATGCCATTCTTTCACATCTCGGAACCTTATGTCCGGAGGCTTTGAAGTTTCTGGTCAGCCAGGTGGTGCCTGGGCAAAGGATGAAACATGAAGTTGAGAGACAGAAGAGGTGACACATAGTGAAAAATGTGAGTAGCTGGTAGCTGTCAAGTGATGGCCCTGAATTACATGATTTCTATGCTTTGGCCCGCCTCTAGGTCCACTTCCCGCTTACCCCTTTTTGTTGCACTGTTTCTCTCACTTCAGGTAGCAGTAGGTCAATGACCTGCCCTGACAGCCTCATGTGGCCATCAGAATCTGGCTTGCATTCAGCAGATTTGTTTGTTTCCCTGCTAAATCGATGCATGTTGATGCCTCAGAAAAGAAAACACACATGAAGGGTTTTGAGTAAAATTATGCGGGTCATGTTGTTGTTGTGGTCGGATCTTCGCACCATTTTGCACAGCTTCTTACACATCAGGAACTGTACTGCAAGAATATTGATGACTGCGCCAAGCTTAAGCATGGCTGTGGAGCTTTAGGTCTTTGCCACTCGTCCAAAGTTGAAGTACTTGTCGCAACACAAAACCAAAGAACATTAACACATGGGGAAGCTGATTGGAAGCTCAATCGACTTGTTTTGCTTGCAAAGACTTGCAGTAGCTGATTTGGAGCCGCTTCCCACATCTTGGGCCTGCAAATGCAATGCCAAGAAAGGAAGATATCTCGGTAGTGTAGAAGAAAAATCATTGACGTGACACGAGCATATTCTGAACAAGAAGAGCTGATCCATAGTTTTGTTACAATTAGTACTCTTTAGTTTGTTTGTGCTATACAATACAAGAGTTGAAAGAGCCCCGCATGTCTGGGAAGGCTTTTGACAGGGCTTCGACCTTGAGATATTGAGTTTGAGCGAGTTTCAATATATATATATACACACATATTTGTTTTGATTTCATGTTTGTTTTGCCATGAGAGTTTACAACTTTGATTTGATTTGGGTGCATCATGGTGAAGTAAATTGCCATCAGATGCGTGGGCTACTACATATTGCCAATCTTCTTGTGTTTTGACACATTCCTGAGACATCGTGTTTTTGGGAATAGTCATCCCATTCTTCACAAACGTACAGGGACCAATCAACACGTACTGTACTATAAAAGAAAGTCACTGCAGCAGCAACATACTGAATGTCAGTTCAACAGGTTCTTGGGCCTAGCTTCAAGTCTCAACCCCAACATGTATTTTGTATCTATTTTTGTCCCAAATCCAGACCACCTGCCTTCACCTGAGTTCCTCATAAAATACACTAAACTGAACCGGTGTGGATTGGAGGTCATTGTGAACAAGACACAAGACAGGATGAAAGAATATAACAAGGGCAATGGATTATGGATGATCATTTGGTTGGCCTGCCGACTGGCTTTCGTAACGTTGTTGAACTAAGTAAGTTATAGGGGTCTGGGGGTGGGTCATGCCGAAAATGTCTTTTGAATGAGATGGGGCAAAAGTTTTGTCACAGAGGGTCGGTCTTTGAGCGCCTTGGGAGCGTTGGTCATGCTGGTGATACAAGTTCTTGTTGGTGATCTGGTGATTGGTGATGGATGGATGGATGGATGGATGGATGGATGGATGCATTGTGGGAGAATTTGTGTCTTTATGCGCCAAGTCTTTGTTTGACGTTTGGATGCAACGTATTCCTTTTGGCATGAATAGATGTTTGTAATGTGGTGGCTCTTGTGCTAACTTTCTCAGGTTTAGTGGATCTTTTTTATACCTCACATTTCAGTCAGCAGAGGCAGCCCCTCCGAGCTCCTGAGGTTTAGACCTCATCGGAAGCTACGATTGCAATTGTGAAAATGGTTTCTTCCAACGTGGCTTGGCTGAGGGCTAGGAACCTGGTGTTTACAGTAACTTGCATGGTTCAACCTCGCTTCGTAGCAGCACGCTGTGAATTCAGAGTTTTGCTTTTCTGAGATGTTTGGGTTCGGACGCCAAACCTCCATTCAACATACTGATTCATCCATATTATATAATTCCCATTGACAAATTCATCCAGCGCTCCAGATTTGTACAAGTTTTCTAACATCCAATACTCTCTTGCATTGAGATGAGACTGGTGCACTGCATCATGCCTAATCACCGTTGGTGGTAGATGAGGCCATATGCTGGATGGTGAGATCGTTTGTGGGCCCGAGGCAGTAACGAGCGAGAGCCAGATGGGCTCAATGTACTTGGTTGTTGTGTTTGGGGTGGGAGATGTGTGCAGGCGGCAAAGTCATCAAGACACCTTTCAAAGAGACTAAGGCTAAGGAATTGTCACGGATTTCTTGTCGTTATTGCAGAAACTCTTGTTCTGATGTGGCCAACGTTGCAGATGGGGTTGTCCTTCATAATTGCTTGTAGGCCAAAGTCTAGAGCCAAACAAAGCACCCGAGGTGACTGGACATTCACGTCTTGACGTCTTGCACTCTCAGCATCCTTGCTCCTAGTAGTACGGCCAGGAGCCCCTAGTAGCGTCCTTGTTCCTAGTAGCATCATGTTTAAGTGGTATGAATCGGTATGAAAGATAGATCGACTACGTTATATCAAGGAGGTTCCTCTGACATGTCCACGGGTACCTGTCTAGAGTCTAGAATGTACTGAGACTCCCGCACTCCCTCAAATTCAGTTGGGATTGAGCTGTTGGGCCAGAAGCATGCAGGGCATTGATGAGCAGATCTGCCGCGGCTACACATGCGGAGCATATGGGGTTTGCATCGACCTTGTGGGCAATGGCACAGGCTACGAGTCTGTGAAGGCCTGCACCCTGCGACGAGTCACCATGTTGGCATATCCTCCTACGGTCTTGGGCTTATGTCTGCCCTACTATGACCAAAACTTATTGTGACAAGAATGGTTTAACATGGTTTAACCGTTGATGGATCCAGGCTCGCTCTTTGGATGAGGGAACCTTCCGCTGCGAGTGCCGAGATGGCTTCTTTGACAACGGCACCAGCTGTGAACACCAGGCCGTGGCAAGTTGGTCAACTTGATATGAATCAAGGGCCTACTGTAGGCATGGTTTGAACGCACACTGAGCCTACACAGCTTAAACGGAGGTCTCATTGTACCAGATGATAATTGCATGCCAGAAGGTGGTGGCAAGAAGGGTTTGAAGGCACAAGAGCAATCTTAGACACTTGTATAGACCGTTCAGGATCTTTCTCCAACCAGTCGGAACAAAACGAGCTCTGTTGAAATTGGAAGATGATCGAGATCAGACTGGACAACAGTCGGGCTCATTCTCTCCTGATCACAACAGGCGGAAGGAAGAGGAAGGAAGGAAGGAAGGAAGGAAGGAAGGAAGGCCGAAAGTAAAAACAGAAAGGGTGTCATTTTGGGGTTCTGGCAGCATTGCAAACAGCCCTGTCGTCAAGTTGGGGCACGTCATTATTTTGCCATGACATGAGGACTGTGGTGCTAAAACCGATGCTCTGGGCGAATGGCAAGGGAACACAAAGTTTGGTGGAGAGCTACTTGGCTGCTCATGTCCAAAGGTTCCAACAAAAATAACGGTAGATCATCTCCCAGTCTCATCATGCTTCAGCTTGTTTGCAGATGAATGTTCTCAGCCGGCCAAACTTCAGGTACACCTTGCGCTGTCCCCTTGGTTCGTTTGTTTCGAGCGGGGCACTGCGAGAGATCACCATCTCGTGTCCCGCAAATGGGAACCTTGGCTTGTCAAGTCAGCTCCCAAGAGCTCGAACGATATCAGATGCAATGTATATCTATGTTATTTATGTAAAAATAGATATATAAACTTAAACTATTTATATTGTGTACCATATGAGAAAGTGCAGTGTTTCGTGATTTTAGATCCTGGAACTTTGTTGCTTGTTTCAGAAGCTTGCTAGAGTTGCTAAGGGGTGTGTGGATTCATTTCAAGTCTTGTGCTCATGAGTGCTGGCTGCTGCCAGCTATTTTTCCCAGGAAACAACAACGGAATAACTAATTCATTTACAATCACCAAGGATTGGCATGCGACATGCATTCATGTAACCAATGAGCACTTATGTAAAGCTATTCAACTGATTGAAGCTGATCCTGCTTTGGCTCACAGCTAACGACCGTTTGATTCTGTTCGATGCAAATTGTACTGGACTGCCGCACTGTTTGATTCGCTGAATTGGTATAGTCCATTGTTTGTCCAAGGACCTTATTATGGGAATGTTACTGTACTAGTTTTGATGTTCAGCTGATTTAGATGGACCTTTGCCGGCTCAGGCAATGGCTGGAAACCAATTTGCTCTGCGTGAGTCCCTCAGATGAGGAGCGCGCGAACTGAGCTTGTGCAAACATCCCATTTACAAAGCTAAGAGTCAGGAGTTTGTGGAGATGGGGTACCCAGGTGTGGGGTGTAGGGAACAGCAAGGGTTGCTAAACAGATATCGTCGGTTTGTATGTTCTGGTGAGTAGTGCCTGTTCTCAATGTGTGGTGCCTTGCAGCCGGAGGCGGGTGTCAGGGCGCTGGGATTCTGCATGATTTGCACCCCACGCAATTATTTTCTGTCAAATAAGGGTGCGGGAGCGAGGGTTTGGTGAATGTTGGCGCTGCAATTGTGAGGCATTACTATACACTAGTAGCTAGAAGCTAGTAGTAACAAGGGCATCGTTACTAGTAACAAGGGCATTACTACGAAGAGCTAGAAGCTACTAGGTGCAAGGCTGTCAACCTTTTTTAGGCACCTTCGATGTGAAAGGACATCTACCCACGATCCAGAGTTTATTCATGTTTGTTGGGTTAGGACTCCCTTTTTTTGGTGCAATTGTCCCCATCGGAGTGTCTCGGAGTGTCTCACCTTGCTATCCCCAATTCAACATCAGGCAGGTCAAAAAGGGTTGGATTGGATGGTTTCTTATGAGGAGTTGTGTGCCTTGACCCAACCGAGTTCCTACTACTACTACTACTACTGATGGACAAGTCCTGGGAAGTGACTGAAGTCCTCAATGGAATTTGTCTATGCTGATCATGATTAAGCCAAACCAAACTCACTAGATTCAATGAACCTTGCTAAGTACCAATAAGACTTGAAAAGCCTACCAAGCCCCGGATTTTGCTGGGGCTTGTCTGTCGGCTTGTTTCCCATGCTTTGTTCTGAGCAGATCAAGATTTCTCCTTTGGTTACAGCTCCTCGCTTGTGCCTGACACAACATTTTGACAATGGTTTGGTGTTTCCCTGTTGGTGGATTTCATTGATGTCATGCTAGATGACCTTAAGTATATCCCCAATCCCCTTTGTGCAAAGCTGTTCTTGATTCCCCTCCAGGAGACCAAAAGTCGAATGGCCACCATGGAGAACCTTTGCTAAAACTTTACTGGTGTATTTGCCGTATTAAGTCATCATTGATATTGAATTGGTAATAAGACCCATTATTCTATATACTGTACTAGTAATGAGAGAAGCTGCTACATGCAAGGACGCAAAAGAACCTCACTTAATGAAACGATTCCTAGACTGAGACATCTAAATACTAGCAGACTTTGACCTCGTGAAAGACTGGAAGAGGGAAGTGCAGGTTGTTGCAATTTGTTGCAGCTAAATTATGTGCAATGATGACTTGGCAAGTTCCTGGGATGTGCTGCATGTGGTTGAGGCCAGTTTAGCTCGTACGGATTTTGGATTATTTGCGGCAGATGAGGCTTTGCTTGCTTCAAGAACTTAAACTCCGATGTTCTGAAGCCGAGGATTTGGTTTGACATGTCAGCAGTGCTGCTTTGTGTGCCTTGGGATGGAGTCATTGGTGGTTGTCCAAAGGGCCAAACAGCAAAAAACCTGGCCACACAGTCTGGGAGTTCTTGATACCGGTGCCCAGTCTTGAGTTTTGCATCCATTTTTGCTTACCTTCCTTAGGTCCTTTCAGCCGCTTTGGCTGCTGGGCTGACGCTGGGTTTGGCAACGTTGGAGCCTTTTGGCCTACAGGCAGAGCTGCACACGTGGCCTTTCATTCTCATTCTCGAGTTCTTGGGAGTCGCTGTCAAGATGCGAACTATGGGCCATCCGAAAGGAACAACACAACGCTTTGCTTGGAGTGCTT
The DNA here is from genome assembly GCA_963970005.1 of Durusdinium trenchii. NCBI lineage: Eukaryota > Dinophyceae > Suessiales > Symbiodiniaceae > Durusdinium > Durusdinium trenchii. Next base: position 282,605 of record CAXAMN010007169.1, read on the forward strand.
GGAGATGTTTGCTACCGGAATGCAACATTCTTGGGGGGTCTTGTCAGGTAATCCTGGCAGCGCGGCCAGAGGACGCTGCAACCACTTACTCAGTTTGGTTGAACTTACGGAATGTGAATCTGTGGACACGTTGCAAGCCTGTGAATTCCAACATGAAATGACAGCTGCGCCATGGTTCAGGATCTTGAAAGGCGCAGAAATCCCCAGCAATGTGCTGCATAACTATATACGTACTATTATATATAATTAGTTCTAGTTCTAAAACAATGGTGTATCACATTGTTTGTGTGTCAGAGCATGTTGAGATGCGCCAGGACTGTGTGACACAAGAGGAGAGAAGCAAGTTAAAGCTAGAACAGCAGTGCGCATCTCGAATTTTGCCACTAGTCAAGGACCACTGCTGGCCATGACATGCAGAGTTAAACTTGCTAGTCCTTGACTATTTCCAATTTCTATATACAACCAGCTTTCTGGAGAGTTTTAAGTTTGCAGCAGCAAAGTCATGGAATTTGCTTATGTTCAAATGTCGAGACCAACCAACAGTGCCAGATGATCAAAAAGGCAAGCAGCAAGCTATGAAGACAATAATCTTTGGATAATCCCAGAATCAGAAGTCGATGCAGTACTGTTTTTGAAACAAAGCACTCGGAATTGACCTCGCTATAGGACCTTCACAAAACAACTCGTGATATTACCAGCTAGTGTTTCCGGTAACCCCTGGTTGGAGGACCACCATTTGCTCCTCGTGACCCTCCTCCTCTTCAACACAGTGGCGAATGAGGTTAGACAACTCAGGGAAACTGCACTATTTTTAGTTGCCCGACCATCGGTTTTGCAAGCATGCATCCTGAATCATTGCTCGCGTGTCCTTCGTGTCTCACCCTTTATACAATGGTTTGGAAGAATGGTCGATGTCCGAAGTCAGAAGTATTCAGAAGTATTCTAAAGCAGTTCGGCTTTCAAGGGTTCATTCATTGGTTTCCAAATGCCAAGCTGTCCTACACTTGGCCGGCGAAAGAATATGAAAGAATGCTAGGCAGTGACCAATCAGGGGTATTCAATGAAGTGATAGCTGAATGTGTCCAACGACAGCCAGGGTTTGTCCATTGTTAGGACATTCATGTTCGCATATGCGCGGTGCTGAGCGATCAATGGGTGAGAGAAAGCCTCAATCCATCACAATCCTTTAGTTCCCCAGAAACCAGAGATGAAGTGGAGACCACTGCTTGCAGGCGTTGCCGGTTTTCCTGGATGAATTGGTGCCTTCGTGGGTAGCCTTGCTGCTCCTCGGTGCCTCACTGTTTGACACATAGAAGCTCGTAGGTTGGCGGGAAAGTTATACTGCCTGGCTGAGACAGCAAGGCAGCTGGGCTAAGTGATGGATCCAGTTTGCAGGCCATCAAATGTCACAGTTGCCAACCTTTCAAAGCGGGGTGTGCTTTACAAACTTCCTGTATAAATATGCAACGGAACTCAGACAGAGGAGGGTTGCAAGCAGAACAATCACATCATACAAAATCGTACAAGCAAGCTTCAAGCATCACAATCCTTGTCTTTGCTGGCTAGCGCCGCCTGTTTGAATCATGGTCGAAACGGTCCGGTTCGGTTCTCACTATAGTTATATTATACTCCACTTAGACCGAGCTTATACATCCTTTGTTCCAGAGCCTTTTTTCACCCTTGAGCAAATTCATTCTTCCTTTTTGGGGGGAGGTGGCACGTAAATGATGACCTGAGGCAGGTCTGAACCTGGTCTGAAATGGTCTGAAAAGCAACCCGGGTGGGTTACCCCCAATATCCCCTACGGCCCACAGGCATCTTTCATAGCTCATGATTACAGAAAACATTTGGGTGGGTGGGGTGGAACTTCCGTTTTTTGATAGGTTCTGCTCAGCCTTGAGCAAAATCAAAATTGAATGGGCCTAGTTAGTTTCTATTCTTCTTCAATCTAGAGTGGTATTTTTGGCTTTTCACATGATGAGCCAGGTCTGAACTTGGTCTGAAATGGTCTGAAAAAGGAATCGGTGGGTTGCCCCCAACATCCCCACAGGCACCTTTCATAGCTCATGATTACAGAGGAATTCCAACACAGAACCAACCACAGCAGCTATATAAAACTCTGGTCGCACCCGTCCCACAGCGAAGGACAAAATGCTCTATACCAGAGGTCTCGCGCTTTCCACCGCAAAAGGGTCACCTACTAAGCAAGACTAAGGGCGGAAACCATGGTCAGGTGATGTTTCAAACAGGTTGCGATTTGAATCGCAACGCACGGCTGCCTCCGCAGTCTTGGGTTGCGATTCAATTTGCAACCTTTGAAATATCACCTGAACATGGTTTCCGCCCGCCCTTAGCCTTGTTTAGTGGGCTTAGACCCGTGTGCATGAGTAAGGTAGACGCGTGGCCCAAAAATGGTATAAGCCCGGCCTTTCCCAACACTCACGCAGGGTTTGTCCTCCCTTGGCATCCGAAGTCTACAACCCAGGAATTTAAATAGGTCGAAACTATGCCGCTCAAGTTGCGCCGGGTGGACAACTACGTGCACAGCAGCCGCGCAATCGGTTCGGTGTCGGTATCGACTTGCGTGCATGTCTCCGTTTCGGTATCGGTTCGATGCGGGGACATTTTTATCGGCTTCGGCTCGGTCTTCGATTTGCAGCATTTGCGTTCGGTTCGGCTCGGACTGCTTCGGCTTCCGTCGTCCGTCGTCCATGTTGTATTGTTGAAACAGCCATGACAATCAGTGCCGAAGACGGACTAGGTTTTGCAGGCAACAAACAACTGAGTGCAGTCAACCAGGAGTTGCGGCAAGATCTAAGGCTTTCGGTGTCCGTGGTGCTGGTATGTGGAGAGATTCTGCCATCGGCTGTCTTCACCGGCCCCAACCAGCCGCTCGCACTTGACGATATGCAATGTGGAAGGGATGCTTGTGTTCAGGCTGTTGTGATACCGCGTGTATTATCTATGGTGGGCAAGGAAGATTGAGACAAACAATTTTGCTTGGCAAATCTGGCCATCAGAGGACCCAAATTTTGCAATGAATCCAATAATATCCAATATTCACTAGCATCACATGTGTTTGTATTGCTGAATTTGGGATTTGGCCTAATGAACAGCAATAGCTAAGTCTGCTTCAATGTTCCTTCCACAATCGTGTGCAGACGCAAGTTTGCTGTTCATTTGTTCCCCAACCCAGGTTCACTATTGCCTCTGCCTTGGTTCCTTTGGTGTCATTTCTTGAACTGGTCTTCTACTGTGTAGCGCGGCCTATAGCCAACGTCCTCGACCAAATCTTCAAGGACAGAAGACTTGCAATTAGCTTGGCACTAGTTTTCTTGGTTGCAACATGTTACAATCATTGTCATGACCTGGGACTTAGATGGGTTTGAAACAACTACAAAGGCACACAGGTTTCACCACTTTAGCATGTTTCAGCAATCACTATTTCGTTGGGGTCAACGACGTTTTCAGCTGGCTGTTGGGTGACATGAAGGAAGTAGTTCATGAAGCACACAGTACAAAACATTGGAAAGATTGTGGAGGCCTCCATGGAAAGAACATGCAACCAGAATGTACAGATGTACGATTGCACCATACTATCAGTCATACTATCATATACCACAATTACTGTATAATATACATACTTCACAGACTATTACAGGCCCTTGCTACCAAACAACAGCATCACGCAGTTTCAGTTTCAGAGTTGTTTTCGGCCACATTCCTTCAGCATCACAAGACGCAGCCCTGGCCATTGTTCCAAGAGGGAACAAATCAAGTCCACTCAATAGCAATGATGTAAGATGATGTAAGATGTATTTCATTGTATTTTCTATATGGACAAAATAGAGGCGTTCTCCTCCATCGACTCAACTGATTCATGTCGTTATAGATTCTCTACCCAGGCAGGTTTCGATGGGTTCCACTTCAGAGGCAGTCGACGTCCCTCACTTGAATGGATCGCCTTGCAGGACGAAGTGCATGAAGATGGCCAGAAGTACAGCCGTGCTGAGCTACGCGCTCTTTTGGCGCTGCACGCACCAGAGGAAAGGAAGCAAGAGTCAGAGGCGAGCAGTTGAGCAGAGATTTGGACATTGTGGCCAACTTTTTGATTTTTTTGTGCTCCTTGCCGTCAAGGGAAAAGAGTGTGAAGCCTCCGCATGCGTGAGTTACTAGGACAAGACACACACACTTCAGAATAGAGCTCTAACGAGCAGAGTTTCAGTGGAGATCTCGGGGAGCACTGGCATTTTATGTTACTGCATTAGCCGAATGCACTAGCCCTTTAATGCAGAAACAACGTAGGAGACAGCGGTGAGCTTTACTTAGAACCACATGATCAGAAAGCACGTGTAAACATGTAATGCAGGTATGTCCGGAAGGCGTCCCTTCTGGATATCACGACCGAACTATCACTGTCGAGTCTTCGTTGGGGAGTGAGTGATAGTGGTCCACTGTCGCGTCTGTACACAGAAAAGTCGATTGGAAAGGAAAGTAAAGTAGTGGAAATGAAGAGGTAGAGTCTGGAGACGGGAGGTAACACGCACACAGACACCATGACACATGTAGACATTGGAAATGCGGTGACTATCAGCGACATCAGTTCCGAAGAACCAATTCTGTAAAGCGAGGGCCTCCTCACTCAGGATAACATCCCCGTGCGCTTGTTGACAGACACTGACTGTAGCAACGTGATACTGCTGGCCAGGAGACACCTGCCACAATCCCAGCTCCGCCAAATTCCTACAGCTGTGACCTTTTGCCAAAGGAACCCACGGAGATGTCGGAAGAACACTCCAAGGACCTTTTTGTTTTTACGCGAGGCCTCGCCCTTCTAATTAACTAAGTCAGTAGCTAGCTAGCTAGAAGGGAGAAGTAGCCAGTAGCTTAAGTAGCTACTACCTTAGGACGCAGGATAGTTCGCGCTAGTGATTTGGTTCCTAGAACTTTAGGGAGAGTTTGACTTAGAGACTAATATGCCAGAGATTGAAGCATTCGCCCGGGACAAACTCTCAAAGTGGCCCAGTGAAATTTGTTGCACTTTTTTTTTTTGCATGCCTTTTTTCTTCTATATAGTTGACTCCTACTTTGCATGGTGGACAGGTTAATTTTGGTCAGGACCCGAACAGCAGCAGCGTGATCACCACAGCTGAGCTGTCACTCGGCCTTCTCACGGTGGATCAGTCAAGGCACTGCAGAATACATATTATCTATACTCTTATTGTTACTGTTGTTCTTCTGAAGTTCTTCCAGTTTTTGTGACAGTCATGCAATGTCACGCAGAACCCTCCAAGTCCGAAATGTTTGATTCAACCAAGATTACCTGGCTCAGGCGCATGATGGACAGTGTTTTCGGCTTACAAAAGCAAACGCTTGGCAAGTCACGATGCTTCACAGTTCCTTGGAAAGAAAGGTGGTTGCCTCGATGAAAGAGGCGTTGTTTTGCCCCTGCAGCCTTTCGTGGATTCGGAAGGAGGTGTCTACCCAAGGTGCCACGCTTGATTTTCAACATTCTGAGGTGTTGAAGTTCTGCAGGATTGTCAACGGCCAGGAGAAGTTCTGGGTTCAGCTGTGATCGAAGATGATCGAAGTGCGTGTATATATATAAATTTAAATATAACTATATAAACGGTGTTTGATTCTCATTGGCCAAAGCATGGTGAATGAAGGAGGTGTGCGTGCATACAGGTGTGTTATACGGTTTAACTTACATTCTAGTATCATAATAGTTTTGCCAAGAGGCGATTGTTTTGGGAAGAGCCAAGTGGGAAGGACCAACTCCTACCAAACACCAGCCGCAAAGAAGATGAGAGTCAAAGTGTGGCAGTCCCAGCCACCAGAACCTAAGTGCTTTTGAAGTGTTTAACTTTCTTCATGTAGGCTAGAAACTGCGCGATTGATTTCTCGGAGAAAGGCTTAGCGTGGATGTTCATTTACAGTAACCAATTTAAAAATGTTGTTAGTAACAAAGAAGCTACTAGGGGCTCCTGGCATCGCTACTAGGAGCAAGGACGATACTAGGGGCTCCTGGCCGTACTACTAGGAACAAGAAGCTACGAACGTATTGGACATCCTTGGGCCGACCATTTCTTTGTTCCAGGAGACCTGCCTTGACGTCGCAGGGCGGTGTGCCCTGGGCGGCGTCGACCGGTGTGTACTGGTTTTGCACACGGGGTCGATGGCCCACGTGCGGCATGTAGAGGAGGCCATGTGAGAGTCAACTGATGAATGTCGCGTGTTGTTTAGAGCCCATGTTGAGCTAATGTGGTTGACACTCAGATTTGTACTCAGAGCGATTTTGCATTTCATGGTCTTTCTTCTTTCCACTATCTGTTGCCAAAGCAAATCTGAAACTTACAAACACAACGCAGGTTTATCACAAATGATCAGTCCGGAAGTTTCATGCGATTTCCTTGAACCCAACGCCTCGTGATTCATTCATCATTCGTTAGGACAGTGACACGGATGTGTCACCGATGTCTCCAAAGCTGCATTTGAGAATTTCAGCTGTGGCTGGCTGCTTGCAGCTTCAGGAGCCTGACAATTCTTGGGGATGATTTCATTATCGAGTGATGCGTGAATCTGTAAGGTTCTTCAGCCTGGGACAACTGGCCATGATTAGTTTAGAATGCCTAGTGAGCCTAGTGCATCATCGACCTTTGTTTGTGCTAGGTCGCGAAAGCCTACTCTGACACTGAGGTATTGAATGGCAAAACCAACAAGTGACCATGAATACTTGTACAATCATTATGCGCATCATGACCGTTTTTTTTCAAATAGCATCGTCATGGTTCAAATAAGGTAAGATATGCCTTAGATCCAGACTCGTTGCCTGCTGAGGAGTTATTGAAAGGCGCGACCCATTTTGTGAGCAACTGACGATCATTATTGTAATGTATTAAATATACAACATGGTAAACCATTTTGGCAAGTCAGTCACGAATATAAGACAGATGCGCTTGGTGGGCCAGACCCAAAGATGTTTGACATGCTTGATACGCCTGGCAAGCGATGGAGGAGCTAGTAACACGTTTCTTGGTACAGGGGTTGCGTTGACATTTCTCAGAGACACACACACACACACACCATCAGTGGAGGTGGACAGCAAAAGCTGATCGAGCTGTGTTCTGATCCAGTGTCGTTGGAGGAGGATGCCACTTGGTCAGACAGCTGACGGGCAAAGCTATTGAACACTCAGTACTTTGATTGCCACACCAGCATGCGAAACCAAGCATTTGGAGTCAGATCAAAGTAGGGTCAACCATGCTGGATGCTTCAGATTGGCACAGGGCGTGTCCTACCATGCAGCGACTTGAAGTGCTAAACGTACGCTTTGAGAGACAATATGACTGATGCAGCCGCAGCAGCAGCAGCAGCAGCATGTTCCCCGATATTCATGGTCTTCACCCA
>CAXAMN010007180.1:0-36266 GCA_963970005.1 Durusdinium trenchii
GTTTGTGCTTGCCCATCCACCTTGCAGATTCTGTTACATACGTGATGCGCAGGGATCGTTGCAACATATCGAGCTCATTCTCTGTCGGCTTCCAGTCGCACAGACAATCTTCGGCAGCATGGACAAGATAGTAGTTGCGTTTGTTAGGTTCTGCAGTGGCAACCAGGGCTGCGAATACACTCTTAGGCATTGCAATGGCACCTAGACGCGCTGTGGTCTGACTGGCTGGCCAGAGGCAACGAATTGCTAAGGCAATCGCTGCTCCAGTGTAGCTTCCTGCACTGAAACCATTCACTGTGAAGTGGATGGGGTCTTCTTGTTCAACCGGCCGCAGACACCCCAGCCCTGGCAGGTAGGCAAGGAGTCGTAGCGGCTGCAGCGAGAGCAGCTTCCACCACAGGCCACTGAGGAAGGCTTGGTGCGGCAGCCGTCGGTGAGCAGGGAGAAGCCTCGCTGCTTTCAACACCTGTTGCGTGCGTTGATAAATTAGGGCTGCCTTGCCATACCCAAGGTCTTCCCATTTCTGGCACGGGTTCTGTGTGAGCGCAAAGAGGGTGGCGACTTCATGCACTCCGGTCGACCAGCCATAGGCAACCCCCCACTCCTGATCGTCGAGGACATCTGCCGGGGAGAGCGACGGCCCATAAACTTGACTTTCTCCCACGGGAGGACACATGCAATGGAAGTGCGGGGGGACTTCCCCTTCAAGGGTTCCTCCCCCCAGCCCTCCGCAGTTGATTTGAAATACCGACGGTAGTGGCGGGAAGTTGTGTCCCATCCAATATTCGTTGAGTTGGGCGACCATCCATAGGACAGTGACCCAGACGATTTCATCCTGCTGACGTTGATAGATGGCTTCGAAAACTTGTGGTGCGATGTCTTCTAGGGGCATGAATGAGCCTCGAAGGTGACACAACAAAGCGTGATTGGCTTGAAGAAATTGCTCTTTTTCTCCAGGGACAAGACACTTGGGCTGAGCCAGCGCATCTCGCAATTGCTCATACGGACTTGCTTCTATGTCCTTGTGGACTGCAACTACTCCTCTCAGCTTAGCGACTTGACTCCAGGGCACAAAGAGGGAAGGAGACAGCCGTTGCGGACAGGGAGTGCATGATCGAGGGTCAGGTGCCTGACTACCCTGCGTTGAGTCACCTTCAATTGCCTTAGTGAGTCGGTCTGCTGTTTTGGCAGAAGTGTCAGACGAGGGTGTGGAGGCTGACTCCACATCTGCATCACCGTCCTCTGCAGGAAGACAGCTAAGGCTGTCCTCCTGCCTTTGCTCCGGAAAGAGCTTAGTCGCTTGCTTACGAATTGCTCGCCACTTTACTAACAGGCAGAAGCGCAATGCACTGTTTCCAGTTACCCCAGAGGAGTAGCCTGTAAATTTACACCCACCGACAGGTTTCCAAGTCTCAACGGTCCATGCAGGGGGTAGGTTGGGCATACCTAGTATAGCCATCGGCAGCGTTTCCCAACCCTGCTGCTCCAATTCGCGTAGAGCTGCCTGCGCTCCAATTTTGGCCTTGCCAAAGGCATGAAATATGGCAGGTCGCATTCGGTTGCGCGGCAATGCACTGGCTTGGAAAAGGTGTTCGCCTGGCAGCGATGCGACTGTGCATGGCCCTGTTAGCATTGGGAGCACTGACAGCATGCCCTGTTCGAAAGTGGCACGTGCCCAGCTGGTAACCCAGGGGGTTCGCTCTCTTCCTTCAGGGGTGAGCGCCCTGGGATGGGATTGCCGTGGCCACTTGATTGGACGGGCCGGGGATAGGCATGGGCCAAAAGTGCTTACACATGTAAAGGCCGTATAAGGACCAGACCATACAGAGGTCAAGGGCGGTCTGCATTGCTATCCCAACAAAGGGGGTAAACAAGGTGCCGCTAATGACTGTGTCGCTGGGATTGACAGGTGGTCTGGCTCTTGAAACGAGAGCAAGGCGACCCGCCTGGAGGCTCTTTGCCAGGGTCAGGGCAGACGTGTCATGTTCCAGTGGACTGTGCTTGTTGCGATTGCCGATCGATATGACCAACCCTGCATTATACTCCAAGTGCGCTTCTGTAAAAAGTAGCATGCCTATCCCAGCACTAGGGCTAGACTCGGAGCGTACATGCCCTATGAGATCAACCCACCGGTGCTGCTGATGTGCCAGCTGCAGTAGGTCTTGCACCTCGAATAGCGTGATTGGCACACAGTCATTGTCAATGAGTGCAAAATGCTGTGCAGGATACAGGAAACGCGCTGCCTCTAGGACAAAGACCCCTGCCCAGTAGTATGGAACCTTATGAAGGCCAGTAGTAGCATCAGCGCAGATCCACAGTATGTCAGTTGTCTCTTCTTGGGGACCCACCAGGCACCTACGTGAGGCCCACCAGGCAGCGAAAGCCGGCCAATATGGGACAGCAGCAGGTGTTCGATTGTCCACAATGAGGTAAATCATGTGATTGTTCATGATCAGGTCTCGGTGTGAGATGAGTGTCTGAATTATGGCAGTAGTATCAGGCAGCTCTCCCTCTGTTTCGAGAGCAGCATACCCCTCGTCCTTTTTGGATGGCTGCGCGCGAACGTCAGTTAGGCCAAGTGTAGGCCGAGCGGAGTCAAGACCGAAAGGACTGCTAAGAGTGTCTTTCATAGTCATTGCTGCATAAGCTTCATCCTGAGACTGCGCCACACTAGCCCCCGTGCCCCTGGCAAAGCAGGCTTGTCCATCAGTGGTCAACCAACCTGCATGGTCACGTGTGAAGACAAAGGGAACATGGACTCTGTTCTCTGTACTATCCGTTAGGTCCAGTGAATTGCTGTCTTCCATCCACGGGTCATGTGACATTGGAGTTTCTCTGCTCGACAATGCAGGTATAGCCCCCGCCAACTAAGGTTGGCAGGTGCCCTGAGAGGCACAAGCACACGAAAGGCAGTACGAATGATGTCAGCTAAGGCTGACCTCACTCCTGCATGCAGGGCACTACGACCTGCTGTGAGCCAAACGTTGCAGCAAGGTGCTTTCGTAAAGGATCAACTGTATTTAGCTTAGAGTCGGGGACACCTGTTCAAACTATACAGCAAAGGAAAGAGGACTTTAGATTGTTTCAGAGGCATGTCATCAGGGCCCTGTCACTACTGATCGTGGTCATCAGCATGTGGGTGTAATAGAGAAAGTAACCATGCTACGTAAACCAGGCCACACAGCTGGGTATGTAGGTCAGTCAGGGGAGTAAGAAGAGCACCCTGCACATCGTGAGGCAAAGAGTCCACTGTTTGTTCAATTTCCTGTACCAATGCATGCAGACCTTGCACTCTTGCATGTAGGGCTGATTCAATCTGGTGGTGCGCACGGTCTGTGTGACGCTGTGGGGGTGGTTGTGCAGCTGGTTGCGTGTCTACTCGAAGGACATGCTGTTGTTGTCTGTCGGTAGTGGGCCAAAAGCCTACTCGCCGAGGAAGGGAGGCTGAAAAGGGGCGTGTTTGCAGGAAGATGTCAAAAGGGTCTACGTTCTCAGCAATGGGCCTAGCGCTCACCGCTTCTGCCAGCACAGTGAGGAGGTGGCTTTCGTGATGCTGTATGTGCAAAATCATCCTGCGAAGCCTAGTTCGCTTTGTTCCATAGATTGTGGCTCCCCTGGTGTTGATTGCAATACAGCCCTGGTGATAGAGCGGGATGATAGCATCATCCACGACTGCCCGAAGCTTGAGCAGGGCTGGCGGAAATTCAAACCCCTCCGTCCATTCTGGGAAAGGAGTGTTTACGTTTTCTTTGACTGCATCCACCGGGAAAAAATGAAGTAAGTAGCACCGCTCCCTCCTCCCCCGATAGACGAAGGTTACAATGAGGTCTAAGACCCCATATCGAATGTCCTGATGGTGGAGCTCAAAACGAACAAAGTCAGTGACATCGACATACGCACCATCATCTGCCAGAAACAACGGTTCTGGATGCGCCTGCATGGCTAGTTCGACTTGCAGTTTGTCTTCACACCAATGTGCGTAGGCTAAGTCCGGCTGGTGTGATACAAGAGAAGAGCTGTCAAGCTATTTCTCTCACTCTGAGCCAAAAGTCTGCAGGGACAAATGGAGACAATTGTGGGGGCCCATGGAAGAATGGGGAAGAGGAGCATTCAGTCTCTTCTCTGGTTCACTGGACAGGGCACTTCTTTGGGTGTGCAAATGCACGCGGCGGTGGTAGATGCTCTTGCGTGCCGTCTTCCGCAACACGATAGTGAACATTCCCATGTGTGATGCACTGCTGTGCCGGGGGCCTACTGCTTGTGGCCTGTCGGGGAGGCCAGTCATTGGCCGGTGCTAGGGTTGGCGGCCTCGCCGTCCCCCCAGGGTGAGTAGGTGGGGGATCTGCAGCAGCAATAACGCCCCCCCGCTCCTCAGTGTCAGGGAGTTGTGCGGCTTGCGAGAGTACCGCCAACAACTTTTCGTGGGTGGGATCAGCAGGTGTAACCTGCGTGGGAGGATGAGCAGGCTTCTTGGGTTGCATACGACCAGCTGTTTTCCGCTTAGGCGAAACCTCCTCCTTTAGAGGGGGGCTTCTGCGCTCCGTTGCCTGCAGACCTGCTTTGACTGGGGCTAAGGAAGCCGGATCAGGCTCGTGCCCTCCCTGTGGAAATAGGGGGTGCTGTTCTGCAAGTGTAAGGAGGAGAGCATCAAAAAACTCCGCCAGTGGTAGCCGTATGCGCAAGACCACCTCAACTTGAGGGCGCCCTTCTGGGCCCTGAGTGAGGGAGCACTGATGAGGGCCAACAATGAAGGGGAGGGCCATGGGCAACAACTGCTACTGTTTGTCTTGGCCAGATTGGGCAGAGGCGTGCGGTCACTACTCTACTTCGAGCCTGAACAGCAGCAGGCTCTCTTAGTCTCATGCAATGAGCTTGAGAAACACAACTACCGGATAAAGAACTTTGGTCCGTAGCTTGCTACGTAGGTAGAGGGACCCGTGATGCGAGTTAGTATGCTCGCTAATTGGTCAGCCACAAAATTGGTTGCCAAGGTCGATCTGGTCAACTCTGGAAGCCCTTCATATGGTAGCGCTCTGCGTCTCTCTCAGGGCGGTAAGTATCATGTCCATTTCGCTAGCTAGCGCCCAGCACGCATTGGCCCCTGGTTGAACATTGCAATGCTGTCGATGTGCATGTATATTTTGGAGGGTGCGTTGGATGTCGCACGCTAGTACTCGCGCTGTACTGGCACGAGTCGTGCGTATGGCACATCTTGACCAGCAATCACATCCTGTTCCGTAAGAGCCTGCAATGCGTAAACACCTAGCTGGGCAGGGGGGCGCACTGTGTCGGCTTGTGGCAGGTTTGCACCTCCATATGTTCTAGTTGTCTGCTCATGGATGGGGGTGGGGCGACTTTGTGGCAACAGCCAGTGCGGGATTGGTGGTGTTGGACGAGGTGGGGCGACAGGTACAGCTGGCAAGGCATAGAGCTGTGAAAAGGGGAAAGAGGCTACAACTTCCCCCGGTTCTGGAGGTCTGGCCTGTCCTCGCGCTACCGCCCATCCATTGGGAGAGAGACATTCTGATTGTTGGAGAATGCGATAAACAATTGCCCTTTGTAGGGCACTCCTACCATGCAGGAGAACACCATCATGTGTGATGTGTGGTGAATCTTCAAAGGGAAAAAGGACCTGCCCACTAGGAAGCACAAAGGTGGATCGGCGCATCTCAGGTGGCACAGCAACTAATTGCATTTCCGATATTCGAGGGCATGTACCATCCTCGATTGGAGTCCTTGGGAAACCAGCAGCAGCCAGTCGTAGCGGGAGCTGCCTTTGGGCTAGCTTTACGTTGATCTGGGCAAAGTGTACCTCCACGTCAGGGTGTTTATAGATCTGGCGAGCAAAGGGAGTGAGGTCCAATCCCCCAGGCCCAACCTCCATTCGGAAGACACGTCCTACTGACTATGTGCTCCGTTCCTTGAGGATCAGGACTAAGGTCCTAACCCTCTCACTCGGGCTGAAGTATACTGCTGTGTAGGACAGGGATTGTAAGAATCCCCCTACCCTTTCGTTTGTGGAAGCTGTCTTATGTGTCGCAGCGGTTTGAGCCCAGATAGCGGAATCATAGCAGAAATTTTTTACCAGTCACAGCACAACTGACAAACAACAAATAAACAATGAGCAATACAATTAAGGAGAGGATCTAGTGGCTGCTTTTACTCCCATGCCGATCTTAATTAGAGACAAAAAGCGCGCTGTCGAAGGTAGCGACGAGAGAGTGGCTCAAACAGGGGGTTGCTTGCTTTGTTGACTTACAGCACGAATTATCGCGTGCGTCGTCGCTTAGCATGTTGCGCTTTAATTCTTTTCGCGAGTCGTTGTTCGAGTGCTTCTTGTTGTTCTGGGTGCGCACCAGTAAAGGTGCGTTTCCTGTGTATGCGCACGACATCAGGGAGAGGTCCTTGCGAGGAGGCATGGGAGTGTGAACCGATAACAGGGGCCGCAGCAGCACATTCAGATAGCAACTGAGCACACTTGGGTTGCAGAGAATCACACCTCATCAGTGGCGGCTCGGCAGGGTCAAAGCCGAAGGTCTGGCAGAGATGGGTATTGAGGGCCGTGAGCAAGTCATTCTCCGGTCGAGGGGCAACCCAGAAGCCATCATGCAGCCAGATGGCCGAGACGAAGCCTACCCGCGGCTGCAAGAAGGAATAGGCAGCCCATGTGACCTGCTGCTCAAGGACCTCGAAATAGTGAAAAGGTGCTCCTCGACCTGTCCTTTCTGGCCCAGAAGGGCACCATGAGGGAGGATGATGCATGGCATAACGGCTAGCAGCGAACACTTCCCGAGCAAAGCTCACAAGGTGATATGACGGTTCCGTTTGGATGCGTTTTTTGAGGTATTCTATAGCTTCCTGTGGAGTGGCGCTGTTAATGATGACAAGTGGCCATGTCTTGACCAGGAGGTTAATATCATTTTCAGCAATCTGTGCACTAAGAGCTCTTGTGAGGTAGCTTCTCATTTGCGCAATTGGCAGTAGTGTTAAGTGAACTTCAGCTGCCCTGCATTGCCGCCTCATGAGCTCATAGTGTGCTCCACTAATGTCTATCTCCCAATGTGAGTTGCCAAAGAGGAGCAGCCGAACCTGACGCGGCAGGCGCTGCGCGGCATTGCCAACTGAATAGAACCGACCTCCCATGGAGTTGACCGTGGGCTTGTACCCTACATTGAGGCAATGAGAGGACGATACTGCCAAGGCAATGTAGTCCATTGCAACCCATTTGTAGTGTGGGTGCCTTCGGAGTAGTGTGTGCATTTCTTGGGGAGTAGGAGAAGGGCACTCCGTGAGAACGAAGGCAGGGGCTTGCGTTGCATCTCCCTGTTGAATAATGAAGCCCAGGGCTTGTACCAAGTGAAACGGCGGGAGCGCCACATGATGCAAGGGAACAAGTGGGTTGTTATCCGCCTTCCTAGCTGCAGCACTAGCCTGACCTGCAAAGTAGTCTGCTAGCCGATTGCACTCCCTTGGCAGATAGACCAAGCGAAACAGACAAGGCGCTCGGGCAAGCAAGTGTTGGCATTGTTCTAAAATGGCGACAACCGCAGGTTTTTTGATTCTACCTTTGTATTGTAGGTAGTTGATTACTGGCAAGATGTCACCTTGCACCACAACACTGTCAATGGGGATGCCTTTTGACATACAGGAGACATAGTACTCAAATGCAAGGTTTATGGCAGCCCTACAGGCATGTGCTTCTGCTACTACATTATCAGAGCAAGAAAGTAAGGGGATGGAAAGCCACTGGACAAGGGAGGTGGAAGACGGCGTTACATGCAGTAAGCTGACTCCTGCTCCTCCAGTTTGCGTGTGTTTGTGCGCAGAGCCGTCAAATTGTACCAGGCAACCTTGCCATTCTTGAGGTTCACCTAGCAGGAGGATAGTATTTGCAGACAAATCGTCCATGGCTTGCAAACGTAAGTGTGTGGCTCCGCAGTGGCATAAAAAGGGGACGAGACATGCGGTTGCTGTGGGAAAGGGAAGCTTTCGGTGTTGTGAAAGGAGCAAACGAAGGCGGTGATCCTGCTTAGCAAAAGTAGCAATCGTGTCTCCTTTAGCAAAGGGCTGAGTCGTTGCAAGTCCCTTTGGCGGGAGCAAGGCCGCTTCAAGTACAACCGCGGGGAAGCGCTGCGCTCGAATCTTAGTGGAGTCAGTACACGCAGTACTGCTCGGTTGTGGTGGAGCACGGAAGTGGTTGAGCAGCGTGCTAGGTAGCGAAGAATAGATACGCTGCCAGAGGTCAAGCACATGATGTGAAATCCTGCAGTGACGTACACACGCAATGTTTGGTCGAAGTCCTCCATACTCGGTAACCAGCCGCCTAAGATGGAAAAGCATGTAGCAAAGTGCTACTCCTATGCTGCGGGACGGCACTTTCCGCCAATTGATCTCTGGTGCAGGAGCAACCCACAGAGCGAGCCAGGTGAGGTGTACAACCGGACAGAAGGATAACCAATGATCGACAGAGTTGAAACCACCCTGACAAAGTACACAAGGAACATAAGAGTTAATCGCGCGACAGCCTACTGAGGATAGTAGTCGAGAAAATGCTGGGGGCAGTTGCTTGGGCTCAGGCACAAAAATTTGATGAAAATGAAGAAAGCTCTTGCTTTCTTCAGGGAGGGTAGTCAAGGTAATATCCATTGGAGTGGCAGGCAGAAGGCAGGTCGGACAAAGTGCTCCATACCCTGGTCCGCATGGAAAGCATCGTGTATGGTTGTGACACCAAACACAAAGTTGACTACGACTGAGCTTGCCCCTGAGGGGCAGCCAAAAGTCAGCATCTTCTCCTAGAGCCCATCGTAAAACAGCATAGCGCGGCACTGCCCCTACCTGAGTGGTAGGTAGATCCGCTAGCCAGTCCAAAAAAAAGGATGGAGGGCCCCATGGCCCAACCATTCTTGCATATTCGTGCAGCCAGGTGCCTATGAGAGGCTGCAAGCAATCTGCTAATGGCGAGTTGTTTGAAGAGCTGTTTGAATCCACTCGCCCTCTGCGCCGGGGTATTGTTTTGTCTTAAGAGGGCTAGGAGGCGCTGTATGTCTTCAGCAGGAAGCTGCTGTTGCCAATACTTCCAACATTGTTGGATTTGTATGGCATAGGAACCTTCTTGTTCTTCTGCAAGGGACTTATGTCCTTGCCGTAAGTAGCATCCAAAGAGGGAGACTGCCTGCATGATGGTTGGGTCAAGCAGTGGGCCTATGCGTAACCATCTGCAGAGCCCAACCAATAGGTGTTGCGGGAACCAATGTCGCTGTAGCAGAAAGTCTGCCATTGCGTGGTACAGCGGCTTGAGAAGCTTGGGCGAAAAAAAACGCTGCGTTTGCGAGTAGTAGAAGAGGCTCAGCGAAAAGGTGTTAAAGTAGATAATCTTCATATGGATGCTAAGGTTGGCCCGATTTGCAGCAGCAAGCCTCGTTCGGAATTTCACCAGCTGCTTTGACAGCAGAGAGGTGAGAGATAATTGCAGCGGTATTTTAACCATGGCCTCATTGGTAAGTTGACATGTCCACCCTGTATGGATTGTTAGACCAAGGTTGACAGTCGACGGCACTATACACTGACCGCCTAGTCCTGCTTGGTCCAGACTGAACAGTTGCCCAGCAGTGTGACTGACATTTGTGAGCAGTTGTGTTTTGGATCGGCACTGGCATGGACTAGCAGCCAATCGGCAAAGCATGGGGTGCCCTTCAGTTACAAGTCTGGGTATGGCCTCTGAGGCCATATGTATGCAGTGGTCACCGTGTCTAAGGACAAAGCGACGTGCGTACCCAGGGACACGTTGCAGCGCAGCACTGCAAGTGGCTTGTCCTGATTCGTGAATGGGAGTTACATGACCCCAGACATCTTCAACTCTGTGCAGCGTGTTTTCATCAAGAGCTCTGCTGGAAAATCCGACTTGCCAACAGTGATGTGTGTCCATGACAATACCAGCAGACTTCCATTTTCTTATGTTCTGAAAAAACCTCTCGAACCCAGTTCGGGTCTGTTTGCCGACCAACTATCGTAGTGTCATCAACATACCCTGCAACCACTAAAACTTGCGGAATTTGATTGAGTACGACAAAAATAGGGTCCATGGCAAGGCAGAAGAAGTACACTGATGTGGATCGCCCCATATCAACTCCAGAATGCACATTTCTCGCAGGTAAAAGCCGCCCTTGTACTTTGTGTCTGATTCTTCTACCAAACAATAGATAACGCGCAAATTGGAGGACCCAAGGGGAGCACTGCCGAATGCGTAATATGTGAAGGATCCAATGTGCATTAATGCGCTCAAATGCTTTGGATAGATCAGCAAAGAGGGCAGAAGCCGGGGACGAGCCCTCCAGAGCTCCTTGTACTTCTAGCACTGCTCTTTGCGGTTCTCGAAAGGAGTTGAGCAAAGTTTGGGCAGGGTGAAAACTATGCCTGGTGATTCGAAACAGAATAGCAGCAGCTGTGCCATCTTGCAGTCTGTCAAGTGTGTCAGGCATGCCCAAAGGCCGAAAAAAGTCAGCCGTGGGCCCTTTTGGGATCCATACTCCTACCTGGGTGGGTGGTGCTAACGCACCAGCTAAAATGTGATGAAAGTCATCCTGAAGGATCGCAGCAGTCTGCTGCGGGAACATCCGCCAAAGAGCATAAGGTAACCCATCAGGGCCCGGAGCAGAATCCTTAGTGAGGAGGAGACGTTCGATATAATCTTGCTCCGTGGGCTCAGGAATGACAGGCCACGGCACGACACACCGTCGGTAAGCCGAAAGCGTGTCTTGCCAATCTCGGTCATACTTGACAGGGTGCGCGAACCAAAAGTCTCGGGTAGCGAGCATGGCTTCATCATACTCAAGGGCAGTACGACACTCTTGGCCATTATGTTGCAACAATGGACCATGATAAAAGGTGCCCTTGGGGCACACAGTTTTGAGTCTATCCCAGAAGATTTTTTGCCTTCTAATTCGCTGGACTGGGTCTGTGTTGTCAGTGCCAAAAGGCATTTGTGTGTTTGTTGCAGTTGCGACTTCAGCTGCTTGTAAAGCGGAAGCTATGATAGTAGCTGGAATCAGAAGGCATCCCTGCTGAGTTTGCCAGGATTGTAGCAGGTCAGTATCCGCACTTTGCTCATACAACAGGCGTAGTTCTTCCTGTCGTATATGCAGGTGTGTTTGTTCTTTGCCAAGAAGCAGAAGCTTGTATAATCGCTTTAACGGAGCCAATTTTTTGAAGTGACAAGAGTGAGTTCTCCACCAACTCCAAACTATAGCACGACAGTGTTGTGAAAGCACGACACTAGCAAGCTTAGTTCCCTGCGCTAACGAGATTTTTCGTTTGAGAGCAAGTAGGGAAGCTTGTCTTGCAACTGCCTGTAGACTTTCCGATGCAATCGTTGGATCGAGAAAAACTTGAGTCGGTATGGTGTGATGCTTTTCAGACCGTGGATGTGGTCGAAGTCGCGGTTTCATCTTTAGCCTGAGCATCAGAGCTTTGTGATGGCAAGTATCAATCCGGTACCTGCCGTAAATGCGAGCAAAGAGCTGCGTTGCGTCAAGGAAGAGACTAGGTACCAAGAATCTATCAAGCGTGGATTCCTGGTCTTGGTACTTGTAAGTAGGAAGTGCAGGATCAACATCAGTGAGTCCAGCCTGCACAAGGAAGTCATCCCACGTGTGAAAATGATTTTGATCACACCGATTAAAGTCTCCTCCTTCAAAGACAGGATGATCAGTCAGAGCAATAATGGTTTGTAGAGTGTTGGATACGAAAGCCTTAGGGCTGCTCGGAGGTATGTAAATCGAGACAAGCCATATAGTGCAAGCTTGGTATTCAACACGGGCAGCAACTGCGTAATGTTGAACCAAAATACGTTCTTCTAGGACTTTCCAGCCTGGAGGAAACAGGATCGCAACTCCAGCTTGCTCACCCGGATTGTGTTTGGCTAAAGTAGCAACTACTTTGATGTCAGGCCACGTGTGGGATAAGTATTGGAGATTGGCTTGATCCCATTTTGTTTCCTGTAATAAAACTGGTGCCTGTTTCAACATAGCTTTGACTATCCAAGTCTTGTGCACATTGGTGGGAAGTCCAGGAGACCAGCTATTGAGATTCCAAGAGTGAATTCCTTTTACAGAGACTGGCAAATTACTCGGTCTCTGCTCACGGAATTGTAGAATTTTGTGACAGAGCTGCCAAAACCTCGTGGGGATTTGGCGTAGGGATTGTATTTCATTTGGGAGAATGAACGAAGTGTCGCCGACAGGCGCAGATGGGTCTGTGACTGTACAGTCTGTGAACTTGCCAATATTGACTCGTAAAGAGAGGAGGGCATCAGACAAGTTGACATGGCCGTCAAAACCACACACGTTAAGGAAGTCCTAAATCATGATCTGCCGGTATGGCAGACAGGGATAGATAAAATGAACAAGGAAGTGGAGGGAGGAAACATTCGTAATAGATGCATTTGTTTGTCGGTTGACATGCCAATATGCTGCTTTGAGGCCTGTGGAGAGGGTACGCAGAATTCACCTTTGTGCACTGCACTAGCCTCAGAGAAGTCCTCCTTCCGATTACTCTCCATACAATCCGAGTCAAAGCCTTTAGAACTGTGCAGCCCTAGTTGAGCTTGCCATCCCGCCCTCACTGAGATACATTGGAAGTAGAGCTTTCGGACAAATTCCAAGGGGAGCTGAGGATCATCGCAAAACAAGCCTTCCTTCAGAGTACCCTTCCATAGGAGGTTCCATCTCTGAGTACCATTGCGCTGTGCGCTCTTGCAGGCAGCGCGCACTTTGAGCAAGGTGCAAGCAAGGAAAAAACAACACACAGCGAAGGACATGTGTACTTGACAAAGGTGGGCACCCGTCCAGTCCAGCCAGCGCCGAGAGCTGTCGGCAGTGCCAGTGATCAAAGGGAAGAAGCTTCCTAGGTCGAGTTGGGGTCAGTCACAAAACTGAGGATGGCAACGTCCTGTCACCAGGGGTACAGCTGGGCAAATGTGCATTCGAGAGTTGCCTCACGCTCACAAACATCACCTTTGATATGGACCACACTAACAACCTCGAGCGCTGCCTGAAGGTGCATTTTGTGGCGCAGGCATTGAACAGCTCTGTTTGCCGAGTGATTTCCACAATATCGGGTCGCGGCCCTGTGAAAATTGCAAAAGCCTTGTGGAGGTCAACCTCATGGGCACAGAAATCAGACTACGTGATCCGGGGGAACAGGCAAGGCCGGTGAACCTCTTAGAGACTTGGGGACTTGTCTCGAGGAGGGGTCAACGGGGCAACCCGTTGGCTAACCGTCAACATTCACCAATGGGTAGCTAAGCTCACGGTGGACAAGACCGTCGGTTCCTCCCTAACTGGGTTAGGGTCCTGTCGCGAGACAGGTGCATCCACTGGGATGTGAGGGATCGCTAACGACTGGGTCACCGGTCCGTCCACTCTCTCCTTTGAGAGTGGGCTACAGTCTGGCCACAGTGAGGGTCATCTGCGGGTGATCCGAGCTGTGCTCTGTGGGGACCGGGGTCACTGAAAAGGTGACCTAGTTTGACCTCTCCTTTGAGGTTGAACCACTCCTTACTGTTAGGAGTCCGGGAACCCTCAGGGGTACCTTGTGATGGTCTCTTCCTTGACTTGGGTGACGACCTTCCTGGAATGAAATGAATGGGTTCCGTATTCCACGTCCCCTCGGGGTGAACGGGTTATCTGTTCTCTCTTGGAGGAAATGAATGGTTTCGGTCTCCACGTCATTCCCATGGTTGGTTTTATCTCTTGTCTTGGTTGGGTCTGCGTTCACTTGGTTTGGAAAGGGGAGCGCCCCCGGCTGCGCCAGGATGGCCCTCGGGATGCACACTCCCCGAGGTTGAGCTTCCTGGAGGCCAAAGCTCTCAAGCGGGTAGACTTTACGGAGCAACACTGCCATGAATATTGCCATGCCAACCGCTCTGACTAGGAGCTAAACCATGTGTACCCTTAGCATTACGCCAGGCCATGAGAGGCTCAAGGTAGGTGCCTTAGCATCTGTCTTAAGGAAACAGCCCCGGCCGTAGGAACAGCCCATGTGCAGACTGGACACCAGTGGCTCGCACAATGATATCAAATAGCCTGCCGCAAAAAGAGCTTGACAGTTCATCCATGAATAGCACTCCCATCGAAAAGGAGCCAGTCATGGAATGCCCCCTGTTGCTGACTACGCTTTCAGGGGTAACCTTTAAGGTCTCTCTCAGTGTCGCCAAGTTCGACCGATTTACAGATTTAGAAGACCAGGTTGTGGATTATCTGGCCTCGGTCACTGACCTCCAAGTTTTTGGGTGCGTCATTGACTTTTTACACACCACCACGCAAACCTACCTAGAGGACCCAATTTGGGATAAGTTGCAGCAGGGTAGAGAATACACCATTGTCTTCAGGGACTGTAGTGTTACCCTGCAAGAACAGCTCGGTGGTTATCCTATTGATCAAGTCCCCTTAGCTGTTCATGTCCCAATGAACTCAGAAGAAACTGTCCCAGAATGGGCCTTTGCAGGGTGCCACGCTTGCGACACGTGAGCGTCGAGTCAGGGATCAGGCTCATCGGTGCAGAGGCGTGGCAAGATTGCCGGCAACTCCGCATTGTCAAACTGCCGGCCACAGTGGTAGGCATTGCAGACAATGCCTTCCGGGACTGCAAGCTCCTAAATTGTGTCTTGGCTCCGGGTTGTCGCGATTTTGGTTACAAAGCCTTTTCGGAATGTTGTTCCTTGCAGCGTGTGTGTGCATCGGGTGGAGCTGTAAACGTGTTCAGCGGGGAAACCAATTTCGGGCAATACCTCTTCCAAGGGTGCATCAACCTTGCAGAGGTCACCGTGAGTGAGGTTCCATCCCCCCGATCTGAATTGAACGGGTTAACCCAGCAAGACAGGACCAGAGAGCTAGCTCCGGGCTGCCTCAGCTCTACAGGCATCTACACGCTTGTTCTCCCAAAGCACTTTGTAGCCATAGGAGCGCACGCTTGTCGATTGCTTAACAGTGTTGACCTCCGTAACACCATGATTGAAGAAATTCCGGAATTCACTTTTGGCCACTGCACTAGCCTTCGGGAAGTCTTCCTACCGACAACCCTCCATACAATCCGAGTTAAAGCCTTTATGAACTGTGCCGCCCTTGTTGAGCTTGCCATTCCGCCTGCTCTCAAGTATATTGGAAGTAGGGCTTTCTTGGACTGCACTGCCCTTCGGAGGCTGGTCAAAATGCCCGGAACACGCAGATGGCATGGGGTTTATGCTGAAGAAAATGCTTTTGCCATCTGTCCGGCCATGAAATGGCCACCCTGGCTGCACATGATCCCAGACATGGGCTACACCCCTGGCTTAGGATAGAGGATCATCCCTCCATCCACAGCTGTCGTGGTCCTGCTATCAATTTTGTTAGGGTCTGGGTGCGAGCCTTAGCTCGGGTCCGGAGTAGGCCAGCAATTGCGAAACAGTACTCCTCAACACGAGTCACTAACCATAGTTGCCCTCCGTTATACATGGAGTAAGTGCCCAGAGGCTGTCGGATGGAGAAGGGTCTCGGCGTGGCGGTGATGTCGACAACGGCAAATCGTCCACCTGCCAGACACAGTAGTCGGTCACTGGTTTAGGTGTCAAATGCTGCGAGTCGTGGTCGCCCCGAGATGCAAGTTTTCGGCACCATAGCATTCGATGACCTATAACGCAAACGACCTTGGGCGACACAAACTATCAAGAACCAGCCTCAACGAAGCTATGCTTCAGAGCCAGGAGAGAAGCAAGTGCGACGTGAGCAGTGAGTTGAGCCAAGTGCCAGTTTTTGAGCATTAGAAAAGGAGGATTTCCAGGCATATATGGCAAGCAAAATGCACAGACACCAAGTAGAACCATGACCTCTTCTCGCCATCCGCTGCGAAGTGAGCCGATAGGAGCGAGAACCTTAGTTCTACGTTCCTACACGGCGGGTGGTAGATAGTGGCAATGAAGGATGCCCAGGGGGAACCTTAGTTCCCGCTGTTGATGTCCGACATTTCCAATTTTGTACAAAGAGGTACAGATATCATGCTAGGAGAGCTCAATGTTTCACAGGTTTCACACGGGCCTTGCACGCACCTCTCACCTTTTGCCATTAAACAGCGCCGCACAGACTCAAGTGACATCCCCTTTTTGGCACCGTTGAGTGCCGAAGGGTGTTGGGTCTGCCTCCCCACGGGGAGGTGGTGCCCGATTCACCCTTAGCTGCAGGCTTCTCTCGCTAGGAATTGCCGCCGTAATTGAATTCTGTCTGGCAGCATGTGACTGGCCTTGTATGCGCCACCGGTTGAACGGGTTGTGCTACAAGTATGGTCTTTTCCATGGATTGCTGCTTAGATCTTCGCACATTCGGTTGGCCTGATTACAACCACTGCTGGAGCATTGCGAGACACCTGACCTGCAAAGTGACCTTGTTTTGCCACACTGTGGTGTGGCCGCTGGTCACCAACACTTGGTAAGGAAAGTCCGTTTGAAGCCTTCTAGGCGGCTTTCCATGAACACAGCTTGCGCTGCAGTCCTCTTCTTTTGCGAATTCAGGCCCACTAGTTGTCACTAGTCTCAGTTTCACACGTTTCACCTAGTGTATAGGGAAGACTACAAGATGGTGGAGTCGGCCTGCGGGCTTGGGTGTTTGGTTTTGGGTTGGTTTTTGGGGTCTTCGTTCCTTTCTCCACCATCTGCCTTTTCTTCCCTTCCTTCAACGATGACCTGGGCACCATGCCCACACGGCGTCCGTACTCGTGGAAAAAAAAGGCAGAAAGCAAAGAATGTCATCTTCCAGCTCTGCCACATCCTCACACTGGGAACACTGGGAGAGGTCTGCTTGCATTGTAACTAACTCGAGGCTGACCTCATAACGGTCTTGGTGAGGCGGCATTGTCGCGTAGGCGGTAGTCCGAGCGTGTTTGCTAGATTGCTTGAGCCAAACTCTCCAGACCGGCATGTTACCAGGCGGTGATCAAACAGTGGCGGCCACAAACGACGAAAGCCTGCAGGTAAGGGTGCGAAAGGGCACATCCCCCAGAAGGGAGGTCAACTCAGCACCCTTCGGCGCACAAAAAGGTGCCAAAACGGGGTGTCTCCTAAATCCGTGAAGTGCTGCGTTATTGCAAAAAGTGATCTGCTGCGTGCAAGGTTTTTTTTCCACTAGTACGGACGCCGTGTGGGCATGGTGCCCAGGTCATCGTTGAAGGAAGGGAAGAACAGGTGATCTGCTGCGTGCAAGGCCAGTGTGAACAGGTGAACTTTGGACTATCCTAGCATGGTATCTGTGCCTCTTTGTACAAAATTGGAAATGTCGGACATCAACAAAGGGAACTAAGGTTCCCTCTGAGCATCCTCCATTGCCACTCTCTGCCACCGCTGTCAGGAACGAGGAGCTAAGACTCTCATTCCTATTGGCTCACAGCGCTGCGAATGGCGAAAAGAGGTCGTGGTCCTACTTAGTGCTTGCGCATCTCACTTGCGAACACATTGCTGTAAGTGCAACCAGTTGCATGGGTTGCTACAAGAAAGGTTTTTTTCGACGGATAGCTACGCTACTCCATTTTGACATGGACGCAACCGGCGTTGGAGCATTGCGATACTTCTGACCTGCATCGTGACCATGGTTTTGCTGCACTGTGGTGTGGCCGCTGGTCATTAATCATGAAGTAAAGTCCATTTGAAGCCTTTTTGGAGACTTTGCTAGAGCACAGACCTGCGCCGCCATGCTTTTCGTTCGTGAATTCAAGCCATTGCTAGTCATTAGTTTTTGTTTCACTTGTTTCACCCAGCACAGAGGAAAGACTACATGATGGTGGAGACTCGGCCTGTGGGCAGGCTGAGGCTCGTGGCTGTGTGTGGCCGGAAAACAAGGTGCGTGCGCAGACTGACAGTGGACTTTAGGTGCCCTCCACTTGGGTGGACTGCACGTTTATTGCACTTACATGCACAAACATGCACGGGCTCACGAGAGTCAGGAGGACTGGAAAGAGCTGCGATACGATCATAATGAGACCCTATGATTTCCTTCATTCAGTCATAAGAAAGCTCTCCTCTGATAATACTGACAGGTGAGAAATGTTAAAAGCATGCTCTGGAACCAGACAGAGAACCACCTTTAAGTTGTCAATATGATGCGAAGACCCATTATAGCAGGACAGGCGGGACCCCCCACAGAGAGACAAGGGCTGAAAACACACCCGGTCTCACCGTTGGCCGTCTCGGAACTCTTGCTGCTGGGATTCTGAGAGGAGGTTGACTGCGCGCAGAATTCCTTCTGTGTACCCAAATAAGAGGTGCAAAATCGTAAAGAAGACTTTTTTTTCCACGAGTGCGGACGCCGTGTGGGCATGGTGCCCAGGTCATCGTTGAAGAAAGGAAAGAACAATCAGATGGTGGAGAAAAGAACAAGGACAACGAAAACAACCCAAAACCAAACAAAGCACATTGTAATCCATCCAGTGCTGGCTTGGATGTACGGTGTCGCAGCTCCCTCATCTTCGAAGCACTCAGCAAGGTCGAAATCTTCCTCACTACTGGCCTCCCAGGGGTCCCGGTGCATGGTGCTTCAAAGGGTGTTGGATACCCTTGCCCCATCTTGGGATCCAGCAGTCCCTGGACCCATCGATTGGCTTGCCTTGGGTTGATTCAATCTGGGCGCGCCCACTGCCAGGTGGTTTGTGGGTGACCAATTGGTTCTCTAGAAAGACTGGGGGCAACTGTTTGCAACCTCTAAAAGCGGCCTTTCATGATAGGCTATGTGATGGATGAGCCTTCTCCGAACTTGCTTTGTTCGGACCATAGACACTGATGCCATTGTCGTTAATGGCTATGCATTGTTGTTGGAAAAGTTGGATTGTGCGCCCCTGATGGGTCACGACCAATTTCTGCAGCGCTGGGGCGAAGTCAAACATGTCCTGCCAACCGTCATGTAGACAGCTGTTCTTGTCATGGCGTTCTGTGAGCGCGAAATAGTGCAAAAGGTACATGTGAACCAGCTGCCCATCGCTGTGGAAAGTAACAGCCACATCAAGAACCCCGTAATCAATATCCGTAAAGTGCATCTCAAATCGGACAAATTGTGAGACATCGATCACCCCGTCCAGTTGAACTGGTTCTCTCAGCTGGTGGGGGGACCAAGGCGGCAAGTTCGACATGTGTGCAGACACAGCTGTCAGGAATATCTGCGCCGGTGGACCCTGACTGTTGAGCCAAAGCTTGAGCCAAAAGGCTACGGAACTGCAACAGAGTATGAAATACTGCATCATCTTTCAGGATTGCAGCGAAGTCCCAACCTCGCAGAAAATCCTAGAAGGGTATCCCATCCACAAAATGCCGTTTGCTGTCCACGTCCCATGAATCCAGAGGGCGCAGTCCCAGAAGGGCCGTTCGCAGAAGTGCCACGCCTGCGTCATGTCAGCGTTGAGCCAGGTATTGGACTTATCGGCCCAGAAGCATGGGAATCGTGCCGACAGCTCCGAATTGTCAAATTGCCGGCAACGGTCGTTGGCATTTCTGACAACGCATTTAGAAGCTGTAAATAGCTCAACAGTGTCACTGCCCCTGCCGAGAGTTTGGCTATAAAGCCTTTGATGAGTGCTGTTCACTGCAGTGGGATATACCGCTGAAGGAGTTGCCAACCAGTTTAGCAGCGCCACCAAGTTTGGGCATTTTTTTTCCACGAGTGCGGACGCCGTGTGGGCGGAGTGCCCAGGTCATCATTGAAGGGGAAGGAAACAGAACCTGATGAGGGGGAAAAAGAACACAAGCAACCCCAAAACCAAACAAAACCCACCAAACCAAAACAAAAACCAACAACCAAGACGCCACCACGGCCAGAGGCCGATTCCCCCTCATCTAAACGTGTTTCCTCTGTACGAGGGTGAGACAAATGCCAAAAGGCAAAAGCTGACTGTTAACTAACTATGGGCCTGAATTCACTGCGAAAGTCGGTCGGCATGGTCAGCGCAAGAGCGGAGTGCAGCGGAGCCTATCAAAGGGGCCTCGCCCCACCCACAAAACTGTGACCAAGCGGGCCACTGCATCGAGTGGCGAAAGTGATGATCGGGTGCTTTGCAAGAGCTGCATTGTTTGTTGTCAGCCAGCCTGATCCTTGCCCAGGCGAATCAGTTGTTGCTCTGCCTAACAAGCCGTGGAAAAGGCCCATCTCGTGGCACAACCCTTTCAACTGATTGCGCGACAGAGACGAGAGGCATGTCGATTGTCAGACTGTGGAGGCAGAGGCAACGAAAGGGGTTTGCTGACGAAAGTGATGCCATCCCCCCCGAAGGGAGGTCACCATTGCACCCCTTGGCACACAAGGAGTGCCAATGTGGTACTCTCTGTTCCAGAAGGAGAGAGAGGTACTAAGATGCGAAAAGTCTCCTGTTGCGTGCAAGGCCCGGGTGAAACAAGTGAAACGTGGACCTATCCTAGCATGGTACTTGTGCCTCTTTGTACAGCAATGGTCATGGCGTGGCCCAAGGAGAACTAAGGTTCCGCCTGGCAACCTTCCATTACCATTCTCTACCACCCGCCTCTTAGGAGCGAAAGCTAAGGACCACCAAGTTGTTTGGGCATTTCCTCTTTCGCGGCTGTATCAACCTTGCTGAATTTACCCTACGAGAGATTCCCTCCCAAGCGAGCTGCCGTCGCAAACCACTGCCAGCGACTTGGGTCCAGGCTGCCTCAGCTCTACAAGGACAACCACACTAACACTCACGCAGGGTTTTACAGCCATGGGAGCACACAGTTGCCACCTGCTCAAGAAAGTTGACCTTTCCAACACACAAATCGAAGAGACAAGAATTCACCTTTGTGCACTGCACGAGCCTCAAGGAAGTTAGTCTTCCGATGACTCTCCACACCATTAGAGTCAAGGCCTTCATGAACTGTGCGGCCCTGCCAGAACTTGCCACACCGCCCTCACTCAAATACATGGCGAGTGGAGCTTTCTTGGACTGCACTGCGTTCAGGAGACTTGTTCAAGTTGCCAGGCCGGCGCAAATGGCGTGGGGTTTACGCGGAAGAAAATGCTTTCGCCAGATGCCCAGACATAAGATGGCCGCATGGCTGCACATGATTCCGGACACGGGATATGTCTCTGGTTTGGCCTGATGTAATCCTGTCCAGACACAGCAGTTTGTGGCCTACCTGTAATCCATCTAGCTGGGTGCGAGCTCGGGTCCAGCCAGGTCAGCGCTCACCCTGCTGCACCTTACAGTCCATACGTACATGCCTTCCATAAGCTAAAAGGGAGTGAAGGGCAACTGACGTTTCCGCATCGGAGCCGGTCGAAAATACACATTCCTGCCCTGCATTTCTAAGGGCTCAAGCCAGTAACTTGCCAGAGCGGAGCATGGCAGCAGATGCGCCCAGACCCTGCCCTCAAGGCAGCAAGGAAGAGCCGTTGGCGCAGCCCTTCACACTCATTACACTGGCCGGTGAGAAGCTTCCCATCGCGGTAGATCCGAATGCACATGCCTGCCTTCGGGGTTTTGAAAATGCCGTATTAGCAGAGGTGTGAATTGCAATTTGTGCAAACAGACACCCACCAAGTCCTAGCGGACCCCATACAGAGTAAACTGAGAGTCAACCATTGCTACTATGTGATTGCTCAGCAATGTTTTGTAGAAGCAGCACACAAAGGGCAACTCAAAGGGGAAGCCAAGGCAATCCGAGTGCCACGTGGTAGGAATGATAAAATCCCACCACAAGCTTTCTCCTTTCACACGGAAGTCCGTCATGTCCTAGTCGAAAACGGCATTCGGATTTGCGTGGAGGAGTTGTCGACAGCTGCAAGTAGTCCACCTACCAGAAACGGTAGTTAGCCTGCTGCATGGTGCCTTCAGCCGATGCCAGGTCCTACGAGTAGTGACAGCCCCTTGGCTGCAAATATTTCGGCACTAAGGTCTTTGAGGAGTGCTGCTCCCCAACGCAAATAGGCGTGACTCAATGCCCTGGCAATGTACTAGCCCCCCCAAGCACAATTGCGGCCTCGTGTGTTTCAAGGATGCACGGCCCTGCATCACCTCAACTTGGGTACGTCAGGGTGTAGTCCTGCATATCCGAACCGAAGTTTGCCTGACTGCTGCTTCCTGGAAGCAGGCATTGTCGCACTCTTCCTGCCGCCAGATTTTCACAGGATAGGATCGGCCGCATGTGTGAGCTGCCAGCAGCTACAAACTGTTGATTTGTCCAAAACGTGTATCATTGAAATTTTGGGCTCAACTTTTGCATATTGCTCACAACTCAGCCTCCCCCGCAATTTACGAATCATTGAGCAAGAAGCCTTTCTCAAGTGTACCTCGCTGCAAGAAGTCTGCATCACACCATGCGAGGCGTGCTTTTGCAGGTTGCACGCAGCTTCGAGCAGTTCGTAAAAAAAGGGAAAAGCAAAACATGGCGAGGTACATTTGCCAGGCTCAATGCATTTGACAAATGTGAGCAACTAGACAAGCCCGAGTGGCTTCGATTCTTGCCGCCAAATGCCAAAGACCAATGGAGAGAAGACTTTCAAGAAGCCATACCCTAGACCGGCAACGTTCTGACGACAGTGGGGATGGATTGCTACTCTGCCGCTTCGATCATGCGAGTCAGGCGTAACAAAGCTCAAGCAGAGTCACCATTTCGGCCTCACCAGCTACGACTCAGGAATGGGAGCCTTAGCTTCTCGTTCCCAAAAGGCGGGTGGTAGAGAATGGTAATGGAAGGCGGCCAGGGGAACCTTAGTTCTCTCTGCGGCGGCCATGCCATCACCATTGCTGTACAAAGAGGCACAAGTACCATGCTAGGATAGGTCCACGGTTTCACCTGTTTCACACGGGCCTTGCACGTAACAGAAGGATGCTTCCACGTTGGCGCCTCTCTTTCTTTCTGGAACAGAGTATACTGCCTTAGCCCTTCTTGAATGCCGAGGGGTGCAAAGGTAACCTCCCTTCGGGGGGGGAATGCAGCATTCTAGTCAGCAAGCTCTCTTCGTTTGCCTCTGCCTCCACTGCCTGACCATTGATTTGCTTCTCGCTTCGTTCGTGCAATCAGTTGAAAGGGTTGTGCAACGAGATGGGACTTTTCCACGGCATGCTAGGCAGGGCAACAACTGAATTCCCTGGGCAAGAATCAGACCTGCTGACAAACAATGCAGCTCCTGCCAAGCACCCAGTTATCACTTTCGCCGCTCGACGCAGTGGCCTTTTGGTCACAGTTTTGAGGGTGGAGCGAAGCCCCTTTGACTGGCATCGTTGCACTCAGCTAGAGCGCTGGCTCTTCAGACCGACTTCGTAGTGAATTCAGGCCCATAGATAGTTAACTACCAACTTGTCTCACCTGTCTCACCTTCGTACAGAGGAAACACTTTTAGATGAGGGGGATTCGGCTTCTGGCTTTTGTGTTTGGGGTTCTTGTTTGGTTGGTGTTTGTTTGGTTTGGGGTTGCTTGTGTTCTTTTCCCCCTCATCACGTTGTGTTTCCTTTCCCTTCATAGATGACCTGGGCACTCCGCCCACATGGCGTCCGTACTCGTGGAAAAAACTGACTGCGATTCGTCCAGTGGTGCCATGCCTCGCCAAATGTGGACGCAAGAAAGGATCCCAAGAACAGCCCTACGGTGCGGGTGTATCAGCACCTATAGAGGATGAGCTGACAAGAGCAGAGGCCGGAAACGATAGCATTTTGGCCCTCACGATCACTTGAGAAGGAGCTCAAAATCTGCGTAATTACTTTGACATTGCTGGGAAAAAGGCTAATGCAGAAACGGCAGTCAAAGTAGCAGGTGCCACAGCCAAGCGCTGCATTGTCATACATGGGGAGTCCACCTTCCTCAGTGGAGAAGGGCGCAACCTAGATAGTGAGTGAGTGAGCGAGTGAGTACATTCCGACCAGGTAGTCACTCTTTGGCTTGCACGAGGCTCGTGGCTGCCAGCCGTCAAGCAGGTTATCTGACTCAAAACGAGTCCAAGATGAAATCTTGTGGACCATGCATGTAAGCGCGCATTGATGTCGGTCATGGGACTCTTTCGTGCTCTAATGCAAAGCCTGCCCAAGCAAGATCCTTGCAATAAATCAACCGCAGAAGTTTGATGTTTACTTCTGTGGGCAGCAGATCTTGCATTGATGTGCCTGCTCTTGCTCACTCGTTTGCCAGTTCGTCGATGGACAAGAACTTCTGAGTGATTTGCTGAATTCACTGCCCCTGTTTCACCTCTCTTCATGCCTTCTTGGCACTTCGAGTTACTCTACAGGTTGCTCCCTTTCCGGTGGTTTTTGGGTGTTTGTTGGGTTTTGTGTTTTTTGGGGGCTGGTTTGTGTTTCTTCCTTTCTCTGTTGGGTCGCAACCTGGCTGGTAGCTCTCTATTCACTCGACTAAGGTGACTTGTGCACAACCTACTCGTGCAAAAAAAAGCGCAGCGGCCGACTCGCCGCTATACAAGGCTAGCAACGGCGCTAGGAAACTTTGAGCAAGGAAATATCCAAACAGAAAGCGCTGTAGTGGCGGAATGGGTGACCTCTGGACTAGGGGTTGCCATGTCCCGAGTAGGGTGGAATCTGCTCTCTCCCCCACATGCTGACAAGGCTCAATGAAGACATACTCACCAACTATTACCACAATGGCTATCCCCTTTGTCGAGAAGAAGATCGCCCGTATCATCAATATGGTCGTATTGTATACGGAGGACCAGTGGGAACGGCTGGAGACCCCACGTTTCGGAGAAAACTTGAACGCCACAAGCAGGCGCTCAAAGACCAACTGGGGGTCAGCCGAGACGACTCCGATAATCGCAATAAAGCCCGGCGTACGGCCCCGCCCCCAGGCGGGAGTAGCTCCTCATCGACAGCTCGTCCCCCCAACCGCAGCAAGCCTCCCCCGCCGCCTCCTCCACACTGGTGGTGGCAGTAAGGCGACCCTCCGTGACAGCCCACGCACACGTCATCCTTTCTCTATTACTGTAAGCACTGCTCGCAACCGCTATCCAGTTGTTACCACAATCTTCTGGCTCAAAGAAGTTGAGTAGGCGTGCTCGGACTGCCGCCCACAGCGAAGATGCCGCTTGACCAAGATCAATATGATGTCAGCGTCGACCTGGTGACGATGGCAGGCACTGAGTATACTATGCAAACCAATCTAACTCATTATGAGGACATTACGCAATTGGAAGATGATATCCTCTGCTTCCTGCCAACGGTGTCCGACATTGATGTCTTTGGCTGCGAAGTAGATCTCATCGAGCTTGATACGCAACTACCCTTGCCAGAAGCCTTCCATACGGCACTGCTGCAACAGAAAAAGCTGCAAATCGTAGTTCGGCCTGCGTGGTAGAAGGCCACTCTACCTGGCAATTCCAAGCAGATGATAGAGAGAGCTACCCTAAAGCCATACGAGTCCCTGTCAATCCACGCAGAGAAATTGCTGACAGAGCCTTTTACGCAGCACCTATGCTTCGACGTGTGGAAATTGCTGCAGGCATACAGCACGTAGGCTTTGCGGCCTGGCAGGGTTGTCAGCAGCTGCAGATCGTCAAGCTCCCCCCCTCAGTCCTAAGCTTAGAAGATGGAGCTTTCCAAGGCTGCTATGTCCTTCCCGAGGTTGTGGCCCCGGGTTGCGTCCAGTGCAGTCGAAGGGTGTTTGCGGAGTGCTGCTCCCTCAGCAGAGTCGGTGTCAGCCAAGAGGCAGACGACAGCAATGTCCTTGCACCAGGGGCGCAGCTGGGCCGATATGCTTTCGAGAGCTGTCTCACGCTTACAGCCATCACCTTTGCAATGGACCAAACCGACAAGTCTAGAGCGCTGCCTGAAGGTGCATTTTGCGGTGCAGGTATTGAAAACCTCTGTCTCCCAAGCGACTTTCACAACATCGGACCGCGGGCTTGGGAAAACTGCAAGCGACTTGTGGAAGTCAATCTCATGTGCGCAGAGATCACAGCCCTCCTCAAGTCCACCTTTGCTCATTGTGTCGCCATGACTGATATCTGGCTGCCGCCACGATTAACGCAAATTGGCAAAGAAGTGTTCCTCAACTGCATAGCGCTCAGAGAAGTGGTCATTCCGACCGAGCTCCAAGATATAGGCATTCGGGCCTTTTGTGGGTGCGAGCAATTAAGATGCTTCACACCCCTTGACTGGGGAGATCGACCGAATCGTACAGGCAGAACATAACGCGTTCCTGATGTGCGACAATTTTGAAGCACCACCTTGGGCGGAGCTCCTTCCCACAGAAGGAGCAGATTCAGACGCCTTCGACGAGGAGATTCATACGGAATTCCCCTAACCCCAAGGCAGCGCGGTAAGGAACCACGACGGGTGCCTTAGCACCCGTAGCCCCCCTTCGCAGGCATAGTATGGCACAAGCACCGGCAACAGAAGCATACCCTCCCTTGGCCCGTCTTTCCAGCTTGGTGTGCCAGGACATATGCCTTAGCAGCTGTCCTGAGGGGCAGATCAGAGCTGAGATAGCCACCCCCTTTTGTGTTGAGCATCACAAAGATCAGGCAAAATATTAGAGCAGAGCAAACACAGTCGGAAGTTCTCGGCTCCAATGGCGACTGTAGGTAGGTCACCATCCATGGAGCCTGCCGAATCATCCAGAGCCAGCGCCCCCCCTGAAAGGGAGCCGGTTATGGACTGCCGCTTGGTGCTAACTGCCCTTTCGGGCGCGACAATCAATGTCTCTCTCAGCATTGCGAAGTTCGACCGATTTGAGGACCTTGAGGATCATGTTATGGACTATCTTGTCTCAGTGACTGACCTCAAAGTGTTTGGGTGTTCAATTGATTTTTTGCACATGGCCACACAGACCTATCTAGAGGACCCGATTTGGGACAAACTGCAACAGAGTATGGAATACTGCATTATCTTTAAGGATTGCAGCGAAGTCCTACCCTCGCAGGAACTCCTAGAAGGGTGTCCCATCTACAACATCCCGCTGCCTGTCCACGTCCCCATGAACCCAGAGGGAGTAGTCCCAGAAGGGGCGTTTGCAGGAGTGCCACGCCTACGTCATGTCAGCGTTGAGTCAGGTATCAGACTCATCGGCCCAGAAGCGTGGCAATCGTGCCGACAGCTCCGCATCGTCAAAATGCCGGCAACTGTCGGTGGCATTTCTGACAACGCGTTTAGAAATTGCAAGCTGCTCAACAGTGTCACTGCCCCTGGTTGCCGGGAGTTTGGCTACAATACAAAGCCTTTGCGGAGTGCTGTTCTTTGCAATGGGTGTATGCGGCTGAAGGAGTTGCCAACCAGTTTAGTAGTACCACCAAGTTTGGGCATTACCTCTTTCGGGGCTGTATCAACCTTGCTGAATTTACCCTGCGAGAGATTCCCTCCCCAAGCGAGCTGCCATCGCAAACCACTGCCAGCGACTTGGCGCTAGGCTGCCTCAGCTCTACGGGGATAACCACACTCAGACTCACGCAGAATTTCGCAGTCCTAGGAGCACATGCTTGTGACAATTGCCACCTACTCAAGAAAGTTGACCTTTCCAACACACAAATTGAAGAGATTCAAGAATTTACCTTTGTGCACTGCACCAGCCTCAAGGAAGTCAGTCTTCCGCCGACTCTCCACACCATTAGAGTCAAGGCCTTCATGAACTGTGCAGTCCTGCCAGAACTTGCCATACCACCCTCACTAAAATACATAGCGAGTAGGGCCTTCTTGGACTGCACTGCGCTCAGGAGACTTGTCAAGTTGCCAGGCCGGCACAAATGGCGTGGGGTCTACGCGGAAGAAAATGCCTTCGCCACATGCCCAGAAATGAGATGGCCGCCCTGGCTGCACATGATCCCGGACACGGGATACGTCTCTGGTCTTGCCTGATGTAATCCTGTCCGGACTTTGCAGTCTGTGGGTTTCCTGTAATCCATTTAGTGTCTGGGTGCGAGCCTTAGCTCGGGTCCAGCGCAGGTAAGCGCTCATCCTGGTGCACCTCACAGTCCATACATAGATGCATTCCATAAGCTAAGGGAGTGACGGGCAACTGCCGTTTCCGAATCGGGGCCGGTCGAAACTAAACACTCCTGCCCTGCATTTCTAGGGGCTCAAGCTAGTGAATCGCAAGTGCGGAGCATGACAGCTGATGCGCCTGGACCCAGCCCTCGAGGTAGCAAGGGAGGGCCGGTGGCACAGCCCCTAACACTCATTACACTGGCAGGTGAGGAGCTACCCATAGCAGTAGATCCGAATGCACATGCCTGCCTTCGGGGCTTCGAAAATGCCGTATTAGCAGAGCTCCCCTACTTGGGATGCAATAGCACCCTCGGGTGTGAACTGCAATTTGCGCAAACAGACACCCACCAGGTCCTAGCAGACCCCATACAGAGTAAACTGAGGGCCAACCATTGTTACTATGTGATTGCTCAACAATGTTTTGTAGAAGCAGTACACAAAGGGCAACTCAAAGGGGAAGCCAAAGCTATCCGAGTGCCGCGTGGTAGGAATGATAAAATCCCACCACAAGCCTTTTCCTTTCGCACGGAAGTCCGTCACGTCCTAGTCGAGGATGGTATTTGGATTGTAGGGGAAGCTGCGTGGAGGAGTTGTCGACGGCTGCAAGTAGTCCACCTGCCAGAAAAGGTCGTTAGCCTGCTGCACGGCGCCTTTAGCAGATGCCAAGTCCTACGAGTAGTGACAGCCCCTGGCTGCAAACATTTCGGCACTAAGGTCTTTGAGGAGTGCTGCTCCCTAACACAAATAGGCACGACTCAATACCCTGGCAATATACTAGCCCCCCAAGCACAACTGCGGCCTCGAGTGTTTCAAGGGTGCACGGCCCTGCGTCACCTCAACTTGGGTATGTCAGAGTGTGGTCCTGCATATCCGAACCGATGCTTGCCCGACTGCTGCTTCCTGGAAGCAGGCATTGTTGCGCTCTCCCTGCCGCCAGATTTTAACAGGATCGGATCGGCCGCCTGTGCGAGCTGCCAGCAGCTGCAAATTGTTGATTTGTCCCAAACGGACGTCATTGAAATTTTGGGCTCAACCTTTGCACACTGCTCACAGCTGCAGCAACTCAGCCTTTCCCGAAATTTACGAATCATTGAGCAAGAAGCCTTTCTCAAGCGTACCTCGCTGCAAGAAGTCTGCATCCCACCATCCCTGCTTTACATTGCGCGGCGTGCTTTTGCAGGTTGCACGCAACTTCGAGCAGTTCGTAAAAAAGGGAAAGCAAGACATGGCGAGGTACATATGCCCGGCTCAATGCCTTTGACAAATGTGAGCAACTAGACAAGCCCAAGTGGCTCCGATTCTTGCCGCCAAATGCCAAAGACCAATGGAGAGAAGACTTTCAAGAAGCCTTACCCCTGGCTGGCAACGCTCTAATAACAGTGGTGGTGCATTTCTCCTCCGCCACTTCGATTATGCTTGCCAGGCTTAACAAAGTTCAAGCAGAGTCACCACTTCGTCCTCACCATCTACGATTCAGTGAGCCTACAGGAATGAGAGCCTTAGCTTCTCGTTCCCAAAAGGCGGGTGGTAGAGAATGGTAATGGAAGGCGGCCAGGGAGAACCTTAGTTACTCTCTGCGGCTGCCACGCCATGGCCAATTTTGTACAAAGAGGCACAAGCACCATGCTAGGATAGGTCCACGGTTTCACCTGTTTCACACGGGCCTTGCACGTAACAGGAGGATGTTTTCACGGTGGCGCCTCTCTTTCTTTCAGGAACAGAACATACCTCTTTGGCACTTCTTGGGCGCCAAGGGGTGCAAAGGAGACCTCCCTTTGGGGGGGAATGCAGCACCCTTGTCAGCAAGCTCTCTTCGTTTGCTTCTGCCTCCACTGCCTGACCACTGATATGCCTCTCGCTTCGTTCGTGCAATCAGTTGAAAGGGTTGTGCAACGAGAAGGGACTTTTCCGCGGCATGCTTGGCATTGCAACAACTGAATTCCTTGGGCAAGAATCAGACCTGCTGACAATCAGAGCAGCTCCTGCAAAGCACCCAGTTACCACGGTTTGCCAATCGATGCAGTGGCAGTTTGGTCACAGTTTTGAGGGTGGAGCGAAGCCCCTTTGATTGGCTTCGTTGCACTCCGCTCGTGCGCTGCCCCTTCTGACAGACTTTCGTAGCGAATTCAGGCCCATAGATAGTTTACAGCCAACTTTTCTCACCTGTCTCACCTTAGTACAGAGGAAACACTTTTAGATGAGGGGGATTCGGCCTCTGGCCTTTTGGTTGTGTTTGTTTTGGGGTTCTTGTTTGGTTGGTTTTTGTTTGCCTTTTGGGGTTTGCTTGTGTTCTTTTCCCCCTCATCATGTTGTGTTTCCTTTCCCTTCAATGATGACCTGGGCACTCCGCCCACACGGCGTCCGTACTCGTGGAAAAAAAGTGCCAGCGACCAAAGGTGGCTGGGATGATCTCATCCCTGCCAATGGAAAATGGCCACGCCCAGAAACATTTTGCCCTTCGTTGTGAATTCAGGCCCTTAGGTAGTTTGAATCTCGTTAACTTTCACCTGTCTCACCTTAGTACAGAGGAAACACTGCCTACTTTGGCTTGGGGGTCTTTGGTGGTGTTCTTGGTTTGGGTTTTTTGGGGCTTTTGGTTTTTGTTTTTGTTCTTGTTTTGGCGGTTTGGGGGTTCTCTTCTTGCGGTTGGTATGCAACCTGTACAGCAACTCCTTCTTAACTCGAACTAGGTGACTTGTGCAGAACCTGCACACATAGCGCCTCGACTCGTGCAATTTTTTTAGTTTTTGTTCTTGTTCTTCTCCGCCCACCGATACGCAGTGTTTCCATACTTCTCATGATGACCTGGGCACACCGCCCACACGGCGTCCGCACTCGTGGAAAAAATGCAGGACACTTGGCAACGGCAGAGCATCGTAACCTATCCAGTATTCATTCAATCGAGCCACAGTCCAGGAGTGCGGTCCATGAAGGCCCCCGCGGGTGACCCGTCCACAAAGGCTGCTGCAACGTGACATTGGCTCAAGCGCGAAGGGTCCCGCATCACGACAAGTGCCTACACTTGGATCCCCATGGCAGCTGGAGGTCCCTCTTAAGCCAGCACCCCGGCCGGCGCGAAGACTGTGCTACCTTTCAACTTAGGCTCATCACACTTGCAGGAGAAGAAATTCTACTGCCAACTGAGCTTCGGGAGCATGACCGGCAAGATGAGCTTGAAGATGTAGTTGTGGAATGCCTGCCTATACTGTCAGCCAGATTGCCACGTTTGGGTGTGAGCTTGATTGCGTTCACCCGAGCACTCAGAAGCTCTTAAAGGATCCTATATGGGCACTCTGTGTGATTGCGCTCGTTCCAATTTAGTTGTCAGAAATTGCTTTGTCAGCATTGAACACAAACGACAACTTCAAAAAGATGGTAACCGAATTTACCCACGAGCCATCGTAATTCCAGCAGACGACGCTGGTGTTGTCCCAGACAATGCTTTTTTTTCGGTCCCACGACTGAGGCACGTTCTAGTCGAGACTGGCATTCACACAATCGGAGCAGTATGGCAAAGCTGTCACCAGCTCCAACTCGTAAGATTACCTACCACTGTAGTATGCATCAAAGAAGGTGCCTTCCAAGGCTGCCACGCACTGACCCAAGTAGTGGCCCCGGGGTGCGTGAACTTCGGTCGTCGAGCATTTGCAGAATGTTGCTCGCTTCGGTGCATTCGTACTGATGAAGGAGAGACCAACGAGCTTGCTCCAGGGGTCCAAATCTCCCCATATGCCTTTGAAAGCTGCCTTGCACTATCCCAAGTTGACTTTGCTGAAACTGTCCAAACTACTTGACAATCAAGCGTGCAGTCAGGTTCATCGCTCTCTTGAGGACCAGAAGGAAGTTTCAGCTCATCAGGCATTGAATACCTGAAGCTCCCTCCAGACATTAACTTCCTAGGGCCGTTAGCTGGTGAAAATTGCAAGCAACTTGTCTTTGTCGACCTATCCAGCACTCTGATTGACGCCATCTGGGGATCCACTTTCTCACATTGCGTGAATCTTGAGCACATTTGGCTTCCAACCAAGTTGAGGCGCATGGGCAAAGAGGCTTTCATGTTCTGCACTGCCCTTAGAGAAGTACATGTTCCACCGACACTTCAATACATAGCTCACAGAACTTTCTTCAACTGCAGTCAACTAACTCGATTTACACAAATGAGCAAGCCAACCACTTGGCGAGGGCCTTATGCAAAGCCATACCTTTGCATTGTGCACTCACTTTGCAAAACGAAATTGGATCAATCTTCTCCCTCCAGATGGAGAAGACTCTGAACATGACGGACAGAAACCGCTCTTCTGAGTGCTGACACTGCACTCCTCTGCCCGAAGGTCGAACGTCACAAAGGCCATTGAGCGCATATGCGAACGTGCGAGCCTTCGACACAGACATGACATACACCACGCCAGATGCCAGGCGAGGACCTCAGTCCTTGTCCTGGAAGTGGGCCCGCGCCCTGCTGGCTGAGTGCACAGAGTACAGTGTTTTCGGTGTAGTTCGGCTCAGTTTCACCCTGTCTCATTTGCATCAGGTATGCCCCGAGTTCCTCACAGTTCAAGAGATTCAACACGTTTGCTGGATTGACAACTCAGCCACTCGGCAAATAGCTTGCAAGCGGAGAAGTGGGCGATTACGCCACATCAATGGTCGCTTGCTGTGGCGCCAGGACAAGGTGGCTGATGGAACCTTGGAGGTGAAGCAAATCAGCACCACTTTGAATTTGGCCGACATTGGAACAAAGCCACTGGGACGAACAGACTCCAGTTACTGTTGTTTTGGTGCAACGCCCGCGACGGACAGTGGTGGACG
This sequence comes from Durusdinium trenchii, assembly GCA_963970005.1. NCBI lineage: Eukaryota > Dinophyceae > Suessiales > Symbiodiniaceae > Durusdinium > Durusdinium trenchii. The sequence goes on from CAXAMN010007180.1 coordinate 32,731, forward strand.
AGTTGGCGAGAAGGAGCACGAGACCTATGCCACACAGCGCATTGAGAAAGGCAAGGTCATGAAGATCGCCAAGAACCTGAACCGGCTCATCCTGGTTGGCGGTCTTGAGGCGGGTGCAGGGTCAAGACCCACGATCGAGCTGGACAAGTCAGGCCGCTCGGAAAATGTAGAAGGGTGGTTGATGTTTTTGTGCATTGGCCTCCTACTGGGTCTGGTGATTTGGTTGTTTGGAAAAGTGAAAGCCCTCACCACCAAAATAGAAGTGCTGGAAAGCCGCTTGCGAGAAGAGAAAACCCGTGAAGACAACTGGATGGACTGGCACAACCGCCAGATCTCGATGGCAGTTGACTGCATCGAGAGGGTGCACGAGGGCTTGATCAAGACCGGCGGCTTCGTCGATTTGAATTCAATTGAACCAGATGACCGCAGGTTCATGGAATTCCTTGAACAAAGGAATAGAGTCAAAGCCGGAGTCCTGCTGTCAGAACAATGGAAGACCGTTGGAATTCGGCAAGCTGAGCGAGAAGGACGACCCTTCATCAAGAGGTCCTACCGGTCAGCATCTGAAGCGGCAGCAGCAGCGGCAGGAAGACCACCACCAAGAACACCCCCCCAGTGAGTGCAGAAGAGGCCAGAAGCAGTGGAGCAGCTGAAGGAGAAGATAGAGCGCTATCAGAGAATACCGTCACAGTCCGGTTGGACAGTGGCGAGACAGTGGAAATCCCTGAAGAGTATGTGGAGGTGAGACCAAGAGAAGGAGAAACTGCTGATCCAGAACATCTACCAGATGCTGCAGCGGCGAGCTCGGATGATGCTGCGGCTGAATATGTGGAGATGGAAGGATCAAAGACAGAGTCTTGGCATCCCCCACCGGTAGAGATTCCAGCAGTGAAATTTAATCACTGGAACACCGCTGCGAAGTAGAGCAGCTTTGAGGGTTAGACAAAACCTTAATGTTTTGGAAACCAGTTGGTTCCATTACACCAGGGAAGGTGACAGTAGACAGGCAGGTAGGCTCAACGAACTAATGGAAGAGCTGTACCAGTTCATGGACCATGATGAATGGCCTGGTGTGATGGGACGATAGCTGTAGTGGAGCACGAAGCGGTGCTCACCGCGCTCCAAGGGAGAGTGCGAAACTAGAGCAACCAGACTCAACACGAGCAGTCATGTGGTGTGCATGTGTGTCAAATAAGAAATGTACCGCAGACCGCCTTGAGAGCTCAAAGATCCGCAGAAATGCAATGTTAACAATTTAGAAATGAATTCCCAAAGGCTTGGAGATGAACATCCCACGAGATCACTTTTGATTTCTCCGCGTCCGTTTCGGTTCACTCGTCCACATACCACGGAAACTTTCCAAAGACTCGCAGTCAAGAAGGGCAGCGCACCAGTCACACCAGCAAAGATGGTAGAACTTTCAGCAACATGTGACCAATTCCCAAATAATCTGCAGGTATTTCAGAACTAAAGAGCTCCACAAAAGACAAACTAGTTTGCATAGTCAGCTGGTGCAGTTATTTGGCACTAGGGGAAACTCTTCAGAAGAACATGGTGAGGCAATTGTGTGAAATGTGAAAAGAAGACTGCGAGTGCCTGCCTCAGCCAGGGCTCCCTTGTTGATGAAATTGCAACAGAGCCCCGAGAGATGGTAGCGCCATTTCGTCCAGTGGAAAGAGATCTCCCATAGTCCGGGACGTGTGGAACAAACTGTTCACTGCAGGTCCCATGCAAGCATCGTTTTCTGACAAATAGAACCCTGAAATACCATAGGTTCAGCTTGTTCAAACATCCAAAAGGCAAAACATGTAGAAAAGGTAGGATTGTCATGAAAGCATGCTTCATGCACCTTCATGTTGTGGTATTCGAAGATATATGCAGTGTATCCGCCGTATGCTGCTGCGAGTGGAAGTTGTTGGGTTTGTGTCATTCCATGAATCGAGGTGTGCAATTGTTGGAATTGTGGTGCCTGCCGGGAAGCATTGCAGCCACTAGTTGTCGCGATAAGTATAAGGCAAAGCAAGCAGCAACATCAGTTTCAGTTTCATAAAAGTGCTATAACCTCGTTCTCGGTCAACGTTTAAGAACTTGAGGCCCTGATAATCCTTCTGGGCCACATTCAGTCACCCAATCAGGCTTCTGTCGCGGGCCAGCTTGTTTGACAATTTTTTTTACTTTTACAGTACACACCATCCCAGGATCAACCTTGTCCATGAAACGGACGCAATTAGAAAGACACCCCACACACTTGCAGAATGAAAGAGAAAAATAATGAAACAAGTGCGTCAATCTTCATGGAATCTTCATTCCGGTGAACTGAAAGCAACATCCGGCTTTTGTGAGGCATCCATGCACTCCATCAAACCCAACCATCCAGTGTACTCAACGATTAGAGGATCCATGCGTCACAAAGCAGCGGAGTGACAGGTACCATTGCGTTTTGGCAAAGGAGAAGATGAAACAGGTGGGATGCACGTCCAGAGCTCTTGTCAGAGCGACAATGAGTAGTAGAAGGGATTCAAGGACTTGGGGCGGCACCCACAGGTGTGAGTCAAGTTCCACAGGAGGGGTAATTAGACTGGGTAGACTCTCTTTATTGAGCCGAGCTGTCCTGTGAGCAGGATTCAATCTTGGAATGACATGAGATCCCGGAGGCCATTGCTTCTAGGTTGGAGGTCATTGCTATGAGGTTGGACACCATCGCTATTAGGTTGGACCGCACTGTGAAGGCCCTCCATCATTCCATTCCCCTCCACCATTCGTTTTGTCACCCCGACGGAAAAGTCATTATGCTCTTTTTTAGCTTGAAGGAAGCAGGTCATTTGGAACTCACAGCATATCCCGGCCTCGTCTATAGTCCCTCCATGACAGGATTACCCCATCTATATAGTTCCGTTCAAAAATCACTCAAAATGCATGGCCAGTGGGATCTAATGTCGCGTTTGAACCCCCATGAAATTGTAGATCTACCAACTGCGCCTACATGCACCTGGAAATTCGTGCACATATGTCACCCACACCTAATCTCTGACACGATGCTTGCAATCAATTCAAAATTCAAAGCATACAATACCGGCCTTCTCTAACAAACCAGTCGAAATGGCCACCCGGTTCCTGTAGTGAGATGATTGGCTGGTTTACATGGTAGCATTTAAAAGAAACCATGAAAGATGTATATACTGTATACTGCTCCATTCCGGAACTCAATCTTAGTGTTCGCTTTGAGACGCTGACATATTTTCCAATTTCATCCGTTCCTGAGGCAGCTGATGAGTGCAGTTGCGCTTGTTGTGAGCGTGCCTCGGCAAGCATAATTCCGTACAGATGTGGGCACTTCATTTGATACCACAACCTCAGCGGCCAGGAACGAAACAATGTTGATCTGAGGACAACTTACAAAAAGGCAGTTCTCTTGCAACGATCAGATTATCACGAAAGCTAGCGAAGCTAGCTGGAGTTACTCTTGCGATAGCAAGGTTTCTTTCGACCGGGTGCAAATCCTAACCCCTGATTTTTCAGGTCGAAGACCCCCCCCC
>CAXAMN010007180.1:66871-82406 GCA_963970005.1 Durusdinium trenchii
GCTATTATGTGGAAGGGCATCGCTCTTAGATTGGAGGCCATCGCTATTGTCGTGGGAGGTCATCGCTCTTCGGTTGGAGGCCATCGCTATTGTGTGGGAGGCCATCGCTCTTAGATTGGAGGCCATCGCTACTGTGTGGGAAGCCATCGCTCCTGGGTTGGAGGCCATGAAGCTGTAAATATGGCAGCGGAGGCCCAACTCAACTACACTGTCCACCCTTCTCGCAAACCACCAAAAAGAGCACACGCTGGTTTCTGACACGCTATGGCTGAGCTAAGTCAAAGAGCGAATGCTACTGAACATAAGGGCACGTCTTGAGCCCCAATCATTGAGGAATGGGATCTTTGGTCAACGGATGAAATCAAATTCACACAGGCCCAAAAGTTTTCTTGATCAAAGATAGAGTCACCCAGCGAACAACTCAAATTCAACCAATCGGGATCACCATACTTCGTCTCCAACTGCTTCACTTGTTTCCGTTTTCTTCCGGACACAAAGTTGGGGTCAAAAACAATTCGCCAAGTCGTCTGATTCAGAGCCTGGATCAATTGTTCTCCTTTCCATGGTTTGGTCAAACCATATGCAAGTTCCTTGTCTCCAGACACCCAGCGACGCTTGACATTCGCCTGGTTGAGGCGTTCACGAATATCTAACACTTCTATAGAGGTCCTTCGTTCCTCCATTTGAAGTCCACAAGTCTGCACACCTTCCAAGGCATTGTAAACGTTTTTAGCGTCGTTCAAAAGGCAAGATTCTTCAGAAGCAAGAATGCCATCTGGATTCCGGAGGTCCACATGTCCCGGGTGTTTCATGAGATAAACAAAGAGTTTAATGAGTTCATGCTCATCAAGACCATTTCCAGTCATCTGAACCTCTGCACTTGTTGAGGACCGGGCCACACGTGGAAGTCTTCGACTTGTTCAGCTCAACACAGAAAAAGGACTGAGTTTTCCTTTCAAGGTATCTTTGTTCATCAACACAGTTAAAGCACCCCCTTGAGAACTACCATCCCGTCTAGTAGCCCATGAAGCATCACAGAAAGTGACAATCAAATTTTCTCTCACCTGATGAGGAAAAATCAGCTTCACATGACTGTGTCGGCGTTGCCATCTAATCGCTCTATTAGTCTCCATCAGATCATGCACTGTTGCTGTTTCCACGCATCCTTGTAGATGAGAAACAGTCGAAAGCAACCAAGGACTTGTTTGACCATGTCATGTTTCATGTCTGTTGGAGAACGTTCCATGGATTTCATCAATTGAAAGAGCAACACGTTCTTGATTCAGCCAAATGTCAAAATCTTCCCTTTGAAACATGCCGCGTCCTAAGACTTGACACTCTTTTCTCGTGGGCACTGCCAGCTACCGAAGGGGAAAGATTCTCTCAACAATCTCACCTGTCTTCCAAAATATGCCCTGGCACCTGCTACCACCAGGTCATCCGCGTGTGCACCTAGGTATCCACAAATCTCCTGAGTAGACGGGTCGGTGAGCAAGAAGACGCACTGATCCAATTGATGTGACTGCCACTTCTGGACGGATTGAAGTTTCTCAAACCATTTCCGAGGAGCATGGCATCAACCGTAAACGGCTTTTGCTACTCTCCAAAGCTCTCATAAGGTTTCATGTTCAGGTATTGTTTAACTTCTTCAGGAGATTCAGCCCAAATGTTCCTCTCTAATTCCGCCTGGTCTCCATTTAAATAGGCTGTCTTGATATCTCCTAGATACCCCTTGAACCTTCGCTGAACTGCAAGAGAAAATGGAATTCCGACCTAATGTACTCAACGTGGCTGCTTCCCGAGGCACTGACAGAAGTTCAGGATCCTGGTAACCCTTCAAAATGAGGCGAGCCTTTGCTTTCCTACCAACCTGAACTCCATGTTCATCTTGAATAGGTTTCCAAAAAAGAACCCAACGATGCCTAGGATCCTGTCTCGTGGAACCCCTGCACTAGCACAGATCTCAACAGCACTGTTCGAAGTAAGAGAGTCAATCTCACAACCCATTGCTTTTTCAAACTCTTTCCGATCATCTTCACTCAACTTTTCGCAAATTGACTTCAACCTTTCGTTTAGCCTCTTGATTGAGTACCCAAATACCTCTCTTACAATGAACATCACACGCTGAAATGTTCAAATGAATTTCAACTGTGTGAGTGGTCCCAACTGCTCTCGCAAACAGCATGTCCATCTTTTCAACGCAATCTTCCGGTATGGTGTGAAGTTGGACAGGCCGTGAAAGTTCTGTATTCTCTTCCCGTCTTATATTGGCTGGATCCCTATGTGGGGTCCTGCTCCGATGTCTCGGATTGTCAGATCTAGCTACCCGATGTTCAGCTTCTCTGCAATCTGCAACAGCACGGCTTCCATCTGTCCCATGCGCATCAAAAACCATAGCTTCTTGTTACTACTAGTAAGGCACTTGTTACTAGAAGCGATGCACTTGTTCCTAGTAGCTTCTTGCCCCTAGTAGTAAGGCACTTTGCTCCTAGTAGCCATGCACTTGTTACTAGAAGCTTCTTGTTACTAGTAGTAAGGCAGTTGTTACTAGAAGCGATGCACTTGTTCCTAGTAGCTTCTTGCTCCTAGTAGTAAGGCACTTGTTACTAGTAGCGATGCACTTGTTCCTAGTAGCAAAAAGATAATCAGTTGTCTCCTCTTGCAGTTGTGCCATCTCGGGTGATCGAAATCGCCCCTCTCGATCTTCTCTTCGAGCAGCTCGTCCTGTACTCCACGCTTCTTGGTGTTCCCGGTCTTCATTTGAGGGTCTTCGTTTGTGCCCCCGTAGCCGGCTGCTGCCTCCATCTTTTGAAGCAGAGCTTTGGTGCGACGGTTCAGGAATTCCACGAACATCTGCATCGTGGGGTTGCTTTTCTCTGGGTTCGCATGGCCCGCCACCCATTCTGCGTAGCTTGGCTGAACTGCTGCTTCCTCGAAGCTCATTCCCTTGTACTTCCCGAAGTCGATCTTCATGGCTTTGAGTGCGATCAATGGCATGGTCTTCGCCTTCTCGACCATCTCTTTACCTGTCGCGTGACTGGTCAGCCGTTTCAGCTTGTCCAGATTCTCCTGGAGACTCAACTCTGGCTTGCTTGAGGCGCTCATGGCTGTCACTGACGTCGGGAGGTCTGGGATCAGCTGGAGTCTCTACCTCAAGAGATTGACACCGAAATCTCGGGATACCAAGATCAGGAGTGACTTCCGGCGCATCTTCATGCTCTCGCATCAAATCATGATTTTCTTGTTGCCGTCTCAACGTTTGGTACATCGTCTCAAAATCAGCGGGTCCATTAATCTGAAGATCAATGTGTTGAATGAACATCTTGAGTGACAGGTCGCAACTGTTCTGGTGCACATCTCAAAAGAAAACCTGCATGACTGACCCGAACAATTGATCCAGGATGGTTCGTGAAAAGTTGTTCAGAAGTTTTCTCATGACGCAACTCTCTTCCAGGTCCATGCCACCTACCTGTGGCTCGTGTTCCTTCTTTACGGTCTCTACGCTAGTAATACATTATATATTTGACCCACAGTGAATTCTTTGAGAGGCCCACTCTGCGCTTGCAAAGCTCGTTGCAAACGACGTTGAGAGTCTGCCTCAATGAACAGTTTGCTAGGCGCGGCTTCCTGTTTCAGGCTGACCTCAGTCTGGTTCTTCAAGCTGGCTATCCCAAAAAAATGCCCATCGAAACGGAGAAAGGAGCTAATCCTACCGTGATTCGCACCAAACTGCCATTGTTTGGGAGTATAGCCCTTGATGTTGTGTACTTCGTTTTTCGCCATGATGGCTAAACTCAGCAACTCCTTCGCATCCGTCTCAGCACCCAACTTGTGAGCCAGCCAATTTTCATTTTCCTTCAACATCTGCCAAGCGCTTTCGCCACCTATGGGTTCCATCTTGATTCCAAGACCTTCTAACCAACTAATCAATCCAAAACCTCTCATATATCCTTCGTCGTCGTACCGTAACTTTTGTGGAACCGGAAAACGTTTGATCCAACCTTCCAGAAAACCCTCTTTGAACTCTTTCCCGGAAATGCCATGCTGAGGTTGTCTTCCTTGTCTAACCACAACAATCGTGTGATATTTCGTGGCCTCGTCGAACAAGAAATCCCAACAACATGTTGACCTTCCTGACCAGGGGACAACAGTTCTTTTGGGACGTGCCACCAGAAACTGTCGACACTCGCGCATTCCCACTTATCACGAATTGGTGGCGGCGTCGCTGGCTGACAGGTTGCCCGCCTTCCTCGCTGCAGGCAATGATCACACCTGAAACGATCCACCTGTTTCAAGACTGCTGGAGAGGCGCCTGCGTCCTTGAACATTCGACGCATCACTTGATGGTTAGGGTGTCCCAGGTTTCGATGAATCAATCTAATCTGATTCATATATATAGTGTGTGTGTCTTCTTCCACAATGGTGTCTTGTTCATGAAGTGTTCGCAAGATCTTGAAACATGTTGTTCCAGTCCATGGTCCACTGTCCTGTCCAATTGGTTCCACAGGCGTCTCTCTCCAATTGTCCTCTTTCTCATCGCGAGTCTGAGAACACAGCCACTGTCTTTCGCCAAGAGGAAATCTGCTCATCAGGTATGGAACATTCCACCTCATTAGGTTTAATCGCCTGAGTTCGGGCAGTTGCATGGTGTCGCACAAAATAACAATTTTCTTGACTCCAAAAATCAAGATGGTCATTCACCAAATCTGTGGCAGAGTTCTCAAAAGTCTGGAACAAATTCAAAATAGCCCTTGCGAAACGGACACAGAGCAAGCGATTATATGTGTCCGTGCAGTGAGCTCACCCTCAACTGAGACATGTTGGTGAGGTTCATGTTGACAATGACTCTCCAAAGCCTTCCTTACAACAGTAGAACTACTAAACCACCCCCAAGATTTCTTTACAATGCCTTTAGTTCGAGAATCCCTCATACCGTGACAACATCCATGCACAGTGAACCTACCCCCACACATCTTAGCCATGGACCCCATATCAGTCGCTCTCTAGCTTTGAGCTCGGAGTGGATGCTCACCACCGCCATGAAATTCCTCGGTGTGTCCGCCTTGACCATCCAGTTCCTCAAGCTGCACTTCCAAAAGTCTCCGGCGTCTGGTGATCAGTTTCTTGCTGGAAATCTGCTTGGATAGAAACTCTTCTTGTTTGGTTTCATCACGTTTGGTGCAATTTTGAAAGGAACTGCACAGGAAACAAGGTGGGGAAATGTGCAAGTATCGTGGTCTCAAATGTCGTATCGTTTGCAAGGCTCGTTTATATCCCTCAACAGTTAAGAAATCATAACCGTTGTGGAGTCCTAAAGCTAATGCTTTTCCCCCGAGGTCCCGCACCGCCTGACATAGTGGGGAGTCCCAAGGAGCACACAGTTCCAACAAGTCCACCCTGTGTCCGCCAACCAGTCCCTCAAATGACAAGTCACCTTTGTCAAGTGCATGTTTCAGCGTTTGTAAGAGTTTGTCTTGCTGCTCTTTCAACAAGAGACTTTCCTGGTGGTCCTGATGGGGTTGCATTTCAAGACCACAAACGTGGAGACTCATTTGTTAAAATTCACTCCACTCAAGGCTTTCAAGCTATCACCAGGTTGTCCATTGCAGCCTTGGAGGAGCTGTTCCTATTCGTCCACCGGGCCCTGATCGCTAGTGTTGACCTCATCGAAGGTCGGCCGGCTGTTCCGGCAAGTCGGGTTCACTCCGGCTCAAGGTGGACGTCCCGGTCGATGTCATCTTCCTTCACAAAGAGTGTCTCTAAGGCATACCGATGCCCAGCAAATGCAGTCAGAGGGAGCAGAAGATGATTGCTCTCAGTCCGCTCCAGTTGAATCTGCTGTGGACTCAGAGCCCGGACAAGTGCCTTCCCGGTTCTGAAGTTGATGGACACCATGTCGTACAGGAACTTGGAGGAGCAAAAACGGCGTTTTTCCTTCAACCAGGTGTGACTGAACGGTCACCTCTTTGCCACAGATTCCTGCATTCACGTGTGACAAACCCAGTCCAGCTGATGACTCTCCGTTTCCGAAGATGAACCGTATCTGTCGGTCCACTTTGATCTGGTCAGCCTCAAAGTCCAACTCCTCCAGACATTCAGCAAAGGTCCTGCAATGTCTCAGCTCCAACAATGTTGTCTGAAGCCCCGGAGTCAGCAATAGCTTTTCCTCGTAGCTCTGACGACTATAAGGCCAATACTTGACCTGTTGACAGCTCTTGTGAGCACAACACCCAATTGCCAATTGGGATCACTCAGGATCTCCTCCGATGGCGGTTGCTGTACTTCGTTGCCAGTGTCTTGTTCAGGCACTCTGGTCTCCATGTGAACCGCCGGTTGATCTGCCCTGGTCACCATGAGAACCTCCGATTGCGCCAATGGGTCACTGTTCTCACGCCTCACACCAACCCTCATATCCGATGGAGGATCCCCCACTACCTGTAGGTTTCTGTGGCAACGTCGAGCAGTGTGTCCCTTCTTTCCACATCTGAAACATGTCTTGTCTGCATCTGCAGTTATACGGTTCTCTCCTTGTGTTCGATTTCATCGACTGACTTGCCCTTCCTTTCTACAATTGTGATTGTCCCGGAGGTCTCACCGGGTAAGATCCCCGAGCTGTTCTGGCCTGATCCAACGCACGACGAGCCTCTTTGAAATTGGCAAGGATCTCTGCATTGTCCTCCGTATCTGCCAAAAGGTTCGCTGTTGCTTCATCACACCAGTCCTCAAGCTCTAGAATTTCTTCGATGTCCTTTGTTTCGTGGTCTGCATCTTGTCGAAGCGGACCATCGTCTTGATGGTACGCATGACCTGACGTTGTCTTTCGAGGTCGAATTTCTGCATCTCGACTTCCTAGGCCTCCACTGCTCCACATCAATCAGGCTGTCAAAACGTTGTCGACTTTGTATGAACTAGCCTTGCTCTGAATGTTTGCAGCATCTGATGGCGACATTCTCATGAACACGTTCAACGGGAACCAACCATACGCCTCTGGTGGCATCTTAGCACTAGAGTTGGTTTCAGCCAGGGCTCTTTCCATTCGTCTCATCAAGGTCTTGAAGCGGTTCTCATAGTCGTTGATCTCTTCCCCATCACGACAACACGCTTCTTTCCTCAGGAAAAACTCTGTGAACATGTCTCCCAGAATGTCGACTTTGGCCCGACCACGCTGGTCTTCCAGAAAGGTCAACAGATAGTGCCACCTCTGTGGCTTCTTCAGCTGATCTCTTTTGATCTCTCCCAACGTGTCACAGGCCTTTCCCACCAAATTGGATGCCAGACGAGGTCCAAGAAATGGCAAGTTGCCCTCCTTGCACGCATCAGCCCTGAGCTCAACCCTCGTCTTGTAATCTTCATATATGTACTCCAAATGCCATCCCACCATGGATATTTGGAGTCCACTACCCCTTCATATTCCTTGGGAATCGGAATACTCATAGCCCCAACAATGCAGAAGCCAAGGAGCGACCAGCTCCGCTACCGTGTAAATATGGCAGCGGGGGCCCAACTCAACAACACCGTCCACCCTTCTCGCAAACCACCAAAAGAGCACACGCTGGTTTCTGAGACGCTATGGCTGAGCTAAGTCAAGTCAAAGAGAGAATGCTACCGAAAAACAGGGCATGTCTTGGGCCCCAATCCTTGAGGAATGGGATCTTTGGTCAACGGATGAAACCAAATTCACAGGCCATCGCTCTTGGGTTGGGGCCATCGCTATTCTGTGGGAGGCCATCGCTCTTGGGTTGGAGGCCATCGCTATTCTGTGTGGGAAGCCATCGCTCCTAGGTCAGGGTTGGACTCCTTCGGGCGCAGAGGCTTTTAGGTATCTTTAGCTGTTGCGAAGCACCCTTGCGGGCAACTCAACCTGAATGCTTCGTTTGTCACCTGTCTCCAATGTGTTCAATGTATATAATTCAATGTGTTGTCACCTGCCCTCGTGAATGGGCTAATGAGTCCCCTTTCCTGATGTCACATTTGGAATTGTGAATCAACAAACCCGTGGTATGTCAGGCTTGGATCACCCTGTCAGGCTTCGCGTTGTGAACGACGCAGTGAGTGCAGTTGCTCATGCCAGGGATTGGGGCTCACATTCGTGTTGGCGCAATGGCCTCTCGTTGTCTCCCGATTCTGTATTAAGCTTGGACGCTGTGCCAGAATCTTTGCACTGTTGCAAACCCAACCTCAACGATATCTAAACTTCGAATTGTATAAGTACTCTCATGCAAGTCACTTTCATCTTAACAGATGTTGCTCCCCAGAAAAAACTCACCAGGAGCACCTGTCCGATTTGCCCTTGGACTGCTCGTTTGAGGCTGTGAGCTCAGAAATGCAACCGCCTCCTTTCACAGCGTTTTATGGTTGCCAGTGTTGCTTGCGCCCCTTTGATGAGTGTAACCTTAGAGTAACACTGCGCTTTTTTTGAAGGAGAGGTCGGACAAACGTGCAGCTGAATTCAGCAAAGTGCATTGGAGCCAAATCATTGTACCGTGAAGAAGAGTGAACTGTCCTGCGTCCAGTTACTAGTAGCTTGCTCCCTTACTTAATCAAGTAGACGCCTACTTAATTAAGTAAGAGTGGGCTAAAAATAGAACAACAATTGGAGCTTAGGTAAACAAAACATGGAACGCTGTGCGCGGAAGCAACCATTGAAATCCCAGAGGCTATATCAAAGTCACGTTTTTATCACGCGAAACCGTACATGTATATATGTATATATATATATGCACACACCCTAACTTGTCATGTCACGTAGAGGTCGTGTACAGGAATGTGTTGCCAGATGCTTCACACTGACGCACGCTTGGCTCAAGGCTCAACAAATGGGCGCACCTCCTCCTCGCGTTCGCGCCGTTCGCGCGCCCCAACACCCAGCCACAAGGGGCACTAAGTGTTCTGACCCCCCGAGGCTGGTCCATCCCCAACTAAGGTAAGATCCACTCTCGCTTATCTAACTTTCCAAAAACCCCTAAACAGGGTTTGGTGTTTTTTGTTGATTTGCTTGGTATTTATCCCTTTCATTTATGAAAGTCCATACGCCACCATTCGCACTGCGGAAGGACAAGCAGCTATTTAAACCGTGTGTTACGTCAACAATAGTAGTCAGAAAGAGATAAAACACTGAATTAATTCGTCTGGTCCATGTTATCAAAGGCGCTCGCCGTGGTCTGCACTGCTCTAGTCTTGTTGATGCCTTGGCTAGCTTCTCTTGCTTTGCTCGTATGCAGTCTTTGGGGCCCCCAGCCTAATAGCGGGCAAAAATAATCAAGCGAAACAAATAAGTTCACCTCTGAATTCACAGAAACATTTTGGATTTCAGAGCAGCGCTCGAAATTCCACAATATGATGACTATTTTTGGGAAAGAGGTGCTCAGCCTCAGCTTGGCGACATTGTATGAACCCTTGGCTTTTGAGGTGATCGCACCAGCAGCCAAGCTGTCTTTGGAGGACCGGTGGGTTGATCTCCGCGCAATCTGTCTGGCCAAATCAGCAACCTGTGCAATGTCTTTCGAAGCAGCACAAGAGTCAGTTTCTTGCGTTTGAGACACTGAGCAAAGCTTTGCATAAATACATCAGGCGCTGTGAGCTTTCTGGTCTTTGGACACATAAAACATTACGATGAGATACGCACACACGGATATCCTCACTGATGTGAGGACCCAGAGACAATATGCAATTGTGTTTTTTTAATGATATCTATAGCTCATAGCTCCATCTTGGTTTCTTGAAGGCCAGTCCTACATCCCGCATTTCATCTTGATTCCTCAAGACATCCAAGGATGCGTTTGGCGCCCAGTTCGGATGCTTAACTTCTACCGGATGATACACTCTGATTCAACATTAGCAAGAAAAGATGACGTCGAGGCTTTCTGATTAGCCAAGCTGCAGCAACAGGACAGTGGGCTTCCAACCTTTCTTGTCTTTATAGATTTTGAAATGATAGTCGGAGCAAAAAGCCAACAGCTGCGACGGTGGACTGGTTGCAAAGAAGGGGGACGCTCTTGCTTGAAAGTAACTTTCTTCTTTGCATATTCTATGGCCCGTGCCTCAAGACACCCTGGTGCCTTCTATATTTATGCGACTCCAGGTAGACTTCCCTCTTTAGCTGTCCCCGCAGCTTTTGAGGTCTTGCGCAAAGCGCAGACCTTCTGACGTTTTCCCAAATCTATTCTTTTTGGCTATGATCCGTTGCAGCTCCCTGGACCTTTTTCCGTGATACAACGTCATGTGGCTGAAACATGGGTCTTGGAAAGGTGATGTGGTCAACAGATCAAGTCAAGTCCCTAAGCTGACGCAGAGGCAGCCGCGAAAACTTTAATGTGGCGCCCTATTTAAACTGCAAGCGTCAATACTCTTGAGGCAGACGGAGTTCTTCTTCCTCCCTTGCCTAATCCAATTGTTTTAAACTTTTTGTGCCTTGGAGCGAGGTTCCTGGGGGCATAGGTTCATGCTTTCAGACGTTTGTGAATGACGCAATATCACCTAGATATATTTAAAGGCCACATATAAATGCCTTGCTATGTAGTTGCTGGCCACTTGCCAGGTCGCCAGTACTTTTGTGCTGTTTTATGCGTGTTCATGCTTCGCATCGGGGTTGGGGAGGCTGGGGGTTGGCTGGGGTGTAATATTGTTTGTCCCTTTCACGTCGGAAAACAGGGTTGCTGATGGGGACATTTGCCTTCCATGTTCTTCATTGTAACTCAGATACATTTGTTGTCTCATTGATCTCACATCATTTCTCGCATCGTTCGATTGGGATGGGCGAGAGGGGTGAGGGGTGTCACCTTTGAGAACGAGCACGGTCTCGAGAGTGGTCACTCGAAGCGAAAGCCTTGAGAGAACGATGAGTGGATTCAAAATGATTTCCTTCTTGGCCAAGAGTTGCGGTGGTCAAATTGTGCAAAACGACTTAGTTAGTTCTTTGGGAACTTACTTATTTTTCACAAAGCTGACGTTTCGCTACCAGGAAAAGCATGCCCAACGCCCGAAACTACCAGGCGACGTAGCAAGCCATGCGCCTTTCAGCAAGGATGCTATGGTCTGTGGGTCGTGTTCTGTAAGCGGAGGAAAAGTGGACAAAGAAGCGCGTTGTGATTTGGGTGTGTTCCTCATCAAGTTCAATGTGAGAACCAGCTGGAGACCTAAATGTTACATTCTCCCAGCCACCTCATGTTGCTTTTGGTATCGCCGTGCTTGGGGCGTGTACGGAAAGAACGATGTGAAGGAGAGCGATGCCGATTGCGAAAGAGCAATGTACCGCCTGTTGCCAGTTGCAATAAATAGTGTTTGTTACGCCTGAAGGTTTGAAACAACAAAGTGTTCCTCCTTTCTCTCCTCTACCGTTCCGGCACCCCAGAGCCCATGCATTGATGTCAGATGACCCTCTGTCCAAGTGGGAATCTGGATCCCCAAACTTTGCGAAAGTGCACTTGGGGATATGATACAGCTGAATTGTACTGCAGATTTGCAGTTGAACTGCGACGTCGCAGAGGACTGCTGATAATCAAGTTGAATTGCAGACATTGCGGTTGGAAAATGGCCACTCGTTTCGAACGCTCTTGAGTTCTGGAATGGAGCTAGAGCTTATTTCTCAGAGATGAGGATTCAATGTATGTAGAAAGTGAGTGGCGAACTCGATCCTGGCTTCACAAACGATTTGGGCAAGCACAAATTAGGTTCGAGGTCATTGCTATTGGGGGGGGAGGCCATTCCGATTATGTTGGAGGCCTTGCCATTACAGTCAAGCCTTCAGATCTCAAACATGCCGTCCAATTACTTTAGCAGACAGGCAAACCTGGTGGGTTGCCCTCAGTTGCGGCCATTGGTCCACTGACAGTAGAATTGCGTATATATTCTGCCCTGGTTATTCCGCACTCATGGAGTCACATGTTTTCTTTTAGAAGACTGTGTTGAACGCTCGTAACACTTTCGGCTCTTTAGCTTCACTTGGGCTGGGGCTTTGATGACATGCAATAAGTGTCATCAGGTCCCGGCTCGCGACGGCGACACCTGGTGCCTCGGGTGTTCGTCGTGGGAGTCGCTCGGGCTGAAGCTGACCTCTCACTGGTCGTGCTCCGGCTCGAGGCGACTTGCTGAGGACATCGTTTTGTCCGCCACTCGCCAGGTTCGTTTCCTTCGATCCTTGACTGCTGCCATCCGGACCAACGCTCAGGCTGAAGCTCAGCGGCTTGAACGGCCTTTGGCTGCTGGAAAGCGGGCCAGGGAAGAGACTCAGGAGCGAGAGGAGCGGCCGGTCTTGCAGAGGAAGAAGGATTCTAGGCCGGGTCCGCCCTTAGGCCTGGCAGCGAAGAGCAAGAGCGAGAAGAACGAGAAGAAGGAGCCTTCAGAGACTGAAGAAGTCTTTGAGGAAGAGACAGAGGAAGAAGAGGAGGCAGAGGTCTCTCACAGGCCGTTGGGAGGATCAGGTGACCGCAGACCCCCTGAGCCGAAGGGACCCCCGCCATCCAGGCCACCACCGGTTGCAGCTCCAAGCAAGGAGACTCGGAGGAAGCCAGAAGGTGAGAGGCGACGCCATCGTAGTGATCACGGTGGACAGCATCAGAAGAACCGACATCGAGGTGGACGCAAGCATCAAAGGATCGGGCGGTTGGAGGAACGACCTGACACTCCAATCCATCGCAAGTTGAGTTCACAGTTTTTGAGTACTTTGTCTTCGGAGGACGCTCGGTTCTCCCTGGACTTGGTTCGATGACGCACAGAGTGAGCTGTTCACCTTGACCGATTGGGTACAATGGGTGACACTGGCCCCTGTGAGAGGAGATGTGCTGGTAGTAGACCTGGGCACGTCCTCATATCAGAGCAATCCATCTACACTTGGCTATTTCCTTGTCCTCGAAGTTCAGCTCATCCCTGGTACAGGAACATTTGCAGTTCGCTGCAAAAGCCTGGGGGCCACAGACCAAAACCTGAACAAGGACCTGTCTTTGAGGTTCAACAGAAGGCAGGGGTGGCTGCATTTTTGCAGCTCCAATCCATGCATCGAAGAGGAGGCCGGCAACATACATGTCTCACAGGTCGTTTGGCACTCCTTGGCAGGCGCAGAAGATCAGTTGAGCCCTGCCGCTATCAGGCCGGCTCGGAAGTGTTTAGAGTCAGAGGAGGTCGATTGGACAGAGGAGGCAGAGGTGCAGGTACAAGAGGCTGGCCTTGGGCCGGGCCTTTCAGAGGCTACAGCAGCCCCGAGGTTGCCGGCGTTGAGACGGCCTTCAAAGAGACAAGGAGGAGACGAATCAGGGCTCCCTGGGGAGGCTGGTCCAACCGAGCCTACAGGGCCTGCAAGAAAGGCTCGCAAGGCACGGGACCAGTCAAAAGAGAGGCTCTTGCGGATCCTCAGCCTACAAAACGAGCCAAAAGCCGAGACAAGGCCCCCAGTCAGGCCGGAGATCCAAAGGGCAAGGGAGTTGGGACGTCCTCAACTCCTCAACCTGCCCTTCCAGCCGAAAAGATCCAGAAGCTCAGAGAAGATCTACAGAGGTCGAAGGCCAAGATTGGAGGAGACAGGCCTGGTTGCTGGGACTCTCCTGGATCCGGAGGCGATGAGGAGTCAGAAGGCGACCAGCCACAAGGCTATAAGCGCTGGTACCTCGAGCGGGCTTCATCAGCAGCTGATCAGGCGAGCGGCCGATATCCTTCCTCGAGGTTCCAGTGCAGTCGACAGCAAGACGAAGGCCGTGGACACCAAGAAGCAGCCGGACAGGAGTCAAGGGAGGAGGCCCTCCCGGGAAAAGGAGAAGGACACCGACAAGGGCAAGAAGGAGAAAAAGAAAAAGAAGAAGAAGCGCCAACATGGGAAGAAGAAAAAGAAGAAGAAAGACAAGAAGCGGAAGAAGAGGAGAAGGGTGACCCTTTCCGATGGGAGGATTGTAAGTTGCTCCAGCAGCTCCAGTGCAAGTTCTCGAACGCCGTCAGTTTCGGAGGACGAGAAAGCTTTGGAGGCTCCATTGAAGCGGAAGTCACTCAAGGAGCCAGGATCAGTGCTGAGCATGCTGCTGGATCATGTGTCCGCGCAGCTTCAACAGAATGCAGAAGTGGACACGCCGGCGACTCGCCATGGCGATCTGACATCAGGAGTCAAAGTCATGACCTACCTCTCCCTGATCATCAAGCCGCAGTTCAGTCATCGTTCGAAGGAGCTCCGCGAGCTGCGCATGCTGGCGTCGACAATGGACCTTCTTCGACAAGGCCAACTGGCAAAGCTAGGGGATGTCCTAGCGGGGAGATTCGTTGCGATTCACCAGAGCTTGCTGGACGCTTCATGGGTGTCGGCGCGGCACCTCGAGGTTCTTCCCATGCCAGAGGGAGCGGCCCTAGGAGACGGTGTACTATTGGTGGCAAGGAAGCATGGGAGGCAGGTCACGAAAGCCCAAGACATCAATGCCTACTGGCCAGTGGGCAAAGGCCGAGGAAAAGGAAGCTGGTGGAAAGGTCAGGACAACGAAGGAGATTGGTCCTGGCGAGAATCCAAAGGCAGAGGAAAGAAAGGCAAGAAGGGAAAAAGCAAGAGCAAAAAGGAAAAGGATGGGCCAGACGCAGATGGAGGAGCAAAAGCAGACAAGTGAGGGCTGATGGCTATGAGATACAGGAGGCAGAGCTGGTCCACACCGTGCTCGAGTCTCAACAACAGAGTACAGTTGACAGCAGAGGTTTAGAGATCTTCCTACAGGCCCTGGCAAAAATCAGCACCTTGGCACAGGCTGGCTGTTTTGGGGCCTGGCTTATCGCCAATGCGGGAGACTCTGAGCCGAATGGTCTTTCACTTGTGGTGAGAAAAGTGGTTTTTGAACACTGCTGGCACCCACAAGTCACTCCCAAGAAAGGAGTGATTTTTCCTTTGCGCTATTTTTCGGGGTGACCTGGTTTTTGGGGCACTGATTCTTGCAGCCTTTGAAGGCCTCTTGAGGACAGGTGAAATGCTCACACTTTGTGGTTCCGATCTCCTCATCCGTAATGGACAAGGCCTCATTAGGCTAGCAAACACCAAGACTTCTGGTCGGAAGGGGGTTACAGAAGTTGTGACTTTGCACCACCCGTGGGTGCTTATGGTCCTTCAGACCCTTTTGGAGTATTTGCAAGAGAAGAATTTGAAGTTTGCTAAGATTTGGCAAGGTTCGCCCTCTGTGTTTCGTCAGCGCTTCAAAGAATATTGTAAGTTCTTCAAACTTCAAAGGTGTGGCTTCAGGCCTTACAGCCTTAGACGCGGGGGTGCGACCCATCTCTTTCAGCAAAGTCTCTCCTACGATTTAGTTCTCGACAAGGGACGCTGGAGTTCTGTCCGTGCGGCAAAGCTCTACATCATGGATGGATTGTCAAAGCTCCCACATCTGAGTCTTCACCAGGAGAGTTTAGATCTGATCTCTGCATGGGCACCCTTTTAACCCTCCTTTTCACCCTCTTACGGGGTGAGTTCAGGGGGCCGTGGAAAGAAACCACTTGAATGTGTGTTTGGTGTTGGTTCCAGTGTTTGATTCCCTGCCGGGGGAAATTCATTCACTGACGTTGTCGCTTCTGCCGGGAAGCAAGA